>JAHVAK010000003.1:5470000-6048087 GCA_019845155.1 Luehdorfia chinensis | reverse complement strand
CGGCCGAGTGTAGATATAAGAAGTATTTACAGAAGCTTGTTCTAGTTGTCAAGGTAAAGCGATTATCCCAACTTAAGTCCTCTCTTTTTGGATTGACACTGCACTTGCAAGACATTAAAAGTATACAAATATCAAGACACTTCCATAAACATCTCTGATTATATCAATACATATTTCATTTCGTTTATTACAAAATAACACTGTACTGATTGAAAAAATCTTGGAAGTCAGACTTAATTGTCTGTACGTTCAGTTATATAGTCACGATAGCGCTCGAAAAACTTAACGTATAGACTACATTTTTTATTTAGTACAGAATGACGCTGAGTGGACCCTACTACCTAGCCTTTTCCTTGTGGTATTTTTAATATACTTTTTATTTGCTTATATCACTGATAAACAATAAATATTCAACAGATGTTAAGGACGACGAACATTGTTAACTTCCGTTAGTTTCCTTTTTAACTTTTATGTAGGTATTCATTATGCACTATGCACCCAACAGCGCATGGTGGCGATGGGCTCACCACCTATCACACCAAGTGCATTATATGTTTTGGTGAAACGTGGATTGTGGCAGTCATCTGTTTTTTGCAGTGAGTGCCCAGTCTCTGAATACCCCTTATGGGATACAGTCGTGATCTTATGTATTATGTAGGTATTCATTGGGTATCGATTACCGGCTTTTGGTCCGCCCGCTCTTAAAACAATCAAACAGATGTAGGGCGATAACGTATATAAAAACAATCATACCGTACCGTAACAACAAAGGTGGTGAGCTCGCATTTATTTTCATAATACCATTAAAATTGTCAATTGTAAATTTATGCCATTTACTAGTGTTTGGCGGTGAAGATTCGAAACCTGCATGTTTAAAAAATATTTCATACTTGCATACAGTACAGACACGCCTCTTTCCCATTGGGGTAGGCAGAGACCACATCTTTCGCTTCTACTTTCATGAGCGCTTTCATACAAGCTCAAAAATATTGCAATCACACCTGAAATCCCGAGCACTGGTGCACCGTAGTTTAATCTTCTCGGTTCTAAAACCCTCTCAAATTTAGTGAAGGTCTGTGCCCCGCAGTAAGACATCGGACGTGTCTGGGCGAACAAAATTCTAAGTTGCTAAGTGTCTCATGTCGCATAAAAAAATAAAGATATAAGTGACTGAGTATAGCGCGTGTCAACCAAAACATGCCTGCTGACTTTTTTTAGTTGATAATGTGACGAAACGAGCACGAGTCTGCCCGTAACAAATGCTGTGTCACTCAGAACATTTCTGTGTGACACCACACTGCGCCTATCACTCTGAGACATCTATTCTTAAGTTTCATATGCCCATGAATACGCTAGCTCTCAGTGCCCTTCAAACCGAAACACAGTACTGTTTGCACACTACTGCTTCACGGCAGAATAACTGGCCCTGGGGCTGTACCTACCTAGACCTACAGAGTTCTGCATAAGAATCCTACCACCAGTAAAACTATTACTGACTAAGTAGCCATAGTTGTTTTGGTTATGTCAGTAAGTTGAAAGTTTTTTTAAATTATAATAACAATATTTTAATTTGTTAAAAAATATTTATAGATAAGTAATTCAAATTTTGATGTAAGGAATTAAAAAATATTTTTATTGTCACTGCTGGTTGTCGTGATTACGATAGCACGAATGATACTAAGCAAAATGGCGCGACAGTATAAGTTACTAAATATCACAGACGAAAAGTAACATAGATATTCTAAATGTGTAACTTAGCATACTAAGAATTTTGTTCGACCAGAGTCAGATAAATATCTCAAGTCTATGATTTAAAAAATACTTGCCACAATATATGATTTTTTCCACATTGTGGGTGCATCATAGACATTTTTGTCGCTTGCTGGAATCTAACCTGCAACTCAGTGCTGAACTCAATAACTTAGCCACTGCGCCAACCGGGCCGAATGTAATGAAGATAAATAACTCGATTAAACCATATCTAAGGCCGCACGTTCGTTATATTTATGACTTACTAAAATGATTACATACAAGTGTCCAAATGCCTTGTTGATAAATACCCCCCCCCGGCAGAGACTGGCTACACGCACAGGTTGAAAACGATTGTTTTAAGATATTGAGGCATACTCGACGATAAGATGTGGTGCAGTTTCTCAGACGATGCTCAGTCGTCGTCAGTTGTATCCGTCGATTGACCTCTTAGTCAAACTTAAACTTGAACCTAGTCGGACAATCTGTATACGCATTCATCATAATAACTATGACGTCGGCAAATGAAAGGAAAGTGGTGTTTTCGCCATTGGCGTTAATACCGTATCATTTCCAGTCCAGCCGCTTTAAGGCAACATCCAGTGCACCGTTGAAGAGTTTCGAAGATATAACATCGCCCTGTCTTACATTTTTCTGTGATTGGATAGATTTATTACTTTTGTTTTGCACTCGGATAACCATCGTAGCTTAACTGCGCTTAACCGACAGTCAAATCTGGCCAAAGTGACTGTAGCCCAAATGTTGACGGTATTGAATGCTTTCTCATAGTTCACATTTTAAAAAAAGTGTGTGTAACTCCAGTATTAAGAAGTGAACGTATTAACCAATCTATAACTTAGCATACACATACAATCACGCCTTTTTACCATATAAAGGGTAGGTAAAAACCATATCCGTTTTTGCCCCCGAAGGAAACGAGACAGGTGGCGAAATGTGTGGCCGGTTGGCTAGGTATGGCTATGGTACGATTTGAGATTTTTGCTGCCCATTGTATTTCTACGAGTAGCTAGCCATCGGCACGGCAATCACTAGCTTGGCAGAGAGGAAGGGAAAAGGATTAGGTAGGAAATGGACTTGCGGGCTCGGGAGGCCGGGGTCGCTTACTCGGTACTCTACCGTATTTGACGGACAAGGCAACTAGGTCAAGTATCCCTGGCCATAACCATTTCAATTTATGCCCACCATTCAGCAACCGCGATATTATTTATAAAACAAATTCAGGTACCGGATTACGAGCCAGGTCAAAAATATTTCTTCTTATTATCAATCATCACATCTAAACACAGTATTCACTGTGCAATACGTTTAATTGTACAAGGCTGGCACAATTTCAAACGACATTACCACTTGTAAAGCACCCAGTAACCCGGAATATATTCAAATAGGGAGGTCGCAGGGCACAGCATAATGAGTTTTGTAAATAAATACTGTGATCGTTAAGTTTACAAGCTATTTCAGGTCATGGACTGTGTACAACATTCAAATGAAACATTCAATGTGTTTTTAATTGAGCAATACACGCCATTATCATAATAAACAAACGTAAGTACAATTCGATTCGTATCTTTTTATGATTTACATTATATTTGAAAAGCGACTTTATTCTATAGACATCTAATATCGCTTTCCATTGCGAATGCAATTAGAATACTAATATAATTTGTAGAAAACTAATCATTACAGTATTTAATACCAATGCACATATTACTTTCATAAAAATACGAAACGTTAACCTTCAAAGTTATTTTAAGATAGCAGCTTTTGATAATTCCATTTTTAAATAACATAACAGACGGAGTGTACGAAGAATGTTAAAGGAATGCGAGGCATAAATTTTTGAAGTTATACTTCTTTTAGCGCGTTTAGTAGAGGGTAAAATTGATATATAATTTCGGTGATGTAACCGCTGTTAGCCTCTTTTGGCTTTTACAGCTTCATCGGATACTGTGCTCACGGGGCAGGGGCGCGCGTTACGGAAGTGCGACATGATGAAGTTAGCAATCATTGATAACGGAAGTGCGACAAGCATGATGAAGTTAGCCAGAATTAGCCAGTACGAGTACAGTAGCCCAAAACGCAACTTCAGTGAAAGTTTTATACAAATATTTGATGGCGTTGTTGCGCAGAATTTTGAGAAATCATTATCATCATTTCAGCGTATATGTACACTGTTAAATATTAGCCTCCCCCCCTAGATTCTCATCCATCGATTTCCCGCAAAACCATGTAGGTCGTAGCTCCATCCAGTGGAGGGGCACCCTATACTGAGTTTGCCGGTACTTTCTTCCCCAACGGTTGTCGGTTCTACGAGCTGTATGGTCAGGAATCCGTCTAGGTAGGTACCACCCCAGGGCCAGTTATTCTGCCGTGAAGCGGTAGTGTGCAAACATTACTGTGGTTCGGTTTGAAGGGCACTGAGCCAGCGTAATCAATGGGCATATGTCGTCAGCAAATCGAAGGTGAGTGATGTATTCGCCATTGATATTAATACCGTATCCTTTCCAATCCAGTTGCTGGAAGACATCTTCCAATGCAGCGGTGAAGAGTTTCGGGGATATTACGTCGCCCTGTCTAACACTTTTCTACAATTGGGATCGGTTTAATACTCTGATTCTATACTCAGTCCGAAACACTAATGTTTGCACACAACTGCTTCACGGCACAATAACTGTCTCTGCGGCGGTACCTTGACAGATTCCTGCAGAGTAATCCTACCTACCACCAGTAAGTTATTACCAGGAATTTTATGACAGACTTAAAAAGTCTTCTTTTTCAAAAAATTTAATATTAATTAAAAATAGCGTAAAAACTCTTTAAGTATTGCAAAATTACACGAAGGCTTAAATATGGAGGATTAATGAACACGATAAATTTTTTAACTTTGAAGCGAAACCACGTACGAAAGTGGAATGAAATTGTTAAAGGGGACAGATGCCGAGAAAACGTTTGTGGTGCTTCATACTTACCGCGTAAAAGAGAGTGGAATGTAATTATTAAAGGGGACTCCAGTCGAGAAAAATGTTTGCAGTGCTTCATACTCGTACCTACTAATGCTACATACAGCATACAAAGTAATGACTCGAATGAAGGGAGCATTTCAAAGTGCTAATATGATTTTTTTTTTTATTGCATAAAGTGATGCAACGATCAAAACGTTCACCTGATGGTAAGTGCAACGTCTGCCCAAAATAAATGCTGTGCCACCCAGAAAATTAAAATTAAAAACATTTCTGTAAAAGAAATGAGATGAGATCATGTCAGATCGTGTTTCGAATCTACATATCTACAACACTGAATAATATTTCTGTGTGGCACTAGCACGTCACCCTGACACATCAGTTCTTTAGTCGCATATGCCCAGTACACACAAGCTATCAGTGTCCTTCATACTAAAACAGTAATGTTTGCAAAATACTGCTTCACGGCAGAATAACTGACACTGCCTATCTAGACGGATTCATTCCTTACTTGTAGCATTCCTACAAGTAAGGAAGACATTGCTTAAGTTCACTTCAGATCTGAGAAGTCAGGCACCCTGACCACACCTCCACGCGTCGTCGGGTCAAGTTGTCTATCTATGGTGGCAGAATGCTCATGACCCTGTCATCAAAGCTGAGGATCTACTAGTATGTACTATATTAAAGATATCACTATCCAGTGTCCTAGATCAACGGAATCCTATTTTAAGTCTAATAACAACGTGAGTAAACAAAAAATGCCTGAAATCGACTAAGTGGCCTAGAGTTCAGAGTACCTGAGTGCTGTTAGCCAGGAGGCTTTAACAGCTATTCCTATAGAGACTCGCGAGCATAGGGCCCGAAAATAAAAAGTGCAAACAACACTGCCGGCAGTGAGACGACGCGTAGCGTCGCGACGTCGATCATCCAGTTGCACTCCGACCCTTTTTAGTGAGTTCGGTTACTGCACTCTTATGGAGGTCGAAACCTCGGCTTGGATAACCGTTGGTAAGGAAAGTTTATTAACATCGAAAAATTTTGTTTAAAATTTCAAAGACCTTTTTTAAAGTAAACCTCTAGTAAGCCGGGATCCTGGGACCTCGCGCTCGCCAGCGGTTTTTAAATGATACGTGTCCAAATAAATAAGGGGTTGTAATAGGATATACAACTGTTCACATGAGTAGTAAAAGTTACCACGGGAAATAGCCAGGGGCAGATATCCCTATAAGCCGAGTAGGACGCGGCTAGGGCGGTAAAACTTAGGAAGCGGCAAATCAGTAAGGTTTTTTTTATTGTTATTCATTATTACTCACATGCAAAAATGGTAAGACACTGATTGAGATAATTTTATCATGTTAAGACTTTCGTTGTTTTTTACTTTTATTATTATACGACATTAAATATTTAGTGCTTTGCAGGGAGTAGGGGGGGCGGCAATCTTCCGTAGGCAGCCAGGGTATTAAATCGGCCCCTGAAAATAGCTAACGGAGGTCTATTGTGTAACTCGGTTTTATTTTGGCGTTTGAAGCGCGTTCATTGATTAATGGTATCAAATGAAACCGATCCCGAAACCTAACAGAGTTACACAATAGACCTCTTGGTCGAATTTGGTTGTCAAAGCTAGTTTTAATAATGTTTTATACTATATCTCCGCTTGAAATACTTTATACTGTTGAATAAAATACATTATCCAAAACTACTGTTTTCATTTTTCTTTGAAAAAAATTTAGCTTCCATACAGATTTGGTGTCTCAGTTGATTTTATAATCCACTAATCGCTACTATACCATTACCATTATGTCGTAAGCAGTAACGGTACGTTTATTTAAATAACGAACCTTATTATTTAATTTTTAAGAGTTTAGACCAGGGGTCGGCAACCTTTTTTGTTCGTGGGTCAAAATGAACCAAAATGTGAGTATTAAAGAAACGTTAGGGTAAGAGATATTTTCGTATTAAAACAGTCTTTTAGTAAATAGTAATACGAGGGGTGATCCAAAAGTAATGATAATCAATAATAAACACAATGAATAAAATAAATAAATAAATTTATTTCTCAACATAGTCTCCTAGCAAGTCTATACATTTAGTCCATCTCTTTTCTAATCCTAAAATTCCCTTAGAAAAAAAATCTTTATCTTGACTCTCAAAAAAGTCCTCAACCGCGGCCATCACGTCGCTATCATCGTCAAATTTCTTGCCTCGGAGGTGTTCCTTGAGTCGTGGAAAGAGATAGAAGTCGCTGGGGGCTAGATCTGGTGAATAGGGGGGGTGTTCCACCAGCTCAAAGCCCGCTTCCTGAATGGCAGCCATGGCAATTGCAGCTTTGTGAACCGGTGCGTTGTCTTGATGGAACAGCACTCCAGCCCGCAGTTTGCCTCGCCTTTTCTCCTTAATAGCCTCCCGCAATCTTCTTATTTGTTCTGCATAGTAGGAGCCTGTAATAGTGGCCCCCTTTTCCAAGTAGTCCACCATGATTATTCCTTCAGCGTCCCAAAAAACAGACGCCATAACCTTCCCTGCTGAGCTTGACACTTTGAATTTCTTCGGCGTCGGTTCATCGGATCGTTTCCATGTCATCGATTGTTGTTTTGTTTCAGGATCAAAATGGTGGATCCAGGTCTCGTCCATGGTCACAAAACGTGACAAAAAATTATCCTTGTCTGCCTGGAACTTTTCGAGATTTGCTCTTGACATGTCGACTCGTTTCTTCTTTTGCTCGTCGTTTAACATTTTCGGTACCCAACGCGCGGAGACCTTTCTCATATGCAATTCGTTCGCAAGGATTCTTTGAATGCTGCCATATGAGATCCCTGTGACCTCAGCTACATGCCTGATAGTCACTCTTCGATCTTCCAATACAACTTCTTCAACTTTTTTCACATTTTCTTCAGTGAGGGACGTCGATGGGCGTCCTTCGCGGTGTTCGTCTTCCGTCGATGTTCTTCCCAACTTAAACTCCTTAGCCCAGCGTGCAACTGTGGAATATGGAGGAGAAGAGTCCCCTAATGTTTCCACCAAGTCGCTGTGTATGTCTTTGGTAGACATTTTTTTCAAGCAGAGGTATTTAATGACAGCTCTGATTTCGTGTTTTTCCATTTTGATGTTCACTCCTTGACAGTCCGTATTCAAATGAATGTAGCTCCCGGGAATCGTGGCCTATTTATATGATTTTTTTTCCCTGAACTAGTGGTTAACTGAGTAAGTGACTGAAATTTTTTTGTATTTTTGTGTGCACTAGAAATAACTGATTATCATTACTTTTGGATCACCCCTCGTATATATATATTGTTCTTAGTACTTTAAATTTTGTTTATTATAAAAATGTTTGTTTCATGTTTGTAACGTACTTGAAATTATTAAAGGGGTCATGGGTTGCCGACCTATAGTTTAGACTAAGCGTCGTTATACACGACGTATCATTATACAAAATGACCTGAAACAACTAAACGTATGCCTTAAAGTAGTCTTTAGAGACAGAGAGAAATGAACAGACTTTTACTAGTACGGTCTGAATCTTCGAGCACCAGAATATTTTTTACAAAATACTAATATTTATTTTGTGACAATACCGCGCCCTTTAGCGCTGCACTCAATCGCTTAGCTACCACCAACAAGTCGTTAATACATTAAATTTAGGCAATGTGTGAGCCTGGAAGAGATCTTTCTACCAGTAGAGTAATACAAAGGTAAAACATTCACTTTAACACCACTAATAAGCGCTCGTTCCTCTTGTAAAGTAATTAAATATTATTTGATCAAAAAACCGACTTCAAAGCAGCACCTCCTAACATGCTTAATAATGCAAATTAATCATTTCATGATTTTCTCATGGATTCCATTATCAGGACTTCACCGAATTTGTATGGGACCAACCTCGAGTATAATTTATTCAACTAAAAAAAGAATAATTGAAATCAATTCACAATTGGTGAAGATATCGCGTAAAATACACATTCAGTCAAATTGAGAACATGCTTCTTTTTTGATGTCGGTTAAAAAGTAAAGTAACTGCCTACAAATGTCTCTGCTGAGCACAGGCCTCCTCTCATTTCGGAGAGGGTTCGGATAGTGTTGCAATGTCCAGTATGTCAATTTTCGTGACGGAAGGTATAAATAATCGAAAATTTGCTTTTCTAATCGGGACAGCTACAATGGCTACCAAAACCCAGGTTTTTGTGAATCATCATTTATTTTTAAAGGACGGTCAGATCTTTTTTTATGTTATTTTAGTATTGGTTAGTCCAAGAAACAAAACAAATAAAAACTTCAACAACAACAAACTACATGAATTTAGAGGTTGGTGAAAAATCGGGATCACTAGACCCCTGAAAATCGGGACGAGTCACCAGACCCCTGAAAATCGGGACGAGTCACCAGACCCCTGAAAATCGGGACGAGTCACCAGACCCCTGAAAATCGGGACGAGTCACCAGACACATGGAAACGCTAGTTTTGGAACCGAGAAGAATTCGCCGAGCTGTTCTTGCGGGTTGGCGGACTTCACATGTCGTCGAAACATTTTTATTTCTGTGACGTGCAGGTTTCCTCACGATGTTTTCCTTCAGCGCTGAGCACGAGGCAAATCAGCACTTGAAATTGCAGAACAATTTTAGAGGCGCCGGCACCGGGGCTTGAACTCGCTCACGTACCATGAAATTTAAGGCGACCGCCCGGCCCTGAGCCTGGCCCTGTCTTATAAATAACCTGGCTATTCTGAGTTATTATAATATCAAAGTTTCCGTACTCATATTAACATCACTGGATATTAATAAAGGAAAGAAAACTAATTTGCTAAGATTCGTATGCAAGCACTGCATCTTAGCAAATTAACTTTCCTTTGTTATAATATTTTGGTAGTAGGAATCTATGCAGGAATCCGTCTCGGTAGGTACCACCACAGGGCCAATTATTCTGACGTGATGCAGCAGCGTGCAAACATTACTTTGTTTCGGTCCGAAGGGCACTCAGAGCTAGTATAGTCACTGGGCACATGAGATTTAATGATATCTCAGAATGACGGGCACAATGTGGTGCCGCACAGAAATGCTCTGGGTGACACAGTATTTGTTATGGGCAGACGTTGCACTTACCATCAGGTGAACGTTTTGCTCGTCTCGTCACTATATCCAATTAAAAAAAAACACAAAGTAACGCCGGATTCTATTAACTAATACGTCACTAGATATTGGCTATAAACGTAATAAGACTCTACGACTCTCTTATTAATTACATGTGTTCACATCAGTTTTGTTTCAATCTAAAAATACAAAGTCACTTTTATCCAGAGCGAACGTGTAATCTCAGGGTTAAGGTCGAAAGGTAGTGTGCGCTGCGTCATGACTCGACTTTGTTATTTATGGATGTCGCTACACCGGGACGCTCGTTTTATTAATCATTGTATATTCAACTCAAAAGAAGGCAGTTTTTAATATAACATAGCGTTTGTTTTATAAATATATAACATAGTATTAAATATATATGGAACCTCTATAAATATTATAAAGGCTTGAGAAAAGACGTAACGATGAGCATAATATGAGCAGCTCGTCGGCCAAAGTCCAAATTAAGCGCAAATAGCGTAATGCTTCAGGGGTTTAGACTGCGAAACATGACGTCACAGATTCGAGTCTGCCATTAGACTTCCCGCAATTTCGACCATAATTCATAAAGAAATTGATGTTTGAACGTTATTGACGTATGAGTAACTAATTGTTGGCAATGTCGTCGCTTGCCTTATTTTTTGTAGTACGCGAGAGACCATCGCCGTGTGCTTAAGAGAATGTACCACCCCGTCTCACCCCGTGGGTGTCGTAAAAGTCGACAGAAAAATTAAAACCAGAAAATGGGCAGCAGCATCTTCCTGGAACAACTGAATAAACTGCGGTTGCCAACCCGCCTGCCAAGCGTGGCAACTATGGCAAAATCCCCCCAAATTGAGTGTTTTGTGGCATAAATTGGGGATCCCTATTACTGCCTGGACTAGCGATAGGCTGAAAGGATGATGATAAAGATTTTAAAATTCTATGGCGACAATCTCTACTCTGTGCGACTGTTTGACCACGGACTATTATGTGTTTGACATTGTATTGTTTTATTTTATCCAATTTAATGTATTTGTAACACATATATATATATATAGAATTTTGCACTCCTCCACATAAACTTTTATCATCATCATCATCATTTCAGCCTATCACTGTCCACTGCTGAACATAGGCTTCCCCCATAGAATGCCACAGAAGATTGTATCTCTCATTTTGGTTTTGCTTAGCGGTGGGACATTTATAGGCTGTTACTTTACCGCGAAATAAGATCACAACACGGGAACACATACGTAAACAAGGAGTTGTATTACACTGTATTATATGGAAGATAATTTATTTCAATTGCTCAGAAACTGATTGCATGTCGCATTCCACGTATTCATTTACTTCAACTTATCAACGTAATAGCCGTGGGAGGCGCTAACCAAAGTGACTTTATAACTATATTTTAATTGAAATTTGGTGTTCTCTTAGATGATTGTTACAAGATTCAAAATGATGTTAGGAGCAAATCTACTACAATGAATATTTGCCTAGCAAGGGTTCACGGTCAGCTATTATAACGTGAACTAGTGTCAAAAACTATTTTTTTATTAGATTAAGTGATGAAACGTGCAAAACGTTCACCTGATGGTAAGTCTGCCCATAACAAGTGCTGTGTCACCCAGAACATTTCTGTGTGACACCTCACTGTGCCCATCACCCTGGGACGTCAGTTCTTAAGTCTCATATGCCCAGTGATCACGCTAGCTCACAGTGCACTGCAAACCGATGCCTGCAAAGCAATGCCTGCACAACACTGCTTCACGGAAGAATAACTGGCATGACATAACTCTATAAAAAAAAGTTTTTTTGTTTAACAATTCTATTGTGTTATGAACTCGTTACTTTTTGCCACTTTGTAAGAAATTGAAGGATTACGGCGGTACGATATATATTTTTCTAATAACGCTCTAATCACATACTGAACATGTATGTCCGCCCCGCGAATATATCAGAAAATACTAAGATTGTGAAGAAACTTTTAGCGTTCGATTTTGTGTAGTGTTATATTACAGTGTAACGTTAGTTATGTTATACATATATGTTTAATCGCTCCATGATACGTTTAGTTTCCGCACCGATTCTGAACAGACTAAACAACCAGACAAATTACAACACACAGCATTACAAAAAATAAGCAAGCGTGCAAACGAATTCAGACATACATTTGATGTGACAATGATCGCCGCCGGCCCCAAGCCCATGACCAAGTAGAGCAGCAGTTCCAGCATCTTGTACCGCTCGTGGAATATCTGCTGGTATGTGATGCCGAGGACGGCGAGGAGCCAGATCGCCCAGCGCAGCTCACGGAGCATCCAACAGGAGAGCGTGCCCACGGTCAGCCAGGGGAAGTAGGAGCTCGCGATGAATATATATATCATGGCGCGGTCGCAACGATGGAGGAAGTGTTTCATTTTACTGGAAAATTAGTACCCTTTTAGCTTTGTGATTGTGTCATACAAGATGGAGTTAGATGTGATGGATAGTATGTGATGTTTAATAGTCGGTTTAAAATATATATTGATGAAAAATGTGTCGATAAGCAAAACAACTTGTAAGCTTGCAAGCACGTTAGTCTTTAACCGCTGGCGTGCTTCCAACTTTATTCGAAGCGTCGTTCTGCTCTCTTAATTTGTTGTTTGGGTTGAAGCACGTTATGAAAGGAGGATTAAACACGGCTAAATAGTATTAATGGCTACTAATTAAATAAAGAAACACTGTCTGAATGACATGTCATTTAAAAAAAAACGCCTGTGTTCCCTTATTCCACAGAATAAAAAATTAAGTACAAATGCGTATGAACTACATTTAGAACCCGTGAAATAAAGTGTTTCTTTAAGACGACCTACGAGTATGCTTTATCTAACGAATGCATATAATAATACACTCAGCGTCACAAAAATCGCACCTCTCTGAGTTTGCGCGAAAAATGGCTGTAATGGCTAGAAACGAATTATATTTATATAAATATTGGTATGTTTGAAATGGGTATTTGAATAGCTTTACATTATTAATAAAAAAATCATGAAATCATTAAAACATTTATCATTATAGAGCGTCAAAAATAAACACTGTCAAATGCTCGTTAGTAAGGACGCTAGTTACACCACCTAAAAAGGGTATAAAAGGGTCGATCTGGATGAAATATGGGCCAGTCGTAATTTAGACTTTGCAGTGAACACACGTGAACAAGTAACCCAAGTAAGAACAAGTAAAGATGGACACCAGCTCTGAAGAAGCCGCTCAAGTGATTGCCCTATTGCAGTCGGGGATGCGGCAGTGTGACGTTGCTCGACAGTTGAACCTGTCCCGTTTTTCAGTTCGACGGGTGTTCCAACGTTTTCAGCAGACTGGTGGTTATGTTAGAAAACCGGGATCTGGAAGAAAACGGTGCACATCAGAAAGAGATGACCGTTTCATCGTTACGACATCTTTACGAAATCTTTACGAAACCGTTTTACAAATGCTGTTGAGTTGCAACAACAGCTTCGATCAACTCGGAGAACATCTGTGAGTGTTTCTACGATAAGAAGAAGGTTACACGAAAAGAGTTTAACAGCCCATAGACCTGCTAAAGGTCCAAAACTTACTGCACAGCATCGCAGAGATCGCCTAGAGTTTGATCGCAATCATTGCGAGTGGACTCTAGAACAGTGGCGGACCGTACTCTTCTCTGATGAGACGAGGGTCTGTCTCTTCTGCAATGACAGACGTAGAAGGGTCTACAGAAGACAGGGGAGAGGTTCACACAACCCTGCTTCGAAGAATCCGTCGAATACGGGGGTGGCTCGTGTATGTTTTGGGGCGGCATTTCCGTCGACGGGAAAACGGAACTTGTGTGCGTTTCCCGGACTCGGGGTGACCGTGGGCAAGGGTCATTAAATGCTGGTCGGTACATTACTGAAATCCTGGAGGAACATGTGGTCCCGTATGCTGGTTATGTCGGTGATGGATTCATGTTAATGCATGATAATGCTCGTTGCCACACCGCGGCTATTGTACGGGATTATTTACAGGAGGTCGATATCCCTGTTATGCATTGGCCAGCACGAAGTCCAGACCTTAACCCAATAGAACATCTCTGGGATGACCTAAAACGGCGCGTGCGAGCTCGAGATCCAGCTCCAGCCACTTTTCAAGAGCTCCAAGATGCGGTACTTGAAGAGTGGGAACAAATACCCCAAGAGGCTGTTGCGATCCTTGTAAGGTCCATGAAAGATCGCATGGAAGCCGTTATCAAGGCAAGGGGGGGTAACACTAGGTTTTAAGAACTTTTTTTGTATTTATTAAGTTTTTTATTTAAATTATTAATTTGCAAATTTGTACATACCCTGTCTTTTTCTTTAATTTCTCTTTCGTCTCGTTATAAAAGTAAAATTCAATTAAAATTCCTGAAAGCTAATGAAATTACCTTTCGAATGATACCCTCAAACCACAACATTGCGATTGGCCTGTTGTGTTAAAATAGTATTTAAATTATTTTTTTCGGTAGTGCGATTTTTTTGACCGCGAGTGTATATTGCGTTCTTAGGTATTAGGTTTTTTTTTAAAATAGAAGAAAGTGACGAGGCGAGAAAATCGTTGACGAGTTACTGGGCATATGAGACTTAAGAACTAATGTCTCAGTGACAAACGCAGTGTGGTGCAACACAAGAAATTTCTGGGTGACTCAGCATTTGTTATGGGACAACGTTGGCAGCTCAGGGGCTAGGCGCATGCTTTAAATTTCATAGTACGCGAGTGACCTGGGTTCGATTCCCGGTGCCGGCACCTTTAAAATTGTTTTTTAAGTGCTGATTTACCACGTGTTCGGCGGTGAAGAAAAACATCGAGGGTAAACCTCTTTGCCTGAGAAATAATAAATATTTTTAGGACATGTGAAGTCCGCCAATCCGCATCCACAACGTGGTGGTCTCTTCCCGGCTCCAAAACCATCTCAGAAATGAGACGAGGCCTGTGCTAATCTCAACATTAATATACTCGTAGTATTACTTTTATTTTTTTAAACGTTGCAGTTATCATCAGATGAACGATTTGCTCGTCTTATCAATTTAATCCCTAAAAAAAGTTCAAGGAACTGATCTAATCTTCCAATACACTAAGATGCTAAAGAAATACCAGCATATCTCACACACGTAATAAAAGTAAATTGAACCAGATTTAATAAATGCTGTTTTACATTCTATAGATCCAAATTTTAGGAGTTTGAAAAAAGTCAAGGCCGGATTGTGTTGTGTGAAACTATACAACAGAAAAGCAAGTTCGTGAAATTATCGGTCAAGTGCCTGGCAAAGCTAACAATAGTGGTTCACAATGCTCTCTATCTTAAACTAGGCCAAGATACTTTAAGCCACTAAAGTATCGGTTACACTTACAAGCCAACATACGACAAAGTCAATGTCAACATTTCTTTATCCAAATTAGGCATATTAAAAGCTGAGGTACGTCGAAATTTACAGCAGTCCAAAAAAAAAAAGAAGTGGAGAATTCGAAAGAGAAGAAACTCTGGAGTCCCTTTTTATACAATATATATAAAATGTCGTTTACAAATCTATATATTAATACTTAAAGAATTAACTTTATACACCTTTTTAAACACATTGGATTTTTTTACGCACAAAGGAGTACGAGATTTGGCATAGTTAAAGTTTGCATTGTTTGTTACAATGCAAACTTTGACAATAAGCGAGAAAGCTAAAATTTATATAATTTTAATATATGTTACAAATTAAATTGAATAAAATATTAATTATTTACTTTCATACTGACAATGTCAATCACATTATGGTCTGTCGTTTGTTTGCGTTCATACTGCCAATGTCAAACACGTTAGAGATTGGGCGTGTCTGAGCCAACAAAAATCTAAGTTGCTAAGTTATTCTCTAAGCATTATACAATAAGATCTAAGTGACTGGGTACAGCGCTTGTCAACCAAAACAGTCATGCTGGATAAGTAGCTATTTTGTATATTGTTTATATTTACTAGAATTGCTAGATGTCACAGACGAAAACTAACTTAGATATTCTGAGGGTCTAACTTAGCATACTCAGAATTTTGTTCGTCCAGACACCCATTGCCGCCACAGAATTTTTAAATGTTGCCAACAGATAATTACTCAAACCTCAATAACGTTCAAAGAAAAAAAAATATGAATTGAGGTATTCGAATAGACGGTACGAATTTCGACCACTGATGGGATGATATTCCTCCTGTTCAATTTCCACACGAACACTGTCAGCCCGGAAGATTTTCCAGCCTCGTCGAAAGAGATTCGCTAGAAAGGCGAGAAAGAAATACGTCGCAGTTGGAGATGACTCGACGCTCGGCCGCTCGGCGTCGCGACGACGCCTGCTGCTCCGGTGCACTCCGACGAACGACGTAACGAATAATGTAGTACCCGACTAACAAGGAAGGGCTCGCAGCGATCCAAGGGCCTCATGGGGAGTTCCTAAACCGCGGATTGAATCGCCGTAGGTAAAGGTGAGTGGCACACGTAAGCGCAATCACTCGATCTATCCTATCCGCGCCGAAGCAAACGCTTATGCGATAGGATCAGAGGTAGGCTAGGATGCAATGTCAGACACGGGAACAATCACAACACAACCAGATCCGGAAACCAACATGTTGTGCATAAATGTGGATTCGAAATCAGGAGTCGCGGCGTCAGAAGTCAGATCATTACTCTGACCAAATCATCTACCATCATCGTATATTGCAATCCTTACTTATTATTATTAATGCGAAAGTAACTTTCTCTGTCGCTCTGACGTAGGCGAACGTATCACGATTAGATCGAAATCGTTTTAAGGAAAGGCCACGTCTAAAGTAGCCGCAACCGACGAGCTTGTATGGAAACACTAATGAAAGTAGAGGAAACTAAAGATGTGTGTCAGGATCGTAGCAAGTGGAAAGATGTGGTCTCTGCCTAACCCTATGGGAAAGAGCCGTGACTCTATGCGTGTTTGTATAGTACACTGTATGTAATAATGTTTTCTTAATAGAAAACTTTAAATTCAAAAATTTATTTTATGTTATTGAGCAAACAATACGACGTACATGTATAAAACAGTTTCATTGTCAAATTGCTTGAGTTTCATAATCCTCTAGGGGAACTAAGGAGGGATTTTGGGAAAGATAGTTAAAGATAGTTAGGGGAAATAGGCTACTTTTAACCTTATACTCGGTGGGAAAATCTGATATAAAAAGTGATGGTGAAGCTCTCAAAACGCAACGGCAAAGAATCGATGTATTTTTTTGGGACAGACAATTAATGTATGACATTTCGATACCTGGGTAGGAAAACAGCCTAGTGTTGTATTTACAGAATATGCGAAAATTATAAACACGTAACTATTGTTACGAGTATGTATTGTTATACAGTGTTATGGGCGTCGTAATCGTGGTAGGTCGTAATGTTGTGGTTTTATCGAGATAACGTGACACATTTTATCTTATATATTATAAATAAAAATTAATTGCCGCATGTATGAAAGAAAATCACTTGAGAATTATACATGTATATACTATACATATATTTATATCTTTATATATACGCCACATGTACTTAAATTATGTTAACTAAAAATACGTTACACTTACATCATGAACGATTTGATCGTCTCATGACTTTCTACCACAAAAAAAGTTTACGGCATTCTTTAATTAATTGTAACGATTTAATTATTTTTATAATTTAATAAAATATCTTATTATCTTTTTTTATTTTATAAAGTGTCGAAACGAGCAAAACGTTCACCTGATGGTGAGTGCAACGTCTACCCATAACAAATGCTGTGTCATCCAGATTATTTCTGTGTCACCACACTGCGCTCGTCACCAAGAGACAAAGTTCCTAAGTCTCATATGCCCAGTGATTACGCTAGCTCTCAGTGCCCGTCGAACCGAAACACAGTAATGTTTGCACACTACTGCTTCACGACAGCTTACTGGCACTGGGGTGGTACCTACCTAGAATGATTCCTGCATAGAAAGGAGAGTGTTAATAAAGGTAAGCAAGTAGAATAAATTTAAAATGGTGTGTATTATCCAAATTTTAAGAGCACCGCCCGCCCTCTCGCAATAGCGTGCCCAAGTAAACTTATACCGCCGCTACGAGCCGCCAACCAGATACCCTCCACCACTACAACACTACCACTAGGCAATACACACCACTTCAGTCGAGAATACGACACACTGTTTTACCTCACAACGATGCATTATCAAGTGCTATTGACTCTACGATAGTCAGCAGCCGAGACTGGGCGGGATCTTAGCAAATTAACTCTCTTTCCTTTATTACTCGTATAATGGATTTCTGCAAAGTAACGCTTGATTCTATTAAACGTTATTGAGGTTTGAGTTATTATTTGTTGACAAAATTTTAAAATCGATCTTTGGCGACCATCTCTATTCTGTGCTAATGTTTGACCACATACTATTATGTGATTGAAATTATCAGTATGAATGTTTAATTTTATTCTAAATTGCATAAAATAAAACATTCACACTGACAATGTATTTCTAACACACATTACATGTAAATTTGAGACTTCTCTAACTTTCTTTTAACTATGCCAAATCTCAAGAAGGTGTACAAAGTTTACTTTTCACGTATAAATATATAGAAGTATACCGTTTTGTACACGTTTATCTTGTTCATTAGTGACGTAATAAACAGCACTGGTAACCTTGTTATACAGCTTAACGATAATGTTAGTGCGAAGCCTTAAGTCAGCCTTTGCGGTGATTAAGTTTGTTTTAGGCTTCAACCTACTCGTATTATATAACTTAGGAAGTGTTCTATTAAGTATTATTACGAGTATACACTAAATATTTGAAATTGTATGTATGTATGTATTTTATGTTCTTCCACACTAATCGTGTAAATATATACAGTGTGTATCCAAAATAGTCTTTGCAACTCTTCGCGAGGCGAATATAATCTTTGTTTCTTACACGCTTCAAAATAAAATATAGTATTTCCGCCTGTGAAGTCAACTTCAGGCTCTATTTGAAAATTAACACTGATTTCAGATTTTTTGTTTGTCTCATAACGTGCTTTTGTTATTGTGTATTCAATTCAATTCAAAATGATTTATTTGCCAGAGACATGGTACTTAAATAAAGGTATTATAAAAATTTAACATTCCAGCATGCTCTTACTTGAATAAAAAGTGTGTAAATATAAAATAAATATAGAATCAATTGTAGATCATTTACATGTCCATTTATAATATAACATTCATAAATTATAGTCAGGCATTTAGTTACATTCATAATTCATTAAACTCATAAATAATAATAATTAATTAATTACATATTATTGTCATTTAAAAATTCACCAATATCATAATAACATTTGCTTAAAAAAAATTTCTTTACGTCATTTTTGAATTGTCGATTTTTTTTATTCTTGAAAATATCTGGTAAACGGTTATAAATTTTAATGGCCATACAATAAACATTTTTCTGATAAACTGTCAATCTCTGATTTGGTACATGAAGGGTGTGTTTATATTGACTTCTAACATTTCTTACATTTTGAAATAAATTTAAATAATTTTGTACAAAAACACATATTTCAAACATATATAAACATGGAAGAGGAAAAATATTACTGGATATAAATTTAGATTTACATCTGTTCAAATAGCCCATGCCGTAGATTGCGCGTATTCTTCTGCGATGTCAAATAAAAAGCTTTTCTTTTTTTCTTCTTTGAAATAAGATATGGAATGCAAAACCATTGGGTACGTGTATCACTGTAGTTAAAAATAATGTTTTTAATACAATAAATATTTACAGTTTTCACAAAGTCGCCGCAAAATGCTATAAATCATTTACAGAATTTTCATGTATTTAAAGAAATTGTTCAAAAGAGGTGAACTTAAAGATTCATGCAATTCTCTGCCAGTCTACTACCCTTCGTTAAGTATATAATGTAGACTTCAAACAAAGGCATACATTTTCAGAGAAATCGTAAAGCAATAATCATTTGTCTTATAAAAATTGGACAGTATTTCTCGGAATCTCTATTAATTTCAAACTATATGTCGAAAAAATATCTTCAAAACTAAATGTTGCCATTATTGACATTGAAAGGAATCTGACTCCAATCAGCATCACAACTAAATTGGTCTGTTTTGCATACCAACGCAGTATTTTTTATGTAATAAGGATGATTCGCACTAACATTTCTCTCCGGTATCGTGGGTGTGTTTCACAGACTAATACATGTGCAAACTCAACAACTATCTGTAGGCAATAGAAATATTTGTCCTGTGCGGGAATCGAACCAGCGACCCACAATGCTTAAAAGAAATCATACAACATAAGCCACTGCGCAAACATGATAAAAGAAATCATACAACAATATTAAAGTAAACGATCCAGGTTAAACCGTATCCAAGGCCGCCCGTCCGTATTTTTTATGATTTACGGTAACATTATGATTTGTTTTTACCCGAGAGGCATGACTGCATGACATATTACTGTAGGTTCAATTTTATTAAATTCTCTAGCATACAATATTATATCTTTTGCTGGTATACTGTCAGTAATCAAGTCGACCATATATTGTATGTTTATCAGCATTTTTTAAAGGTAACAGAGTGAATTATGCCCTTGTTGTTTACTTTAATCGGATTCCGTATGTTCCGAAATCCAAGAGACGTCGTTCAGATGTTGTAATGTTTATTGTTGTTAAAAAAAAAGTCTTTTATGCTGCCTATCACAAGTTCTCACCGCACCATGGATTGGCTGGTGCAGCTATAGGCGTTAAGTTCGCCCTTTGTATATGTATATGTAATAAAATAAGAGTATACTGGATAGTGTTACTGGTTCTAGGATTTACTTGCAGAAATCCGTCTAGGTTGGTACCACTGCAGGGCCAGTTATTCTGCCGTAAAGTGGTAGTATTCAAACATGAATGTTTCAGTCTGAGGGGCACTGAGAGATGATGTCTCAGGGTGAAGGGCGCAGTGTGGCGTCACACAGAAATTTTCAGGGTGACGCAGCATTTGTTATGGGCAGACGATGCCTTTCCCATTAGGTGAACGTTTTGCTGGTCTCGCCACTTTCTCCTGTAAAAAAAAAACGATCCCGGTCGCATCAACTCGTGTACGCGGTACCACCAGAAGGAAGTTGCAGCGAGGCCCAGTTAATATTGAACACGATCTATGAGAAAATCTGCATAAGATTGTTATTGTTATGGGCAGACGTTGCACTTACCTCCAAGTGAACGTTTCGTCACGTTATCTAAACAAAAACTTTGAGCTTGAAAACAACTAATCTCTTTATCTAAGACAGAACCACTTCAATAAGCTGACCTAAATGGAGCGTTATTACAAATTTTGGGGAAGTCTAATGTGGTTCGAGAGAGCCGTGGTAGTCCAAGAGCCGGGCGCTTGCTTTAAATTTTATAGTACGCGAGAGACCATCGTGGTGTGATGGCGGCTTAAGAGAATCTACCACCTCGTCTCACCCCGTGGGTGTCGTAAAAGTCGACAGAGGAAAAATTAAAATCAGGAGGCAGCAGCATCTTCCATGAATATCTAAATAAAAAAACTACGGTCGCCACCTCGCCTGCCAAGCTTGGCAAGTATGGCAAATCCCCGCTAAGAGGAGAGCTACAAACTTTTGTGGCAATCTATAGGGAGGTCTATATTCAGCAAGGGATTAGTGATAGGCTGAATGAGTGAGTGAGAGTGAACTGAGTTCGATCCCCGGTGCCGGCACCTTTAAAATTGTTCGGCAATTTTAGGTGCTGATTTACTACGTGCTCGGCAGTTCAGGAAGCACTTCTTGACAGAAACTACCTGATGGTTACTGTTGACCAGAGACATCGGTCTATGATAAAGAATAAAGGTGCATCACCCATAAGAATTAAGAATAGAATAGAATAGAATATTTTTTATTCAATATAGATCATTTACATAATACTCAATGAACGTAATTTTTTTAAGCTACATTGGTTCGCAAAGAAATGCCTCTGTCGTGGGAAGAATCAGTAAGAAACGCATCGGGATTTTTAAGTGCAGAACAGCACTCAGAAGATTGAACTGAAATTGCTTTCCCGCTGCAAAAGGTCTCTGAAGTCATTTCTAAAGTGAATAAACAATTACTTCAGTGCTGTACTGCTGTAGTAATGGCCTGGGAGTTTAAATTATAGCAAGAATAAAAATATTACTTACAAACAAAATTATAATCAGATTACGTTATGACGTCCTCCTTGACAGTCGGTAATAGTGTTTTTTTTTTGGATAAGGGGCCAAACGAGCAAGTGACTCATGCGTTGGGGTATACATTTCAAATGTAATCGATAACCTGAGATCAAGTGAGAATTACGTCTATGTTTCACTATTTACAATAAAGGACGATTAACTACCGAATGGGTTCATAAAGATAAAAGTGAAATTTAAGACAAAATCCATATTGGAGATTTTAACAATGAATATATTATCTTTTACTTCTAGATATTTTAATTGTGTTATCTTTGACATATAGTTTGTGATTTCGATGCCTCAGAGAACGTAACGTAACGTAAGTAGTGCAGTGTCTCATGTATACATCATAACTGTCTATACTTACGTAGCTTCATAGGTTCATAACGTATACTTATATATTTAAATGGCTTTAAAAAAAATATTGAAAGACGAGACGAGCAAATCGTTCACCTGATGGTTATTGTAGTGTCTACCCAAGTGTAGAGTGTAGACCCATTTCAAATCGTTTATGTGACAATGACGTTATTCCTCTTGATCAATTTCCACTGCGATTAATATCCAAATAACAATAAAAATTTGTCACCTGCTTAGGGCAAACGTAGAAGACAGTTTGTCTAAAATTACTGAAAATCACATAAGACTGCCCTGACTTATAGAAAAGATTATTTACGAGTATATATCAATTCCTTCACGTTCACTGCGATACAACAATCTCTTACAAA
Source organism: Luehdorfia chinensis (assembly GCA_019845155.1). NCBI lineage: Eukaryota > Metazoa > Arthropoda > Insecta > Lepidoptera > Papilionidae > Luehdorfia > Luehdorfia chinensis. The sequence continues at coordinate 6,025,323 of JAHVAK010000003.1, read as the reverse complement.
CAGATTACACATTACTTACACACACATCACAAATTATAGAAAAAATTCATCTTTTTATAAGGGCCTGTATGTTATTCAATCAACTATGTAAAGACTATGATGAGGTTGAACTTTTTTGCACTAGTAATAGTGCTTTTTGTAAACTAATCACTTTTAGTTTCAGTAGTTGCATATCTTAATTCATAGTAATGTCTGTCGTGCAATGCTATTTTTTTTCTTTTTGTGAAAACTTGTAATTGGGTTATTTGTGTACTATGTTTGTAACTATTTTGTTATAGTTGGATGTAAGTGTCAGGTATTATTTGCTTTGACGGGAAATAAAAATTCTGTGTCAGTAGGCGTAGATAGTTTTAAACACAACAACTGTCTTTCGCTTTTGTACTGACATAATATTATTTCGCCAAATAACTTTCATGTGTAGAGACCCTGAATGCTAACATACTAGCTGAGATGCCCCGTCTTAACACGGAAGTTATTGTTATGATAGTCTGTATAGAGAAAAACAGCATCAGCCTGTTTACACGTCTAGGAGTAATAGATCGTAAAATTCATTCTTATTTGGTGTCTATGTCGGGAAAGAAGTATGTATGCCAAATTTCAAGTCAATAAGGTCTTTACTGGTAGCTTCGGAGATATTTTGATGAGTCTGTGGTAAATACCTTTTATATATAGAAGATATATTTGTTATAACTGCACTATCTACAACAAAATTACTCATCCGAGACAAGCTGTACAGTAACTTATTTTGACCTACTTGGAAAACAGGAGGTTCTCCATTCGTCGTAATCTTTTTTATGTATGTTGAGCGATAATTATTTAACACGTGGACCGACTAAGGCGTGGTCCCATAGGTGTTGGTGAAGTTCTGATGATGGGATTCATGAAATAATTATCAAACTCTTAACGCATAAGCACGTTCGGAGCTGCTGCGTGGAATCATAACATGACTAGCATATGTAGTACTAAGGTATTAATGGAAAAATATGCGAGTAAGTGGTCGCATCGCGTGAAGGCAAATTGCTAATATTCCATTAGCGGCGTTCGGAATGGATCGGTCTGCGTGTCTATCATGATGAATAACGAACGATGGACGTAGTTTTCGTGTGAGTTGAGCTTACACACTTAATATAATGTACATGTAATACATTTTAACGTTTACATTATTTTTAAGGTTAAGTAAATGAGTATTCAAATGGATATAAGGTATGTATTAATAAAAGAAAGAAGCTGCGATCTAGTAGTTACAATTAAATAAAAATTAATTGAAACTAATTACATTTTCCAGGTATTTTCCTTAGTCGAATCTCATCTCACAACAACCATACCCGTAACATGAGATGGGTTTGCAGATTTTCTTGCGCCACTACCATATGTTACATTCCTAAAATGGACAGATTCCGAAATAATCATCCAGAAAATTCCAGATATATTACGCAACTGGTGACAGGTAGCAGCGTAATGCGATCACCAATTAGCTCGGCAAGAGCGGTGACTACGGCAAGGCTTTCCTTCTTAGGAGAGGCCAGTGTTCAGTAGTGGACCACTAAAAGGCTTACGACGTCGATGAAAAATTAAAACGTATGCAAAGAAGAGTACTATACGGTAACAGCCGCAGTAGTTTTGCAGTAGTTACCTGTGTGGCAAATGAAAGTCTACAACTTTGAAAAGCGCCTTAAAATAAACACCAATTCATTCATAATGTGAAAATGAGACTTTTATAGGCTGTCACTAAACACCGTACACGTTGTTACTGGTGTGGATACAAAAAGAAGAGCGCATGCAACTCAATACTCAGTACATATGTATATATTAGAAATTTGATAAAAAAAGAGCCAGAATTAACAAAAATATTACTAACTGTAAAATCAGTTGATTAACAGTACATAAGCAATTATTGAAATTTATAGATAAATACTAATCATAAATAACCGAAACATTCCACGAAAACGTTGCGCCCAAATTCAACCTTGAAATTTCACTTTCATCGTGCCCAAAGAAGTTTAAATTACGTCTTTGTAAGAGATATTTGTTTAAGAATGGGTGATTGTAATTATATCTGTAATTAATATAAGACTTAACGTAATCTAGATTTGAAAAAACAAACAAAGCATGATAACTGCTTTATCTACTATAATATTCTAAAAAGCTCGGAATAAAATCTTTATTCCACATGTTACTTCTGTAAGGATTTATCAATAGAGGAGTCTGAAGTGTTCATGGTCACTTACGTATCAGATCGGCAGCAACAAACAGAATGGAAGGTGGTCGAAACAGCGAACAGCAAACATAATGCCAATCCGTATACAACCGCAGCGATCGCTTGCGGGGCGTTTGCGGAGCGAGTGAGTAGCTCGCGCGCTCCAAACGAAGCGGGCGCGACGCATAGTGCGTGCGTGCAAACGTTGGCTACATTCTCCACCTGTAGGAGAAAGGTTACATTGTTATTTTTTAACGGTGACATACGAGGACACAGGGCCACACTTTTGCCATTTTATAAGTATAACGATAAGATGCCATACCGATTCTATTTCGATAGTTGCTTTTTCCTATGTTGTCGTTTAACATATATAATTTCGGTAATGTAATTGCTGTTAGCCTTTTTTGGCTTTTACAGCTTCATCGGATACTGTGCTCACGGGCCAGGGGCCCGCGAGCCAGGTTTGGTTTGACCCAAACATAAATACATAAATAAACTCCTACAATAACCTCGAAATTCGGACTGTCGCGCTCGCTGCGTGCTTGCGCGATTTAGAATATCTCTAAAAGGTTTTTAAGTTATCTAATGACCATCCGAGGGAGGCTGCGGGCCTCCATTCGGACTGTCGACTTGTGTGTCGGTAACTCTGAGCGGTGAGAACCGCCCTGGAACACGGGTGTATCGTGTGTACGCGGTGTGATTGTGTCGACTGCTGCGCGCCGCTCTCTACGGCGGTCGCGCGTCGTGGTGCGTGTTATATTAAAGCTATTGACTGTGTGTACAGTGTGGCCTGGATCGTGACTGACCGTATCGTGGTCAGGGAGTGCTGAGACGTCCGTGTCGTCTAGCACGTTTCGCGGGCGACGTTTGCGTTCGGTCGCGTTTCTATTTGGTCGGTAATTTGCTGCTTTAACCACCAGCGGGTTTGGATGAACCGCGGCTTTTTCGAAAAACCGCCGTGTCGTTTAACAGTGGTGCCAGTGTAGCCAATAAAATTGTCAATTATAAATACCACGACATTCAAATTATTTTTAGAATATTATGCGGATAATAATAAGTGTGCCCGTGTGGTGGCAGCTTAAGAGTGAGATGAGAAGCAGAATCCTACAAGAACATCCGAATAAATAAACTGCGGTTGCCAAACCGCCTGCCAAGCGTGGCAACTATAGCAAAATCTCCCAATTAGAGAGCTACAATGGTTACACAATCGTTTTACAATGTCATAGCAATGGCGATCATTGTAAAACGATGTGTAGAATACCGCAACTGTCATTGTCGTTTTGAAGCGATTAGTTTAGTAGAATTGGGGCCCTGTCCTAGTGATGAAAAGAGGTCGTTGTGGACACATATATAAATACATCCTTCCTCAATGAAAAAAACTAGATGATATTGTCATCTCAGACCTGTGCAGTTATTTGAATCTTTGAAGCGCTGATGGCCGGAACAATAATTTCTATCTGCATCAAATGATAATATACGGTAATCCTATGCATGTAATGGCGCGAGTGACGTGTGTGTGCGTGCCGTAAGATGTTTTGTGTTACAGGAGAGGACGGAGACATAGCAAAATGTATAGATATGAGATTTATAGAACAAAAACATAACTTCGTAATTGAATTTAGAATATGTATATTTTATAGTATGGCATTAACTTTATGTGTACAACTCTAAAATGTAAAAATGTACGTATGTGTTATACATACTCTTAACACCACAATTAGCAAAGTATGGTAATTTGAAGATAATAGGGTCATTCATCACACCAAAATAGGTGCAAAATGATGCACCATAATAGGAAAACACTATACCCGCCACTTCGTTCGCGTGGGCTTAGGAATTTCTTTAGACAGGATTATTAAATAAAATCTAAGTGAACATATATTATAACTTAAGCATAGAATCAATATATTATATATATAGATAATGTAGCTCTATAAAATCTTATCCGCCAATAGATGTCCGGCAGAGTAGAATAGCACCCACCTCATTTCTACCGGTGTCGTAAGAGGCGACGTACAGATAGCTTTTATTCGCGCAATAATACCATAATATGCAATGCTGTCACTATACTGCTCGTGGGAACTAACCATAACTTAAGAATTAAGAGTTTTCAAGTAAGAATTTATTTACTCCTACCAAAGCCTGCGGGAGCGAAAAGTGGGCTACGGATCTGGTCTCTGCCTACCCCTTGGCGTGACTGAATGTACGTATTCTAAATTCAAAATTATGACAGCGTTCAACTGCTCGACTTTCAATTGTTTTTACAGTCATTGTAGCAGACATGATAGCATCGCAAATTCGATTAATACTGATAAACGCCGCTCAGACCGCGCGTAACATCGGTGCTTTGTTTGGAGAGGCTGTGAAAATTTTGATCTGCGAAATTAGCAGAAATACAGTCATCAAAATACAAATAAAAACTTTAAAATTGTTGACTCCACGAAATAACTGATTTGCAGAAATAAGCACAGTTTGTAGCTTGCATTGCACCGATGAATCGACACAGAAATGATGGGTTTGAACCGGCTTAGAATAATTGGATAAAATTACTGAATCGAGTTGAGACGCCAGCGCAATGCGCTAAGAGGAAGCTTACTCAGAGGAGACAGTTTGATGTCCCGTGCTTGTGGAATTCACATTAGATTCCTGAGATTTGGTACATCGAAAAAGCTGACGTAAAGAATTACAATCAATTATATGAAAAAGAGTTCCTTCTCCAGCTCACCTCACCATTACACTTTCCCGATAATGGGAGACTATAAGGTGCCTAATTTTTGTTAAATGAGCCTCAACCGACTACCAACTTTTACGGGATTTGGACATTCTGTACAGGGAAAATTAGCTCCCGAAATTTCTTTTTAAATGACCATTCTACAGTTAATGTTATAAAATGGTATCAATTAAGCCCCTAATTTTTTTTATTGGATAACGTTACGAGACGAGCAATCCGTTCACATGATGGTGCAACGTCTGCCCATAACAAATGCTGCGTCACCCAGAATTTTTTTTTTATTATTTTAAAAAGTGACGAGACGAGGAAAACGTTCACCTGATGGTAAATGCAACGCTTGCCCATAAAAAATGCTGCGTCACCCAGAACATCTGTGTGACAACACTGCACCAGTCACCTAGAGACATCAGTTCTTAAGTCTCATATGCCCAGTGATTACACTAGCTCTCAGTGCCCATCAGACCGAAACACAGTAACGTTTGCACACTAATGCTTCACGGCAGAATAACTGGCCTGTATAAAATATTATCTTGCGGACGTAACTTTCGTAATATATACACCGGCACAATTAGTGGAACGTTAAAAAAAGGCAGAGTATAGAAATAATAACGTGCATATTAAAACAAATAATAATTAGACATGAAGTAACCAACTGATAAACATCTTATAACACCGACTTAAAGAAGTTTTCAATTAAATTTTATTAAAAATAATCAAAAGAAAAAAAACACTTTATCTATTTTGTGGGAATACAAACAATGTTGTAAATTAAAGATTACTAAGATTTTAACATTAAATAAATTTAAGCTAATAACGTGTGTTTCCCCCTCGTGCTGTAAAAAAACGTTTCCATCCTTCTCGGCTAGCTGCGAATAATGTTACGTACTGTATGTTGGGACAAGCTCTGCCACTCAATCAATTATGCGTTTTGCAGTTGTCTCAGGCTGTTACACTTTTCTTTAACAAGTCCCAAACATGCTCTATAGAAATTATGTCTGGGGTTCTTGCCTGAACCTGCATCACTGTTTTACTCAGATGGTTTAGATATTTAAAAAAAATTATTACAAAGCACTGTGAACCCGAGCATTATCCTGCATCAGACTAAAGCCGTACTCATTATAGGGGGAAAATGTTCTTCTAAAATATCCCTGATGTACTTATCAGCAGTCATATTCCCTCAGTCGACCACCACTAACTCCGTACGAGCTCCGAAAGTTATCCTTCCCCACACCGTAACTGAGCCGCTTCCATATGCCACCGTATTTTCAATATTAGTTTGAATATATCGTTCTCCTTTGCGTCTCCATATTCTCTGCCTTCTATCGATCTGGTTTAAGAGTACTCTAAACTCATCAGTGAAAAGTACTCGCCCCCATTGGTTTATGTCCCAAAAACGATGTTCGCGTGCAAATTTTAACTGATGTAAACGATGGTGTCTCTTCAAGTTTTGGAGCTTTGGCCGGTACATACAACCTATGCCCACTTCTTCATACCTTCTGCGAACTGCTTGGCACAAATTCAAGCACAATTTGGACATTTTAGTTGTAGAAAGCGGTCATCCCTCCTCGAAGTGCACTTTTTTCTGCCTTATCTTGTGAGGAGGTCCTCACAAGATAATCAGTCATCTGGTACCGACGAATACTGTGATGAATCGTTGTAATTGATTGCTGCAGTCTGGCGGCAATAGATCTGTAGGTAAGACCATTTCTTCGCTTTTCATCTGCCCTTATCTCTGGTGATGTTAAATCGGACATTTTTAGTTTATTTCAACTAAGGTGCCTACTATTGACACGAAAAAAAAACTTTTACTAATACAATTGAGAATTTATCAAATTTATAAAACTTTTAAATTTTTCCTCAGACTGATCTCTAAACACTAACAGACAGAAACAAATCGATGAAAATTATAACTGTCGCCTTATGTTCCATTTTTAAATTAAAGTTCTAAATAAAAAGATAACACAACTGGCCAGTCTTTTATGAAATATTATGAAAAATAATGTTTTTTTTTTTGGTGTTCCGCTAATTGTATATATAACACACACACACACACACACACACACACACACACACACACACACACACATATATATATATATATATATATATATATATATATATATATATATAGATGAATGAAAACGAATGTGGGGAAACATAGCACTTTGTCAAATATACATGCACAATATCACGTACCAGTGTGTGTATGTAAAAGACAATTGTTTTGGCGCTATTTGGAGACAGATAAAGTATGCTTACAATTTTAAAAAAAAATTATTTTACAGCTTTGTTTCAATTAAACTGCTGAGGAAATACCAGGCCATTTAAAAAAAATGTGACATGGTTTCTATGAAGACAGCTTTTGACCGACGTATATGAAAATATTAAAAATTATATAATAATTCATGTTAAGTCAAATTAATTACATTATTTATATTTTTACATTAGATAGCCTCTTTATAGACGAAGCTTCTCAGCTATAAAACTTCAAGCTAAAGCCACAAGCTGAGAACTGAACATTACCAAGAAGGGCTGAACTGTCAGGGAGGAAGCTTGCTATAAGGTGCAATCATGTGGTCGGCCTTTTATACAAGGTGAAATGTAGGGTCACAGATAGTTACTATATAAACATAAAAAAATAATCACACAAAGTAAATGTTCTGTTGATACAATATTGGTGATTATGAACAAAGTATAAATAGCCATAGTGTCTAATGTAGTATTAATAGTTTTAAAACTCTTATCATGAATGTAATTCTCCAACAGGTGTAGGTATGACATTATAAATTAATATTAGCCAATTATATTAACACTCAGTCATATAATATTAGAACACATTTGAGATTTTTCCCTAGCTTGTTAATGAGCTAGAGAAAAATCAAAAGCAACAAATATAAAAATCCTTCAGAAAAAAAAGAAAATTAATTAAAAAATATTTCTACAACACTTATTCAAAAATTAGAGGAATATCATAATTTCAACAAACATTAACAATAATGAGGGACTTTCTTGTCGGTTCTTCTCTGTGGTCTTATTTTTTGAACCAGTGTAGATTTTGACATTCACAAGATCTTTATACAAGCCTAAACGGAATAAATAAATTTTGGCTTTGAATCAAATTAAGTAAGGTATCAGACTAGAAATGTTAAATGGCACAGGCTTACTCTAATTTCTGACACGAGTTTTGGAGCAAATAAGAGTGCCATGCTGACCCAATGCTAGTTGGCAGACTTCACATGTCCTTGAAATTTTGTTATTCTCTAGAAATACAAGTTCGCTCACGATGTTTTCCTTCACCGCTGACTTACTTTATTATTAACAATAATAACTTAATAAAATTAATTCAAAAACTATATAAATTTATCCAAAAAACAACTGAATACAAAAGAAATAAAATTCAAATTTATGTCTACGGAATTGTTTTAATTAAATTATAGTCCGTTTTATAAAAAAAATTATAACTCACCGTCGTCGGTACGTACGCTTTGTTAGCGGTAGCCCTCTCATTCATCCATTTCACCGTCTTGAGTTTTTCCCATGGAAGATCATAATGGAAATAAATTTTGCTCTGATTGAACTTAGATTTAAATTTCATTATTATCACAGAGAATAAGCTTACAACGTCACCCATTTGCCGTACGTACAAACGAAATGGGAGTAAAAAGTTAAATGGTCATGAGACCAATAAGATTACGTTTAATCTTAAAATGATGTTAACAGTCATCGTAGTAACTCAATTAAAATTTTTGTAACACATTATTACAAATACCTAAATTTGAATCATACCTATATTTTAATCAACCCTATTTCCCACCACGAATGGCAAATGCGATGGTGATTGGTGAACTGTCATCTTTCAAAGCAAATCTGTCATAAAATCGATTCTATGGCTTAACAATTAGCGTTCGATTTTCAATAATATAAATCGATTTTTAGCGTATTCGAAAAGTGGCGGTAATTTTATAATTGAATTTTGTGTATATTTTGAGATTTAATATTGAGAGTTTATTATCGTCAGTGCGCTTGCCAAATGTGGATTTTCTTAACTTTTCAGGAGGCGGAAAAAAAATTGTTTTTCCTGATAACTAATAACAAAAGTGCTTTTTTTTTTTTTATAGGACTGATGGTCACTGTTAGCCCGAAGGCTTTTACAGCTTCGCCGGATTGAAAGGAGGCATAGCGCTGAGGGCGCTTAGCCGAAACCTTTATTTATGGATGACTGGCGCAAGGGCCCCCGAGAGGGGACCTCGGCTTGGACCGTCATCCTGTTCGCGAGAGTAACAAACTCGAGGGTGCCCAAGGGGGCCGGCCTCGGCTCGGTCAGTTACTGCAATCGGGAGGGCAATAATTACTAATACCATGATTATTATTAGATAAGTTTACCACCAATTCGGAATGCGTTTTCGCTGGAGAAGAAATGGCGCAAGAAACTCCAGCGACGCTTCTGTTTATGACACTACTGCTAGGGGAGAACCGGCCTGAGATGCGGCGGTATCGCGAATAACTTTGTCTGATACGCCCACGCCGACGGCGGGGGCGGTATGATGGTGATAATGGGTGTTTGTGTAGTGTTGAGTAGAGCGCTTGGGCAATAGTGGTCGCGTCGTCAGGGTCCTCGAGGACGTGCCTCGGTTTCCTTTTTCCGCGGGTCGAGTTTTGGTGTATCGCGAGGGGGTTGTAAGTGGCGGCACTGACAACCAGTGGGTTGGGGTGCGTGGCGGCAGAGTCGAAGTATCGGCGACGAGGCCAACTTTAGATATTGGGCTATGGAAGGAAGCCCTAAATCGATATGAAGGTTAGCATTACGCACGAACCACGGTGCTCCCGTGGCTTTACGCATGAATCGATTTTGTATTGCCTGAAGTCGGTGAATTTGACGCGGGGAGGCATGCGCAAATACGGGGCTTGCGTATGTCATAATTGGCCGTATAAAGGCTTTGTAAAGTGTAATTTTATTACGTAGGGACATTTTGCTATTTTTATTTAGTAACGGATGTAATCGACCGAGGACGAACGCCGCTCGGTTCCTTACTCGGTTAATATGTGGACCGAAGCTGAGTCTCGAGTCTAATAGGACGCCTAAGTATTTGACTGTCTTTTCCCAGGGGATTGGACGATCGAATAACTCTATGGTGGGGAGATGCTGCGTTATGCGCCGCGGGAAGTACATGGCTGCACTTTTGATTGGGTTGACCTGGATCCTCCATTTCCGAAACCAGTTCCCGAGGGTTCGGGCTGCGGATTGGAGGCGTTTAGAGATAGTGTCTGGATTACGTCCAGACACATATAGGCAGGTATCATCTGCGAAGAGGGCGAGTTCGACGCCGCTGGTGTGCGGTATGTCGTTCGTGAAAAGGGTGTAGAGCACGGGACCTAGGACTGAGCCTTGTGGTACGCCGGCTAGTATGGGATGTGGTTCGGATCGCACCCCCTCGACGCGGTAGCGGAAGGTTCGACTGCGTAAGAAATCTCGTATGATGAGTACGAGGCGATCTGGCACACCGAGTCCATATAACTTGTATATGAGCCCGTTGTGCCAGACCTTGTCGAACGCTTTCGCCACGTCGAAGAAGAGCGCTCCGGTATGAAGCCCGCGTATGAAGCGGGATTGAATGTGCTCCGTTATGCGGTGCACCTGCTGGGTACATGAGTGTTTGGCACGGAATCCAAACTGCTCGTGGATGGGGATCCCTCGAGACTGCATGAAGTCTCTTAAGCGGGCGAGAAGTAGGCGTTCGTATATCTTGCCTAAGGCCTTGAGGAGGCTTATAGGCCGATATGCGGTGGGATCGGACGGGTAACAAAAGTGCAAAATGCTGACAAAGTATCGTATATTTACAGTTTATGTAACACTAAGAAATTATTCATATCGCAGTATCAGATGAAACGGTTTTTTTTCCGCCTCCTGAAAATTGGATAAAATCTAGATCCGGGTTATGGTAAGGGCACTGACATTATGCAGCAAGTGTGCGTAAAAGTTTAGTGTTTGGAAAATTCAATACAAAACCAAAATTGTACTTTTCGTTTTGTCTCCATCAGTCAAGCAAATCTTCATCTCTATCACCATTCATCAGCTTAACAAATCTTCAGTAAAAGTCAGCTATTATTTTACTGTCGATCGAAACGAGTCCTTGATAAATTTAAATTATTACTGAACATCGACATTGGCAAAAATGACTCGATTTGGTAGCTAATTGCCAGGATCAAAAAAGATGAAGGATCTGGGAATATAAACTGCAACACTGCTCCAATAATTCACATGTGTTCAAAATATTTTTATTTCACAGACATGCATGTTCCATCACAATGTTATTCTTTACCACTGAGCAGGTGGTAAATCTGTACTTAAAACGACAGAACAATTTTAGAGGTGCCGGTACTAGGGATTGAACTCAACTTACTTGCGTAATACAAAATTAAAAGCGAATGCCTGGCTAACACGGCTCTTCAGTGTCAGACATAGTTTCACAATTCACAGTTAGGCCTGAAAATTAAGCAAGTGTTTCTAAATATGTATAAGGTGTTCAAATAAGTTTTGAGGGATTTACAAAAGTTGGCATAACTAGTATTAAATCACATTGGACCATCTTGCAACTATGTCTTGTACATATACCATATATCATACCAGTGCAGAAATAACAGAAGCTATAAAACAATAATTGAAGCAAAATGGAAATGAGAATTCAATTTCAGAACCCTCACTTTCTGTCATAGGGAATTACAATATTCAATAGTGCCTTTACCAAATAACAGCGTTTTTAATTTTGTATTAAAGTGTAAGTAAAAAACTATCGAAGAATTGAACTCAAAATTTATCATAATATCAAAAGATTACAATAGAACTTGAAATATAATATAAAATTTATGCAAACAGTCATGTTCAAAAATTTTTCAAGAAAAAGCTTATGTATTTATATTGGTTGCAATTATCACTATTAATAGAAGTTTTATTAACATTCAAAAATTGTCCTTATATAACTAAAAGGGTACCAGAATAAGTTAGTTTCAAAATGCAAGTGACATGGAATATTTCTATGAGTTAAAAGTTGTTTTCGAAAATTTGTAGCAATCTTTTTATTTCAGCTATCCGTGCTGCTTGCGCTTGCACAGGGATCATTGCTTGCGAGACCTCTTCACCTTTTGCTAAAATAGTGTACATGCTTTTTATATTGTTATCCATTGCATCACATGTCTTCCCTACAGCATCTTTATAAACATCCATATTTTCAGCTGTCAGTGATGAATTTGCATGTAAAATATTTGATAAATTTTCTATTAAGTTATCAACTGATTGAGCTATTTTCTGAGCTTCATATTCAAGATCGTTTAGTACTGTTATATCTATTTGACCAATTTGTGGTGCCAATATTTGTCTATACAGTTTACCAGAAGGTGTACTGGACCGTGATACACTGGAACTACCAAATATTGGGGTCTCTCCTCTTTTAGCAATTGGACTAGACAATTTAATTTTAAATTCTAAGTCATCGGCGACATAATGGGTCATGTCTCCTTCATATCGAACATGTCCACCAATATCAAGTGGGAGCTTATCATGTCTACGGTTTTCAGATGGTAAATCATAGGGTCTTGAAGGACCAGCACACCTTTCATCATCATTCCTTTGTCCTTGATCGGAATTAAAAGATATTTCACTGTAGGAAGCAGTCATGCGAGCAGTGATCTCTTCATCAATTTCCACATCCCCTTGTTTTTCTATTTGCTCATCTGTTACATTTTTCTCCGATTGTAACGGCGATAAATTTCTACTCTTATTTTCAGTCATAATATTGAAGCTTCTAGTTTATGTATAATTTTTTTATAGTTATACAGAATGTATGTTTATTACGTATTCATTCAGCTTAATTTCTAAACACTACTTATCTTATTATTTGTAATCTTTACAATCGTAAGAATTTTTATGAACTTACATATTTTATAGTTATAGTAAAGTATATACTGAAAATTATATTTTGTTTTTTGAATACATTGATTTTATCAATCTGTTTTTGGCAAAATTGACATTGACAAATGACTGTGACGCTTACCGTAGTGTCGCCAGTCTATTTAAGTTAACGAATAAAACTATCAAAGAAAACAAAAAAACTTTATGATTTCTAAAAATTTTAAGTTGTACTAGCTGACCAGCATGACTTCGCTCGCTTGGTTACACCTTTTTTAAATATCCCGAGAGAACTATTTGATTCTCCGGAATAAAAAGTATTCTGTGTCCGTATCCAGGATGTAAACTATTCCTAGTTGCACTCGACGCTCCAAGCCTGACGGTTGCCTAGTGCCCTGCTACGAACTGCTCAGGTAGTCTGATCGTCCCGTGCTACCTGCTACCTGCGCTCCTTCTTTTTCGGGAATTAATAAACAAAGCAATTTTGATTGCTTTGATCTATTGTTCTTTGAGAAGCATATCTCAGATGTCATTTCCTAAATTCACGCTCGGGTAATTGCGCTTTGTGGATAACTTACGGTGTTAACGAAGCTAGCGCAGAGCTTGCCTCCTTTCCCCGCGGGTCTCTTTCTGGGAAACGCAACACAAGTTGCCTTGCGTAGAGCCGTAGTTAATGTAGACTAATTCGATTAGACTTAAGTCTTCGCTTAGATATAACTATATTTATGCATACACCCAAAAGTATGCAAAATAAGATTTACACTTGGACGCACTGGGGATACACACCTAGGCATTCATCATCCCTGTATATACCCGGCAGGTAGGGAAGTTAGGTCACATGCGCCGGCATCCCATCGGCGGCCACTTCTTCTTAGGAACGTATATATTAAGATTAAAATAAGTTAAGATAGAGTAAAGATGACAGATAAGGATAAGTAAGCTCTTAGAAGTATTCAAGTCGATTCGGACATATCATCCGGGAGAAGATAGGTCATAGACCACGTCATCCCGCAGGCGGCCACTTCATTATAGTAAGATAAGATGGAGTAAAGATGACAGATAAGGTTAATGGGTTTTGTTCTTCGTAAAATTATAGACTTGAAAAGTTTCCGGAAAAAAAAAAATACTCTAGTCAGAAGTGGTTTAGAGTATTGTAGTGTTATTTAGAACACTCATTATGACATATGTAAATACATTAGAGCTGGTCCAAAAGAACGAAGGAAATACATACGCAAAAGCAACACCACACCCGAAACCAGAACAGGCTAACTTCCATTTACCAAATTACAACTTGTTAAATCAGGCTCTCACCACATGTCTGTTAAAATTTATAATCATTTACCAAAAACCATAGAAAAAATTCAAAAAAACTCTATATTTTACAACAAATTAAAAGAATTCCTCATATCAAAATGTTTCTATAACATTTTTTAATTATTTAATATTCTGTAAGTTATTATTTTGTACAATTTTCAATATTATTTAGTGGCTATGATTATCTACTATATAAGTTTTTCATATTTTAATACTGTCTCATTTTTTTTAATTCTCAGTCTGCTTTTTTGTATTGTTTTTACAGTTTATTATAATTTTGTGCAATTTTCGTTATTATTTAGTAAATAAGTTTTCTGTATTTTTAATAATTTCTCTTTATTTAATTGAGACATACTCATTTTATTTAAAATTTGCATTGCCCTAACAGGGTTCATGTCGTGTAAATAACATCTTTTAAAACCACATGAAGCAATAAACGTTATGACTATGACTATGACTATGAAAGAAGTTTTTGTGGCATCTCTCATACAATTGTCTGCTGGGAAAAAGCTAAATAAATATTCCGATAAATTACAGCACTTGTCTGACTGGAGACGTCTGCTGGATAGCCAGTTTTTGTTTAAATTAGCAAATAGTTACGTTGATTGTTCTTATTAATTAGATTTACTAAACGTTTCTGTACCTAAAAAAACTACCTCGAATCAAGTAGTAATCGTAAGTAAGTAATCGTAGATACGACTTGTTCTGTACCACACAATCGAAATCCAACCTTTGACTTTATTCCATTATTAATAGATTCCGTTTTATATAGTAAAATTAAACGCGATAAAATCCGTAAAATTAGTTTCATTTAAATTAATAGATTGATTCGAACTTACAACTCTCTGTCCAAAGTCTTTTTCATAGATTATTGTGAATCATTTTAAAGATGTTTAAAAGTTATTGTTTATTGTTGTTATTGTTGAAAAGAAGTTCTAGATTTATGTTCTAGATTTAAGTATCATTTCTCGTACCAAAACTTGACTTCTTGTTTTATATTATGTAAGGCATTAATATGAATTAAATGTATAACTTTTTCTTTAAATATTTTTCCTTTATGTTAAAGTAAAATTTAAGATAAATTATTTCAGATATATTGTTAAACGTTACTACGTTTAGTAGTAACCTTAGGTGTAACCATTTCTGCGCATGTCATCGTGGCCTATAATTATTGCAACACTTAACTTGAGCTTTTATTTTAATATTCTGTAAGTTTATGAAGAGTGTTTGCTATGTTGGCGATTCAATAAATAAATACTTAGGAGTTTATTTATTAATTTATGTTTGGGTCAAACCTGGCACGCGGGCCTCTGGCCCGCGAGCACAGTATCCGATGAAGCTGTAAAAGCCGAGAAGGCTAACAGCAATTACATCACCGAAAATGTATCATTAATAAATAATTAAAAAAAAGCTCTTAGAAGCACTCCAGTCAATTCGGACATACCATCCGGGGGTTTCTACGTAAAAAGGCAAAGTAAAGTAACAGCCTTTAGATGTCCCACTACTGAGCACAAGCGCCCTCTCATTTCCTAGAGGGTTTTGGAGCTGGGAAGAATCCGCCACGCTGCTCCAATGCGGGTACTTGATATGTCTTCGAAATATTTTTTATGAATTTTATGAAGTTTTCTCACGATGTTTTCCTTCACCGCCTCGCACGTAGGAAATCGACACTTAAAATTGTTACTATTATACTACTATACTTATACTTAAAATTGTTACTATTGTTACTATTATAGTGATGCGAGCGACGAGAATCGAACCCAGTTCCCCCGCTTACTATGAAATTTAAAGCGAGCGCATAGCCCTTGAGCTACCACGTATTCGCGCCAATCTCCCAACTGGGGACAGCATGTGAGGCGCTATCCAGGCCTCCGTCTAGCGCCTCGTCATCATCAAATGAAGAAAGATCTTCATCCTCGGACTCCAAAATAGAGTGCGAATCTCCTCAGCTCCACACCGGCTTTGCCTTGCGGAGATATCAAAAAATAAGCGGAAAAAGACCGCTAATCCAATCCAATCCTATGCAGGAATCCGTCTAGGTAGGTACCACCCCAGGGCGATATTCTGACGAGAAGCAGTAGTGTGAAAATATTTCTGTGTTTCGGTTTGAAGGACACTGAGAGCTAGCGTAATCACTGGGCATATGAGACTTAAGAACTGATGTCTCAGGGTGACAGATGCATTGTGGTGTCACACTATTCTGGATGACACAGCATTTGTTATGGGCAGACGTTGCACTTACCATCAGGTGAACGTTTTGCTTGTTCCGTCACTTTTATAAAATAATAAATAATAAAATACCCGAAACTATCGCGAAAGCTGCGAGAGCCTCCGCCTTCACCTCGAGCCCTGCTGTCTCAAAGCAAAGCTCCGCCAACTCACGGCAAGCCCCGCCGCCTTACACTAAGCCCCTGCTGCCTCACGGCAAGCTCCCGCCACCTCACAGCAAATCCCAGCAACCTCAAAGCGAGCTCCTGTCGACCCACGACCAACCTCTGCCGCCTCAAGGCAATCCCAAGCTGCCTCAGGGTAAGTCCGAGCTGCTTCTCAGCAAGCTTCAGTCATAACTCAACAAGCCCCAACTGTCTCACAGCAAGCCCCCGCTTCGCCTGCCTGTCGAAATATTCGCCGCCTATTTTCATTATACCCCGACGTTACTCTGATTATCCTGATAGATTCATATCATGAAATATTATTTCTTCTTTTGGTTCATATGTTTCTTTATTATCTATAATAATAATAATTATTTAAGAATCAATGGCGAAAGATAAATGGCCACAAGTCTCGTTGGATCTGTCCAATAACATCAAATTTTAGGCTATCTCTACTACGGACGGCATCAGACTCTAGCTTGAAACATCTGAAGACCATTGCAAGGTAACTAGTTACCTTCAATCCATTGGTGTGTACGTCCATAACTATACCCTCGCAGAAGAGCGACAACTGGTTCAGAAAAACCTCCCAAAACAGAATTCCTGCCGAGTATGTGAAAACTGACTTGCTTGCTTGACTTGACAACGGATGTATAGCGGGCGCACAAAGGCCCTTACAACATAGGGATTATCACCTCTGAGTGCTCCACAGCCGGCAAACAGATTTTCAAATCTGATGCAACCTTCCGGGGCTCTCTGTAGAAGCCCCTCTCAAAAACATCCCCCTCTCAATGCCTTAAATGTTAGCAGGTAGGATTCCTATGCAGGAATCCGTCTAGTTAGGTACCACCCCAGGGCCAGTTATTCTGCCGTGATGCAGTAGTGTTAAGAACTGATGTCTCACGCTGACAGCGCAGTGTGGTGCTAAACATAGATACTCTGAGTAACACAGCATCTGTTATGGGCAGACGTTGCAATTACCATCAGGTGTACGTATTGCTCGCCTCGTCACTAAAAAAGCTTTATGGCCATTCCTCAAGGAATTGTTACGCACGAGCTTGGTGCGTAAAATACTATTGTACGAGGTGACACTGAAAGTTCTTAGAAAATCAAAACCTGAGCAAACTAGCAAGTTATTATTTTTATTATATCCTTTCACAATTATATATAATATTATAAGTTTCCATTCACATCAATACATCGCTGCATTCGATAGAACCGTGTGGTGGCGGCTTAAGAGAATCTACCACCCCATCTCATCCCGTGGGTGTCGTAAAAGTCGACAGAGGGAAAATGAAAACCAAAAGATGGGTAGCAGCATCATTCTGGAACATCTGAAAAAAATAAACTGCGGTTCCCAACCCGCCTGCCAAGCGTGGCAACTATGGCAAATCCCCCCGAAAATGAGAGCTACAAACTTTTGTGGCAATCTATGGGGGAGGCCTATGTTCAGCAGTGACTAGTGATAGGCTGAAAAGAAGAAGAAGAAGAAGAAGATTCGATAGAACCACCGAGGAAAGCACTTTGCCCCGTCCTTAGGGGTTTCTTCGATGGCCTTCTGGAATGCAGCCACTGCTTCCTAGGCGTTTATAAAATGTTGTCCTCGAAGTTTTTCTTTTTTTTCGGGAATAAATAAAAATCGCAAGGTGCGAGGTGGGGGCTATATGGCGGGTGACCCAGCAATTCCACGTCTGACGACGCCAAATAGTCGATCGTTCGCCCGGCGGTGTGCGTGGAGGCGTTGTCGTGGTGAAGGAGGATCCTACTGCGAGGTCGTTTCTCTCGAAATTTTTCCATAGCAAGTGGCAAACATTTGTTAGTATACCACTCTGCAGTAACTGACTTTCGATCTTCTAAAACAATTGTCGCCTAATGTCCGGTCCTTCCGAAGAATGAGGCCAACATATTTTTTCTGACTTTCTTCGACCTCTCTCCAATTTAGTTGGCAACTCCTCGGAAGGAAACACACACTAAGCAGATTGTCTTTTGGTTTCCGGATCATAGCAATAAATCCAGCTTTCGTCACCCGTAAATATGTCGAACACGGCTTTTGAGTCACCTCCGTTAAATCTTTGTATCATTTCACGGCACCAATCAACACGACGGAGTTTTTAGGCCTCGGTCAAATAATGAGGTATCCACCGGGCACAAAGCTTCCTGACGGCTAAATGTTTGTGGAGGATTTTGTGCACTTGACTCATACCGATGCCTAAGCTTGTCCGAATCTGCTGATATCATGCAGCGCACAACACTGATGTTATTTTCAGTCTTCGCCGTAGAAGGCCGTCCCTCACGCAGAGCATCGTTGAGATTGGTGCGACCACGTTTAAACTCATTAAACCAGTTACAAACAGTGGCCCGAGAAGGGGCTTCATCGTGAAAGGCCAATCGAAGTCTGTCGTAACATTCTTTATTGACTTAAATGACACCGAAAGTCATAAAAAATCATAGTACGAAAATTTTCTCGCGTTAAATTAATACTGGCGTGACACACAAATTTTAATTGGCCGCTAAATCGTTAAACAAATGACAAATGAATGAAATTAGTACTAAATAATTTTTAATAATATTCTTTAAAAGTGGCCAGTTCTAAAAACTATCAGTATCGCCCTCGTAGTATTATTAATTATTGGTGCGGCAAACACGCTATTTTCATTCGCGACATATTAATCATTCGCAATATCCCTTGAGTCTGGTTTTTCTTATCTTTAATTATGACTAGAAGCGTCACCGGAGTTTCTCGCGCCATTTCTTCTCCAGTTTCTACGCATTCCGAATTTGTGGTAAATATAGATGTTTAAAACGTCCTCCCGATAGAAATAACTGTTCGAGTCGTGGTTCGGAACTCTAGCGCTCTCTCGAGTCAGCTTACTTATGCGTACAGGGTAACAGTCCAAGCCGAGGTCCCCTCTCGGGGCCCTTGCTGTAATTACCCATAATAAAGGTTTTCGGTAGGCACCCTCAGCGCTCAGCCTTACAATCCGGGTGAAGTTAGAAAAAGAAAATGTAACAAACAGTCTGAGGTACAGAGAATGTTACTTTTGCATTTATAATCTTAGTGTGAAATTAAAATGTTGTACGTAATATATTTGAAAAATACATTATATATTGAGTTCAGTAAAAAGTCTAGCTAGTCAAATGTTTATTTTAAGTTGACATATCTTACACACCACCTTGATTGTTGGTATTCCACCACTGTGCGCTTTTCGTGAAACTGATACGACTCAGGGACCTTCAAGAAAGCCTTCCTCAAAGGCTAGCAATGCACCCGTGATTCCTCTGGTATTGTGGATGTTTATAGGCAGCAGTTATCAATTAAAACCGGGTGATCCGTATGCTTCTTTGCCCCCCTCTTTTATTAAAAAAATCAAACATTAGGTACGATATATTTGAATAACTTCGTTATGGATAATCTTCTTCTTCTACTTTTGTGATTATGGCAATCGGCTACCAAATTGAGCTATTTTTGCAAATGTCGTAATAATTTAAATGTAAAAAGGACTTCATTTCGATCGACAGTAAAATGATAGTTGACTTTTACTGAAGATTTTGGACTGATGAATGGTGATGAATGGTGAAGAAGATGAAGATTTACTGGACTGATGGAGACATAACGAAGAGTACAATTTTGGTCTAGAATTGAATTACACTAATTACTGTACACTTTCACAAGCACTTGCTCCATAATAAACTATCAATATTAAACATAAAAACTCAAAATATATACAGAAATTACAAAATCCCACTACACAATACCGCTACTTTTCGAGTTGGCGCCAAAAGTCCAGGAGAGTCATCTACACTCCATAAAGTTTTTATTAAATTTTTTAGTGATTTTTACAATACTTCATAAAGAACTGCTGAACTTAGCTATAATTTTGAAAAATCTGAAATTTGATATTTTCTATAGATATTGTAAACGATAAGAAAAAACATTAAAATGATAAGAAAAATTAAATTTGGAAAGTATCCGATCAACTAGAAAAATGTCAAATTTGCGGGAATTTTTGACACTTGTCAATAAAAACAGTGAGTGTCGATTCATTTTGAAATTATCATCGATTAATAAGTTAAAAATATTTACTTGTGTTAAACATAAGTTTTAGCAAAAGCGAGGTAAGCGACTACGAAATGATGATTTGGTAAAGTTTAAATCTTACAAAATCTTCGTAAGCGTAGGGACTACACTGCTTTCCATTAACATGGCGTTCTGTATCGACATGTGCGGACGATAACGTTCGCCCTTTGTCGTGTTAGTTCCTATAACGAATCTTGAGATGATCTCAGTTTGTGTTTTTGGATTGGATATAACATTTTACAGCTGTTACATAAGCAAATTGAGGGCCTAATTGTATTATTACGACATATATAGTGATCACTGCAATGGTGAAAACCCGACGCAGTAATGGAGAGAATGGGGAGGTTGAGGAAGGGAATTACACTTTAAACGACGTTGCCAGCGTCTCTGATGAGAAGGTGAACATTCCAGAATGATATTTTAGTGATGCTGAACAGTTTGCACGATTGCTTTGTTAGGCTGACCCTTTGTAAGTCAACTTCCTGTCCCCATTTTCCTCTTAGTTTAGGTACCTGTCGTGGTTGCACGTACTTGCATTGCATGGGCTTACAATGCTTTTTTTATGAAATAGAGAACTCTTCTAAAAATTTATTGTGGTTTAAATATTAGATAGTTACATTTATTAATATAGCAATAATGTCAGCAGCTAGTGTGCATGCATTTAGTACCAAAGATTGTGCCAATATTTTTTGTAATGTCTGATATGATAATGACTTAATATGTACCTTAATATGTGTGTTCTTTAACATTTTTTTCTTGCTTTAGGCATCAAATTGGTCTCCACGTGAACTTAGAAGTAGCCAATATAAAGTTAAAAGAAAAATACAGCACTGGCCAACAAAATGTGAGTAATTGTTATGAAAGTTAAATAATGTTATTAATGTAAGTTCTCTTTCAAATTATGATTACAACATTCTTTAATTTGCTATTAAAGCTCTCTTTCAAATTATGATTACAACATTCTTTAATTTGGTATTTGATATATACATACGTACATAAGATCACTACTGTATCCCATACATATCCCATACATCCCTGTATGGCCAGTAATATTTATGTGGTACTCTTACAGATAGCCGCAGTAGACTTAGAAGAATAAGGATGCCGCAAATAGTATTCCCAGAAAGTGATACTGAACCAGAGAAGTACTCAAGGAGGTCAGTAAAGACAGATTGAAAGTTGTAAATTTGAATAAGTGTTGTTATCAAATATATTTCAAAGGACTATTATATATTTTATGCTTATTGATGTTTTATTTATGTTTAAATATATATTAAAGCATGTCCATAGATGTACATATCTAATATATTATTGTATTAATGTGATGAAAATAGAAATGACATAAGATAGCATATTGATAGCATTTGCAAATAAATAATATTGGTTTGTTTAATGTGTTGTTTGATTTGAATACTAGTGCAGTGTTTGATAATTAAATGCTGTTTTTTATAGTAACAAAGAAAATAACACACATGAATTGTTTATACTTAAACTTAAATTTTGTGTGATTTAGATCTCGTCAAGTACGAGTTTTCTTTGCTGATGACAATGAACCCACTAATAGGAGTATGAAAATAAGGCGCAGCCGTGGACCCAGAAAAAATTACATGGAAGACAGTGAAGATAAGCCAATACAACAAAGTAAGTTTAATAATAATAATATGGCTCTTTTCTATGTTGTACTAACACTTCCATTTAATAAGATTATATACTCTACTTATAAAAAAATATTTTGCCATACCATGACCATTGGACCTCAAATGATATGTTGGACATTTTGGGTTAGTGTTTGTAGCGTTCAAAATATATTATTGAAGAAGAATATATTATTATTATTCATCATCATTTCAGTGGAACATCAGCCCAGAACCAAGTCCTGACCCCCTGCATCCATTGACTTTGAATTGTGCAGGTTGTTGCTTTTAGTGGGGTGGCACCCTTCGCTGTGTTTGCCAATATGAGGTTGTCACTCAAGAATCTTTCTCTTCCAATGGTTATATCAGTTTTGTGGCATATGCTTGGCCCATTGCCACTTCTATGCCCTTTTAATGTAGTTCTGTTGTGAATAACATCATTATGGATGTTTGGTGGATGATATTGCCAAGAAAAAGAGTAGCTACCCGCCAGATCAGGTGGTCTGATCTGGGGAGTATATGGTGGTGGTAGGTGTATATATATTCCGCATCTCAGAAAACTTTCATACCGCGATTATGGACGTATGCGAATATTTCTTGCGCTTCTCATGTGGCGACATAGATGTCGCTACACTACTGCGAGAAGTCCATACCGGGGTGACCATTTTGGCGGATGATATTGCCAAGGAAAGGGTAGCTACCCGCCAGATCGGATGGTCTGATCTGGGAAGAACGTCTCCTCCAACTAGTAATATTTAGATGTTGTATATATAGTTCGCATCTCAGAAAACTTTCATAGCGCGATTATGGACGTATGGGAATATTTCTTGAGTTTCTCATGTGGGGACATAGATGTTGCTACAGATGGTTTCATTATTACTTTTAGCCGAAAGGTGTCCCGTAGAGTAGAATAGCGCCTACCAAGGTGTCGTAAGAGGCGACTAAGGTATTGTACGGACAGTCTTTATTGATACAGAATAATACCATAATATACAGTGCTGTCACTATATTGCGGGAACGACATGGAGAGTAAGAATTTTTTTACTTAACTTTTTTCGCGGAAGCGAAAAATGGGTTACTTTTGTGGTCTCTTATTAGGGCTTACCTCTTATATGGAAAAAAGGTGTGATTGTGTGCGTATTTCTATTATTGTTATTACTACACCCCTGCCTGTACCCCTACCTACCTGTACCCCGAGGTTTCACTCGCGTAAAAAAGCCGACCACCATCGATAATAAGATTTTTTCTGCGCAGAAACGTAATCATTTTTCTAAAATTAAAGTAGCCAAAGTTACCTTCTAAAATATCAGTCATGCGTCTATAAAAGTCCCGTTAAAATCGGTACAGCCGTTTCTAAGATTAGCCGGAACAAACAGGCACACAGACATAAAGACAGAAATTGACATTCACAGTTGACAGCTTCCTTAAATATTAGGAATTTGTTGTTGGGGTCCAAAATATTCCAGAAGATATTCCAGATATTATTTATTACATCAAAATTATTTAATTCAAAAAGCTATTCTGGGATATTTAAAGTCTGCCTATGCATGTTCTGTTTTTGAAATATTTTTTTTTTTTTTTTTTAAAACAAAGCCCCACAGTAGGATTTTCTCCTGTATCGTGGGTGCGTTTTACAAACATACATTTCACATGCACAACACAACCAGACCCGAAAAGCAACAATTTGTTTTTTTTTTTTCACAAATGTTGCCTCCAGCTGGGAATCGAACCCAGGACTGGTGGCGCAGAAGTCAGGTACGCTAACCACTACGCCACGCGGTCGACAATATGTTTTTTTTTAATTGTTTCCTATAGAGTGTAATATGTGAGCTTAAAGGTTCTTTTTCAGATGTAAGAAGAAGCTGTCGTAAGCGTAAACTCCTTCATCACAACTTTAATGAGAGCTGGATCACTAATGAACTGAAGGTCAAGGGTTATCCCGATCTATATGGCTTCCCAGGTTCAAGCTCCTCCGATGAATTTTCCTCAGGTGATGAAGCTGCGGTGACAAATAAGAAAATGGTGTGTAGTTTTATCCCGTTATTTCTAATATAATTTCTATATTGGCTGCCAGCCACCCCCCAAAAAGCAGGGCTACAAACTTTTGTGGCTATCTATGGCGGAGGCCCTTGTTTAGCAGTGGACTAGTGTTAGGCTGAAATTATGATGATGCTAATGTATATTAAAGTGTTCTCACACAGTTTACTCACAGTCAGAGAATGTAATTTTTTTTGCCTAACTTGGTCTTCCCGAATGTGTGAGTGAATAGGTATCTAGAAGGCTTACTATTTCAACCCGCAGCTTATATTATTACTTCAAATGATGATTTTTATGATATAAATAAGGCCAAACGTTTAAACAGATTAGACATGATTCGGCGTCAGGTACATAACTCGAAGAACTGACAATCGCTGTGAAAAAGTACTTGAGTGGAAATATCGTACCGGTGAGCGCATTGTTGATTTATTTTACTGGTGGTAAGATAAATACTTGCTGATAGGTGTCCGGCAGAGTAGATGTCACTATGGGAACTCAATGGAGAATAAGATTTTTTTTGAATCGTACCAAACTGGCGGCGACTTGGTTCAGTGTCCGTCACTGCTCGTTTCCCACGGGGTCGAAAAGTGGGCTACTTGTGTGGCTTCTGACTACCCCTTACAGGGGATAAAGGCTTGAATATATGTATGTACGATTAATACATGGGAATCCAGCCAGTAGGTACCAATGCCGGGCCAGTTATTATGCTGTGAAGCAGTAAAGTGCAAAAATTACTTTGTTACGGTCTGAACGGCTCAAATGGCCAGCATAATTACTGGGGATATGAGACATAAGAACTGATGTCTCAGGGGAACGGGCGCAATGAAAAACGCAAAGAAAAACAAAAATTAAAAAGTATACATAATATACATAAATTAAACTGGACCGCTTACCTCGTCCGAGTACTTGTAGTATCTCTATGAAATATGTCTATGATGAAAGTAACTACTTATTAATAATAACATAATATTTTCATTGTTTCAGACCCGAAACCATATTCCAACCAACACAGATGAGGATACACAACTATCTCGTCAGAGAAGAACTTCAGCCAGATTTAACAACAAAAAGGTATAGAATAGTATTATTTTTAATTTTATTAAGGCCATGTTTTTAAACTGTTCTGTTTGCAAAAAAAAAGGAAGAGACCTAGTAGGATTATGTATCACATAGGATACTGTTAAGAGTGGGTAATTCATGACAACTTTGAGTAGAAGTTGAATATATGGTAGGTTCACTGATGGTAGGACCTCTATGCAGTCCGTCTAAGTTAGGTATCACCACAGTGTCCATTGTTCTTGCAAGGCGACTAGGTAACATTATCACATTGCGATAATTCAAAATCACAGATAGACACTTATACTGTGTTTATGTATATGTTCCTTTTGAGTATTAAAAAAACTTCATAAAATTTAATAGGATGCAACAGAATCTGAATCAGACAATGAAAACAATCAAACTGTGATAGAAAAGAAACCACAACAAGAAGTCAAAAATGAGAACAAAGAAATGGAAATTGGAGATGATAATCCGAAAAACGAACCAGTTAAGAGTGATCTTGATCAACCAAACCAGAATCAGGATAGTGAGAGGTGGGTTCTCGGCTGTTTATAGTTTTTCACCAGAGTTGAAATTAAAATTATTTTATATTGCTTTTAATTATAGTAGGTTTTTACATTGCTTACATTTTCTATATTGCATTGTTTGTCGGTTCTTTACGACTTGGCCATTGCCACTTCAGCTTGCTGATGCTTGTGTTTATTAAAATGTTTCACAATTATTGTCTTTGTCCGGGTTTATAACTCTTAAAAC
This sequence comes from Luehdorfia chinensis, assembly GCA_019845155.1. Classification (NCBI taxonomy): domain Eukaryota; kingdom Metazoa; phylum Arthropoda; class Insecta; order Lepidoptera; family Papilionidae; genus Luehdorfia; species Luehdorfia chinensis. The sequence goes on along the minus strand of JAHVAK010000003.1, from coordinate 5,999,245 downwards.
TTATTTCTCAACAGTTTTTCTAATTACTGATACACATAGCCCACAAATTAGCTAATATTTAATAAACTATAATATGTTAAAGCCTTAAATATAAAAAAAAAAAACAAAAATCTTTTTTAGTAACCAAGGTCCTGCCAGATCTACTAGAGGAAGAGGAAGAAGAAGACAGAAAAAAGAAAATGGTCAACGAGAGACAGGTAATCTTATATCTCTTTTCCGCTAGAAAACAAATAGATCGAAATGGTTTTTCGGGCTTCTTAAAATATCAAATTTGATTTCCACTGCTCATAATTTAGTTGTAGATGCAACTAAATTATGAGCAGTGGAAATCAATAAACAGTTTTGTTTCATTTAATAACTTTGAGATGTATGAATAGTCCTATTAGAAAATGATGAGCATAATAAGACTGGGAATAACGTAGCAGGAATTAAAGGTTTTAAAAATACTATTTCGCTGATATAAATTTAACACTGCGCGTACAACCAGTGGCTCGAACTGGTCTAGAAAGAAATAATAAAAAAACTGGGTTGTTTTTCTAATTGACTGCACCTTCTCCGCCGAGGATTAAAATCTCTGTTGCCTGCCAACAAGAGTAATGCAAAATCGGCTACACTTGCGAAAATTTTAATCGCTCTGGATTAGCTACCGTCCGATAGAGAAGAGCTTTTATTGTAGTCGTCTATGAAGGAAAATACATGAAATTAGGCGCCGGCGTGAACGTCTTAATAATTTCCAAATTGGGAATTAATATTGTTGGCACCCCCAACAAGAGCTGTAGTCACACTTTTTTATCTATTACTACTACTATTACAGGTACGTGAATTTATATTAAACTATTAAAAAATAACAAAAACTTCCGTTTTAGTGCGAAGTGCCGCATACATGCCCACAAAATATTGCTTGACGACAGGGGGAGCTCACCGCCGAACATCCCGCGGTGTGAGTGCTCTATGCCAGACATCAGGTTCTGGCTAAGCTCAGTGCGCAAAGCACTACTCTCCCTAGATATCAACAAATCGAGTGGGCCTGATGCCATCCCGCGTATTGTGCTGAGGATGTGTGCTCCAGAGTTGGCACCGGTTTTAACGTGTCTTTTCTGGTACTCCTACACTCTAGGCGTCGTCCCGAAGTCCTGGAAGACAGCTTTGGTGCACCCGATCCCTAAAAAAGGCGACAGCTCAGATCCGTCCAACTACAGGCCGATTGCCATCACCTCCTTGCTCTCCAAATTATGGAGTCCATTATGAACTGCCACCTCTTGAGGTACTTAGAGGAGCACCAGCTGACTAGCGACCTCCAGTACGGTTTCCGACGGGGTCGCTCGGCTGGTGATCTTCTAGTGTACCTCACTCATCGATGGGCGGAGGCAGTCGAGATCAATGGGGAGGCTGTGGCAGTTAGCTTGGACATAGCCAAGGCCTTTTATCGGGTGTGGCACAAAGCGCTTCTTTTGATGCTGCCTTCTTACGGGCTTACCGAGAAGTTTTGCAATTGGGTCACCAGTTTTCTCACAGACCGGAACATAAAGGTCGTAGTTGACGGTGCATGCTCGGACTCCTAAGTCTGTGAATGCTGGTGTCCCACAAGGCTGTGTGGCTATCACCAACCCTGTTTCTTCTGCATATAAATGATATGTTACAAATTAGTAACATTCATTGCTATGCAGATGACAGCACTGGTGGCATAGGCATATTCCATGAAGGAGTGTGAGATTTGGCAAAGTTAAAGCTTGTATGAAGAAGGAGCGAGAAAGCCAAAATTTTTTATAATATATATAAAAAAAATAGCTTTCTCGTATATATGTGTTACATATACGTTCAATGGAATAAAACAAAACATTAATTATTTACGTTTTTAGCGATAATGTCAATCACACATTAGTCTGGTCGTCTTTTGAGATCATACTGTCAATATCAAACACATAATTGTCTGTGGCCAAACAGTTGCACAAAGTAGAGATTGCCGTCAATTTTTTTTAGAATATTGCCAACAAATATATACCTTAATAACGTTCAAATTTAAAATTTAATGAATTGTGGTCGTATTTCGTCCAGTAGGCGACCAATAGTTTAAAATGAAACAGGACACATAAATTCATGCCAGAGTTACTGTATACAATATCTCTATTAACACTCTTGTATGAGAAAAAATATTTAAAACAAAAAAGTATTTATTAGTTGGTCAAAATAGATTACAAATCACTTTAAATTCTTTATTATCTTTATTTTCTATTACTGCTGTAAATGATGTCATTTTATAATGTCAAAATCTGCTGTTCAATTTGATAGATATTATTTTAGAAATATTTACTATAATGGTGTTTTTTTTAACTTTTCAAAATTACGAGTTTCTGTACAATATTATTTACAATAAATAAGTATTTGTGTGCTTGTTGTAATGTTGTATGAGGCACGGGTAGGAATTGAAGAGGTAAATAAACACGGGTATGTTGTTATAACATAGAACTTAAACTGTCCTATAGTATCTCATACTGGTTGAAAAGCTGAATGTATGATTTTAACAAAAATTTTAAATTAAAGTAGTAGTAATTGGCTTTACTATTTGGGCGATGTAGTCAGTCTTACGTACATATTACGACCGTGTGACCAGAATACATGACTACTGCGTCACGGGTCTTGAGTTCGAATCCCAGCTGGAAGCAACATTTGTGCAATGCATAAACAAAAATTGTAGGTCTGATTGTGTTGAGCTTGTCCTCGTTTCTCTGACATCGTTAGATCTATCTATCGATTTTATTATATGAGCATCGCATTATACTGTGCAGGGGTAGGATGGGACAAGTGTTTTCCCTTTCGTTGTACTTTAATTTCTCCTACACTGTTGCCAGCTTTCTATAGCATTTGAAAGTGGTCGCCGTGGTCGGGAATATCTTACTGGCCCGTTGTCAATAATGAGATAAGCAGAGGAATATGTAAGCAAAATAATGTGTTGGACCATGTTCAGCTTCAACAAAAGAGCTTAAGAAGTCTAATAAAATGAGACTTTTAGAAAGTTGTTAATGCGTGTTTAAATACTTGTAAACTCTTTGGCATCGGTATATATTTCGGTGGTTTTGTGAGAAGAGCAGTGCTCTCCAGCAGTGTGAAAAGCAGGAGGTAGGAATCCGTGTAGGTAGGTACCACCGCAGTGCCAGTTATTCTAAAATCTAGCAACGGTGCTTAAAGTGTTTCGGTATGAAGGGCACTGAAACTAGTGGAATTATAGGGCATTAATTACATTCCAGTGCGCTTTGCCAGAAAATCTACTGCCTTCTGCGGTTTTTCCGGATCGATAAGACTTAGGGACCTTCAAGAAAAGAGCCTACTAATTTCTCAAAGGCCAGCAACCCGGAATTCGTACCTCGAATCGGTATTGCGGATGTTCATGGGCGGCTGTGATCACATACCAACAGGTGAAGAACCGATGTCGCATATTCAAACGAGCTCTGTTGTTAATACAAAAGATGCTTCTGAGTGACACATTTATTATGGGCAGACGTGGCACTTACCATTGGGTTAATTGTTCGTTTCGTCACTACTTTTAAAAGAGGTTAAGTTACGCTTTCGAAAGGCAGATGTTATGCAGCTGTTAGAAGTCAGGATTTGCCGTAATTGCCACGCTTGGAAAAACAAATTAGCGATCCCTATATTTAACACCGCACACCTTAGTGCTGCCCATTACCCTGCTGAATATTTTCGGTCCGGCATTTTTCAATATGTAACCATCTCGAGATGGTTATTCCGCCATTTATGGAAGTCATAAATTTTTTCGGTTATTTTCCTTAGTTGACTTTTACGGCACTCACGCGTTGAGATAAGGTGGCAGATTTCCTTCCGCCATATTCTATATATAATTTTAGCCCACCATAAATCCACTGCTGCACATAGGTCTCTATAAATTGCTACAAAATACGTTCCTGAGCCACTTGAATCCCTTGACAGTCATTTACTAGTGGTAGGATTTCTATGCAGAAATCGGACAGGTAGGTACCACCCCATGGCCAGTTTATTCGACCGTGAAGCAGTAATGTGAGAACATTGCTGTGTTTCGGTATGAAAGGCAATGAGAGCTAGTGTAATTACTGGGCATATAGGAGTTAAGAATTGATGTCTCTGGGGGACGGACGCACTGTGGTGCCACACAGAATAGTACTGGGTGACACAGCATTTGTTATGGGCGGACGTTGCAATTTCCATTAGGTGAACGTTTTGCTTCTCTCGTCTCTCCAATATAAAACAATAGACTTCCTGCAAAACCGCGCAGGTCGTCGCTCTATCTAGAGGGAATACGCCATACATAATCCCTATTCCCCATATCGCTTTTTCAGCGTCAGAGTCATCGTCATCGGAGTCCTGTAGCGAGTTGGCGCTGGGAAGGCAACCACGCCGGTCAAAAAGAACGAGGAAACCCAAGCCGGCCTTTGTTGAGATCGCGCCACGGGAAACTAGAGGCAGAGGCGAGTTTACTCCTTATATCTCATAATTCCCTAGTACTTTGTAGTAGTTAGGTACATTAATGTACGCAATAACTGTTTTGTCTTGTTAGTGTTTGTATGTATGTTGGTTTATAATTAAATTCTTGATTTACCTCCACCGCTCTTCTAGCTTGGAACAGAACAAGATCTAATTTCTTATTTTCTTTTAGGCAAAACATTTACAATAAGAAAGAAGCCATACAGTTTAAGGGAGAGGAAACCGAAAATACTTCGTAGGAAAACTATTAGATGTAAGTTAATGATTGTTCGGGTTTATAAATAAAAAGAGGGAAGGGACGATTTTCAAGTCAGATAGAAATAATAATAAGATAAACTTCATTGAATTTTAAATTCTATTTCACGCCATAGAATTTTTTTTTAATTGGATAAAGTGACGAGACGAGCAGAACGTTCACCTGATGGTAAGTGCAACGATGTCCATTACAAAGTCACCCAGAACACAGAAACACAGAAGTGTTCGGGATGACACCACACTGCGCCCTTAAGTCTCTAATGCCCCCTTCAAACCGAGAGACAGTAATGCTAGCACACTACTGCTTCACTGCAGAATAACAGGCCTTGGGGTGGGCCTGCATAGGAATCCTACCACCAGTAAAATATAATCAAAAAATGGACATAATATAATAAAAAAGTAAAGTGAATTATAATAAAAAGAATGAGTTTAGTTCCAGCTTCTGAGCCGTGGGTAGTTCAGGCATCGTATCTTAGTTAACAAGCAATGAATCGGTGCTAGCACCGCTGAATTTCTTAAAATTTAATTAAATTATTTTTATTCAACATAGACAATTATAATTTGAAGCGACGTCCCCGTTGCCTAGTGGTCGGAGTATCTCACTCCTACGCCACGAGTCCTGAATTCGAATCACAGTCTATGCAAACATTTGTACAGACACGAATTGTTGGCTTTGGAGCCTGGTTGTTTTGGGCATGTGAAATATGTCTGACCGACGTACTCACGGGTCAAGAGAAATCTTAGCGTGGGGTAAAAAAAGGAATGAAGTAACGACTTACCACATGCGACAGTGAAGGAAACCTTCGTATGGTAATTAAAAACTTCGAGGACGCGTGAAACCCGTGAGCGCGCGTTGGAGCAGCGCAATCGGATTTTCCCGGCTCTTTCGGAGTCGGCAAGTTTCGATCCTCACAAAAGTCATCATCACCATTTCAGCCTATCACTAGTCCACGGCTGAACATAGACCTCCCCCACAGATTGCCACAAAAAATTTAAGCTGTAACTTGGGGGGATTTTCCCATAGTTGCCACATTTGGCAGGCGGGTTTGGCAACGGCAGTTTATTTATTGATGTTCCTGGAAGATGCTGCTGCCCATCTCCTGGTTTTCATTTTCCCTCTGTCAACTTTTACGACACCCACGGGATGAGATGAGGTGGTAGATTCTCTTACGCCGCTACCACACGGATTCTCCCAAAAATGACTTTTCAAAAATGGTGTATGCCCAATCGTAGGACGTTAAAGGCTAGTTTACTTCAGTGCTACTGATTTAAGAAAGTAATTTATTATAAATCATAAATTAAATAAAATGGCTATGCCGAAGTTATGTTATCCGCATGCAAAATATAAAATGGTGTATATTAACTAGTTTTGAAGAGCACCGCCAGCCTAGAGTCAATATCACTTGATAATGCCTCTACGACAGTCAGCCGAGCGGCGGTTAATATCGTTTTGAGGTGAAACACGTGTCGTGGTAGTTGTAGTGGTGCAGGGTATCTGGTGGCGGTTCCCTATGGCGGGGTTACTTTGCTCGTGCACGCTACTGTGGGCGGTGCTCTACAAAACTAAGTAATATACATCATTTTATATTTTGCATTTTATATTATAATGGATTTTCGCAAAGTAACGCCTCATTATTAACGATATTAATTACATTAAGTAGACAATTACACCCAATCATCTTCACCTTTAAGTATTTAAGAGAACATTGATTGAAACAAATAGAATAATAAACCTCATACTAACACGTCAAAAAAACAGCGTATTCAATCGCGACGACGTAGCTTTGAAACCAGCAAACATTTTGAAGTGAACATATATTTATCTCTTTTACTCTAGTTCGCTAGCATGGCGGCTTAACGTCGGTTTGATGAAGATGGAGATATTGCTTGCAGTGCCAAGCCCGGTGCTAAGTATCGCATATGGCTGTGGCCATATGTAAAGTGGGAACGCTTTAGCGCGGTGATTGCTAATCTAGTCTAACATATTATATATCAATGCTATAGAATTACTAAAACGCCCTAACGTGTCGTACGTTTGTTGGAACTAAGCATGATACTAGTTGTTATAACCATTTTATACCTAACAACAATATATTATGAGTAGGTCTAATTTTTATTACGACTGGGACTCGAAACCAGGGGGTCCACTGTGTAACTCTGGTTGGTTTCGTGATCGGTTACGTTTGATCACATTAACACGATGAATGAGCTTTATACGCCTACCTACCAGAGTTACAAAATAGGCCTCCAGGTCTTATTTACAGTGGACGCCTAAGTTTACTAAAGCTTTTATTTAAAATTACAGCACAATCGCCGTCCAGCAGTAGCAGCAGTACATCTAGTTCCGACACAGAAGAAGATCTCAATGTTTCTATGAAAAATAAAACCAAGGGCAGGTACGTGTTTAATATCATAGCATTTGACGGCCGCGTTACTTAGTGGTGCCTGACTACTACTACGCCACGGACCTTGAGTTCGAATCCCAGCCGGAGTCAACATTTAGATTATTTTCGAGTCTGGTTGTCTTATGATTGTCGTCCCCGTGTCTTTCATCCTATCATACCCCCGATTTTTTCTTTTTTTTTTATACTGGCAATTAGCTACCAAATCGAGCCATTTTAGCCAATGTTGAAGTCGAGTAGTAATTTAATTATAACAAAGACTTCATTTCGTTCGACAGTAAAATGATAGTAGACTTTTACTAAAGATTTGCTGGACTGATCGAGACAAAACGAAAAGTACAATTATGGTGTTGAGTTAAATTTTCCAATCGCTGTTAACTTTCACGAGCACTTGATGTATAATAAATTATTAATATTAAACAGCAAAATTCAAAATATACACAGAAATTATAAAATTCAATGAAAACACTACCGTCAGTTTTTATTTTCTTTTTTTTCAGAAATCATTTAAACAACATTGTCATAAGTTATTTACTGTAATCTATATTGCTGTAAATTATTTATTCTATATTATCTTTTTTCTACTTGTTTATTCACTTGTGTATTCTAAAATTGTAAAACGAAATAAAATTTCTTTATCTATGGTATTGGTATTGTTGTGTGTGTATTACTATTACAGAAGTGGACATCTTTATCCAGTTCAATTCAATTAATAAAACTTGTAAAAAATAGTGAAGTAAATTCTTCCACTGTTTTATAAATTCTTGTTTCAGATTAATACCATAGAGGATATTATTTGCTACTTTTTTTAAAACTTGATTAAAAGACTGTGTATATAATATTTGGATTTCCTTATTATCTATTTAAATAAATATATTGATGTATGGAAATATCGATATTTAGTTTTCGATACATCGAACTATCGAATTTACCACGTGCTCGGCGGTGAAGGAAAACATCGTGAGGAAACCTGCAAGTCTGAGAAATAAAAAATATTTCGAAGACATGTGAAGTCCGCCAACCCGCATTGGAGCAGTGTGGCGGATTCTTCCTAACACCAAAACCCTCTCAAAAATGAGAGAAGACCTGTGCTCAGTAGTGGGACATTTATAGGCTGAAACTTTAATTTTTTACTTTTTACATCGAACTCCGATATAGATGATATAGATACATTTAAAATATGGATACATCGAAAATTTGAAATTTTTAAAAACAACTAGTTCCTCATATTTGCAGCCTCACAGTATGTTCACTGTAGTACTATAATATCTCCCGCGCTGTTGCAGTCTCAGAGAATATTAGGAAGTTATAGCCGTTGTCGAAAATCGACTAAACGCAATCGAAACAGAGCGTTAGAAAATGGACTTTATTGTTAATGCTGTAATGTTTGTTTCAGACAAAAATCTAAGTCTATGGAAGATAAGAAGACTGACAGAGCGTTGAGGGATATTCAACCGGTCGAAGTTGATAGGAGCGTCAGGTTTTCTTCTGTTAGTAGTTATATAATAGTCTATTATTATTTTAATAAGCGTAATTTAATTTTACTCATATATATTTATACTATAATAAAATTGGAGTTTTTATGCTTGGACGCGCTTATCTCAGGAAACACTAATACAATTTTAAAAATTGTATTATTATTAGATAGCCCGTTTATTAAGAAAGGAATACAACTGCATGCTACGGTCTTAAGGAGCTGCACGCTGAGAACCTAACTTTACCGAGAATAGCCAGTACGGCCTTGTTGTGGTGTTTTTTATTACATAAAGTGACGAGACGAGCAAAATGTTCACCTGATGGTAAGTGCATCGTCTGCCCATAATGGATGCTGTGTCAACCAGAATATTTCTGTGTGACACACTACGCCCGTCATCCTGAGAAATCAGTTCTTTAGTCTCATATGCTCAGCTATTACACTAGCTCTCAGTGCCCTTCATACCGAAACACAGTAATGTTTGCACGCTACTGCTACGGCAGTAACTGGTTCTGGTACCTACCTAAATGGATACTTGCATAGCTCGATACCTGCATAGATCAGAATGCTCAGATCAGCGAGTTATCGTGCCGTACGGCGGAATCATGTCCGCTTATCTTACGCGTGTGAAACCGTCGGACACAGTTAGTGCATCAGATACGTTGGTAATGGCTTGAGAGGGCTTGTCCTAACTTCTCATTGAGTACCAGTGCAGCAGTACATAACTCAGCCATGTTTCATATTTAGAATAACTAACTGTTACTGCAATTTCGTTCGCGCTAGGTGATTAATAGATTATTAAAAATATTTTGGTGAAATATAATTATCAGAGAATCAAAGAAAATGGTGATGTGTGAGTGAAATATACAATCTCAATGGTATTATACCATAATTATATTATGATACGTTATTTCCCAAAAGACAATATACACAATACACATTCATGATCACGCGCTGTTTATCTTTATCACTCTTGTTGTAAACAGAGTAAGGTTGTCCCTTTCCTTCCGCCTATGTGGTCATGGCGACGTTTGAAAAGGCTAATGTCATTGTACAATCTTATTAAAAATAATTTTATGTCTAGGGTTTAAGTCCGAAGGTAAATTAACCTTAGTATTTTCATACGCAGTAGATGGGGTTCTGTGGAATATTATCGAAATAATGTTCATAAAATGTTTTCTTTTATTTACGCGAATATTACACATTTAAATAAAACTACTTTTTTTACGGATTTTATCGCGTTTAATTTTGAACTATTTTTACCCGACGTTTCGGACGCTTTACAGCACCCATGGTCACGGGGGGACTGAGGTGACAGTTGTCCCGATGTCATAGTTAACCCGGAGTACCTTCAGCTTTTAATTATTATTTGTAGTCCGATCTACGCAGAAAGAGCTTACTGTGTCTTGAAGCCTTGCAGTGGTATGCTTGGTTTTTGATTTAATTTTATTAATAATAGGATCCCAAGCCGGTGGTAATACCCAACCATCTTCCCTATTGAAATTAGGATGTTTTTTAATTTCAATAGCCTCGCGAATCATCCTTGGTAGGAATCGGTGTTCTTTTGCAAGGATTTGTGGTCTATCAAATCTGATGTAATGGTTGGGATTATCCAGAACATGGTCGCAGACAGCAGACTTCTTAGAGCGTCGATGCTTCACATCAGCTATGTGTTCTTTAACGCGGGTTTTAATGGATCAGTCCCCCCGTGACCATGGGTGCTGTAAAGCGTCCGAAACGTCGGGTAAAAATAGTTCAAAATTAAACGCGATAAAATCCGTAAAAAAGTAGTTTTATTTTAATGTTCATAACTTCAGAACCCATGAAAACAAGATGAAACATTGTCAAGTTGATCCAAGAGTATTATCTGTAATCTGTCTAAAGTTCATGGCAATATCTTTAGTAGTTCTCTAGTTAAATCGATTTGTACAGACATACAAAAAAGGTACTTCTTTTTTAAATATATGTATATGGAGGACCGGAGATCATATGGGCACTGCCTTAACCAAGCATGTTTTAACCGGCCCTTTTTAATTTATTTGTTTTTATTCGTGATTCATTAAATTTTCTACAGGTGGGTGGTCTAGAGGAGCACATAAAATGCTTGCGCGAGATGGTCTTATTCCCATTAATGTACCCAGACCTTTTCAATAAGTTCAACACAAGGCCCGCTAAAGGTGTATTATTCCACGGCCCGCCCGGCACTGGGAAAACTTTGCTAGCAAGAGCCTTGGCAAATGAATGCAGTTTGGTCGGTGGCAGAAAGGTCGCGTTCTTCATGAGGAAAGGGGCGGACTGTTTGAAGAAATGGGTTGGAGAGAGTGAGAGGCACCTTAAATTATTATTTCAACAGGTTAATATAATGATACATAATTAATGATCAATTGCATGTAACATTCATCACCTCATTAGATATATTCACGATTTATTGAAGTGAAGGATTTTCTCTCTCGACTATTTGTATTTAAGTAATAACAGACTAATATATCAACACCAACTCGTATTATTGAGTATTTAATGTAGACGTTAGCTGGCCATACATCCACAAAAAATATCTTCGGAAATGATTTCTAGACCCAAAAAAAACCCTAAAACTAAATTTAATCGAAACCGTTAAAGCCATTTTCGATTAACCAATTACAGATTTCGATTTTTATTTAAAAAAAAATAGCAATGTTTGTGAATTCAGGTAGAAAGCCATGCATATAACAAAAATATGGAAAACGTATATATGTTATATTAAGGAACTCATAACAATTAAATACACCGATAATACTTAAGATGTAGAATTTATAACAATTTTGTCAAGTCCCTATATTTACCCCTGCCAATGTTTATAAAATACCAATATATTGTCAGACGTCGAGACTTAAAAAAATTAATCAAATTAAATAAATGTTCCTCGGAGGTTATCTGAAATTTTAAACGAGTTATTTCTTTCACTCGTATCAGAAAATAATTATTAAGATTAGAAAATGTTATTAAGCTGTCTCCTATACACAATTTTTTGTATCCATTTTGAAAAAAAGAAACCGAAAATGTAAAAAACATTGACGGAAGATTGTTTGTCATTTCGTTTAAGTGTTAAAATTTTGTTATATAGTGCAACATTGTAGATACCGGTGTTATTTAGCCTTTAACGCCTAAATTGCAATGTTGTAATTTCGTGGCGCGTTTGTGTATATGTCATTTGAATTAATTACTTACGTAATTTTAATTAACAAAGCTTTCTTCTTTCAAGGCAAACAAAATGAAGCCGTCTATAATATTCTTCGACGAGATCGACGCACTAGCTCCGGTACGTAGCGTCCGACAGGAACAAGTTCATACTAGTGTTGTCGGTACATTACTTGCCGAGATGGATGGCTTATGTGACAGGTTAGTGTTGTTCAATTTTGAATTTGATTCACAAAACATGTAGTCAATAGAATCCGGCGTTACTTTGGGGAAATCCATTATAATAAAGGAAAGAAAGTTAATTTGCTAAGATGCCGATCCAAATAGATCTTTCATTCGGATATAACAAATGAACTATTTTTCCTTTATGATAATACATCATTTCAGTCCATTGCAAATTCACTGCATAAACAAGGTCACAATAGTGCCACTTATTCTGCTGTGAAGCAGTAGTGTGATTACTGTTTCGGTCTGAACGGCACTGAGAGATAGTATAATTGCTGAGCACATGGTCCTTAGGAACTGGTGCCTCAGAGTGACGAGTGTAGTGTGGTGCCACATAGAAATTGTCTGGGTGGCACAACAGTTGTAACAGGCAGACATTGCACTGCACTGCGACATCAGGTGAACGATTTGCTTGTCTCTTCATTGTATTTATTTATTTAAACTTTATTGCACAGTAAATGTACAATTGGCGGACTTACTTCTCTACCAGTCAACCACGAGTTAAAAAGAGAATTAAAGCGGGTGCTATCAAGTAAACAACAAAATTGTTAATAAAATAAATTGAATGTATAAACATATCGATATATATAAATAAATACATAAAAAATATATATTTACATACAAACACTAGTATATATATATATATAAATATATACATCACATTCACGTCACGTCACATCAGGTTATATATAAAACATCAAAAGTACGTCATGTAATGTAGTGTGTATTTAAGACATTTGACGTGATCGTATTTACGAAGACTGAAAATAAAACGTATGCAATTGAGGAGACGCACCAAAAGGTCAGAAGGAGAAAAAGCAAAGCAGTTAGATTCGTCTTCGGAAAGTGATAAGATAAGAGAAATAGTTTTATGTTTATTGGAGTTATCCAGAAGAGGCACTGAGGAAAAGTGTTTTTTTGACGAGACGAGCAAAACGTTCACCTGAAAGAAAGTGCAACGTTATGCATTGCACAAATGTTGCTTCCAGGATTCGAACTCAAGACCCGTGACGTATTAGACATGTTTTTTTTTTTTGATAAATGTGACGAAATAAGCTAAACGTTCACCTGATGATAAGTAGTTACAAAGTCTGCCCATAACAAATGCTGCGTCACCCAGAACATCTGTGTGACAGCACACTGCGCCCGACACCTGACACATGAGTTCTTAAGTCTCATATGCCCTAGCTCTGAGTGCCCTTCAAACCGAAACTCAGTAATGTTTGGACACTATTGCTTCACGGCAGAATAACTGGCCCTGGGGTGGTACCTACCTAGACGGGTTCCTGCATAGGAATTCTACCAGATATTGGGCCCATATCAGGGTTGTTGACCAAAACCGAGAGAATTGAGAAACCTCCAAGTATCCAGCTGGCGAAGAATTGAGAATGTTTTTATGGATATGTCGGCGTTTTGCAGCTCGTACCATCGGGTTACAACGATTTCTGGCAACTTTAAATAAGTTCCAATTGACCCCACTGCGGTTGTTCTTAAATCTTACAAAAGCCCGATCGCGTTTCGCCTTATCTTTCCGGATGTCGCAGGTCATCCACGGTGCGGGTCGTCGCTTGATTTTTACAGCATGTATTGGTGCCAGTGTGTCGTATACCTGAAGAATATTGGTAGTTACTGAAGCCACCATATCGTTAACATCAATGGAGTTAAAAGTGTCTGACCAATTGATTAAGGAGGCTTTATGTTTCAAAAACTCCAGATTCAGAGTAGCAAAGCTACGCAGGTGGTTCAAAATGGGAGATGTAATTTTAGGTGACTTTATCGTTTATGTTATAAATATAAAATCGTGTATATTCAATAAAAAAAACCTCAGAGATTGCCTCAAAATCCTTCCATCGATTTCTACTTCTGTTGCATTTAAACTGGTCGTCACTCCATCTAAAAAAATATATATCGTAGGGGTGTCTTTAACTCCGTTTGTTGGCACGGGATTGCCGCTTGGCACTTGGGAATTTCCTTCACTAGCGGTTGTCAGCCCTAGAAGCTGTATGGCCAGCCTATTGCGATATTTATATTTAAAAAAAAGTTATAAAGATTGAAGATCATATTGATATTATTATATAAAAGTAGTAAAAGTAAAGTTTCAGCCTTTAAATGTCCCACTGCTGAGCACAGACCTCCTCTCATTTCTGAGAGGGGTTTGGAGCTAGGAAGAATCCGCCACGTTGCTCCAATGCGGGTTGGCAGTGCAGTCCGCACATGTCCTCGAAATATTTTTTATTTCTCAGACATGCAGGTTTCCTCACGATGTTTTCCTTCACCGAGAAGCACGTGGTAAATCAGCACTTAAAATTGTTGAACAATTTAAAGGTGCTGGCACCGGGGATCGAACCCTGGTTACTCGCTTACTGTAAAATTAAAGGCGATCACCAGGCCCCTGAGCTACCACGGCTCTTTTAACGGCCACGGCTCCTGTCTCCTGGCTCCTGAATCCTGTCTTAGTTTTAAATAAATGCATGTGCAATGATCTTCTATGAAAGATCCATTAATGTGCTTCTAAACCGAAACTACCGTCTTATGTATGTATGTGGTATTTATTGATGTGTGGAAGTTCCTCCGTGTTTTCTAAATAATATTAGCAGATAACTGAATGTCAACAGGGGCGAAGTGATAATAATAGGGGCAACTAATCGTTTAGACGCCGTCGACCCCGCTTTAAGACGAGCGGGTCGATTCGATAGAGAACTTTACTTCCCTCCCCCGCACGTGTCCGGAAGGAGGGACATCCTCGATATTTACACTAGAGACTGGAGACCGAAACCGAGCGATGAGACCCTGGACCATATAGCTGATATTACTAATGGATATGGAGGTAAGTTTTGTTAATCATTAATTATATCTGTATGGCAGTAAGAATCTACCACCCAATGTCATCACATGGGTACTGTAAAAGTTGATTAAAGGAAATGCCAAAAATGCCATAATTAAAGTGCCATAAGAAGTAAATACAAATTTCATACTCATAGTAAAGAAGATGATGTAATGAGCATTACAAATATGCCAGACCTATGTTATCCGTACCGAAAATCTGGAGAAGTTTTAGCACCTAAATATCACTATTGTTGCAGGTTCCGACTTGAAAGCGCTGTGTTCGGAAGCTGTGTTGAGGGCATTAAGGAGAGTTTATCCGCAAGTGTACGATAGTGAATACGTCTTGGTTATTGATCCGAAAAACGTAAGTATGATTTGGTATTAGATAAGATAATATGAATGCTTATAACAATGGACGATTTTTACTGAACTAACTAACTAAAAAACAATTTATAAAATGATAGGGTCTAAAATCGGACGAAGACTAAAATACGTTTAAAGATACATACATACAAACTTCGCCGTGTGGTAGCGGCTTAAGGGAATCGACCACTTCATCTCATCCCGTGGGTGTCGTAAAAGTCGACAGAGGACCATTTGTTCTGATGTTTCAGGAAGATGCTGCTGCTCATCTCCTGGTTTTACTTTTCCCTCTGTCGACTTTTACGACACCCACGGGATAATTGGGATCGGGTAGTAGATTCTCTTACAGTCGGTTCCTATGTTCACAAAACGAGACGTTTCCGTTACGATCCGTTAAATAAACTACGAATAGTAAGTCAGAACCTTATATAACTAACGGACGTCGGTATCTCATAAATGACTTGAAAAAGTTGTGAAGCTCTGCATAACGCCTCGTCACTCGTAGCAAAGAATTAATAGTAACTGTTACTAATAAGTGTTCAATGTTATGTAGCAACCGGCCGTTAAGCTGCCACTATCTGGCAAGTATTCACGCTTTGCACTGGAGAGGTGATTCTCGCTCACCACAGTCCGCGCGGAAACGGCCTCGAGTGCAAAGGGTTAATTCGATTTAAAATAGTTTGTTTTAAATTGTGTCTTGCATTCCAGGTGGCCGTAGTAGCTCAGGGGCTAAGTGCTCGCTTTAAATTTCATAGTGAACGTTCCGGTGCCAGCAACGCTAAAATTGTTAATTGCAATTTTAAGTGCTGATTTACCACGTGCTCGGCGGTGATGGAAAACATCGTGAGGATACCTGCATGTCTGAAAAATTAAAAATAAAATATATTTCGAAGACATGCGCAGTAGTCCGCCAACCCGCATTGGAGCAGCGTGGCGGATTCTTCCTGGCTCCAAAACCCTCTCAGAAACGAGAGGAGTCACCTGTGCTCAGCAGTGAGACATTTATAGGCTGAAACTTTACTTTACTTTTTATTGCAGGTCGAAGTGCAGCTGGAGGACTTGGAGCGCGCCATCCGCGGCATGGTGGCGGCGGGAGCACGCAGCGCGCCGCCCGCCGCGCGCCGCCTGCCCGCGCACGCGCACGCGCTGCTGGCGCCGCAGCTGCGCGCCGCCGCGCCGCTGCTGCGCGCCTTCGCTATGCACCCCGCTAGGCAAGTACACCTCCACGCTGCCCAACATGGCGGCGGCGGGAGCACGCAGCGAGCTGCAGGCGCCGCAGCTGTGCACCGCCTGTCTGCGAGCACTGGTGCATCGCGGTTGAATCTACACGGATCTAAAACCCTCTCAAATTTCGTGAAGGTCTGTCCCCCCAGTAAGACATCGCACTGAGCAAAAAAAAATAAGATATAAGTGACTGGAGTACAGCGCATGTCAACCAAAACATGGCTGCTGATTTATTTTTAATTGATATAGTGACGGAACGATCAAAACGTTCACCTGATGGTAAGTGCAACGTCTGCCCGTAACAAATGCTGTGTCACCCAGAACATTTCTGTGTGACTCCACACTGCGCCCGTCACCCTGAGACATTAGTTATTAAGTCTCGTATGACCAGTGATTACACTAGCTCTCACAGCAAACTACTGCTCCACGGCAGAATAACTAGCCCTGGTATGGTACCTACCGAGACCACTCAAAAAGGAAATCCTTGTCCAATTTTTTTTTAATATAACCTCTTTTACTCAACAGTACGAAAATAACAGAAGCCCCGCTATCATCAAGCGTGTTGCTCATAAGCGGTGAGTGCGCGGAGACGCACATAGCGCCCGCGTTGCTGTCCCAGCTAGAACATTGCACGGTTAAGGAGCTCAGCATGTCATCTCTGCACTCGGCTCTCGCGTTTACCCAGGAACAAGCCCTTATATCGGTAAGAATTATAATATGGATGGAGAATATTCATAAATATAAATACTTTGGCGAATGATATTGCCAAGGAAAAGGGGTAGCTACCCGCCAGATGGAATGGTCTGATCTGAGGAGGATGTCTCCTCCAACTAGTAATATTTAGATGTTGTGTATATAGTTCGCATCTCAGAAAACTTTCATAGCGCGATTATGGACGTATGGAATATTTATTGAGCTTCTCAGGTGGCGACATAGATGTCGCTACAATACAATGATGCCGTTCTCCAAGTCGATTTCGATAACGATAAAACACGACCCTCGCAATAGCGTGCAGAAGCAAACTAGTATAACCACCCTTTTTTTTTTACACGGGGAAATGCCTAACGCATACCCACCTTCACGGGGGGAAGGACGGGTTATGTCGGACTTGCACCGACTAAAACCCCATGATGACCCCACTGGCGCTGGCCGCCTAACATCGGCGGCCCTTCTCGGGAGAGGACAACTCCTCCCCACTCTCCTTCTCAGCAAGGCGCGCCGGAACACATGACGCGCCTTCCAGCACAGCCCCCTTTGTGCGCGCAACGGACCCCCCCCCCCCCCCGAGTCCGCCACGCGGAGGCTACGGGGCCAGGAGACTTGCACTCGAAAGCACCAGTCTTCCTGGCCCCGGCAGCGGATCTGGTATGTGGCTCCGCCGCCAACCACATTTCGGCCGCGGAGGATAGGGAGAGAGGCAACGACACACCAACACTCCTCTTCCCCCGCGGCCCCACCACCGCCGCAACTACGGTGCGGCCCCGCCAAAGTCGTGGGGGATAGGGAGAGAGGCAACGCAACACCTACACTCCTCTTCCCCCGCGACTCCACCTCGGCTGCGAAGGGCAGGGTGAGCAGTGCCTACTCACTCCTCCCCCCCCCCCCCCCCCCCCCCAGTCCACCAACACCGCATCCGCGGTACGGCCACGCCAGAGTCGCGGAGGACAGGGAGAGAGGCAACGATACACCTACACTCCTCTTCCCCCGCGACTCCACCTCGGCTGCGGAGGGCAGCGAACTGCTCCCCCCAGCAGTCCACCTGTTCGCATCCAGAGTGGGCTTGCGTAGCCCACTCGGAGCGACCTCCTCGGGTCAGCCTGAGGCAACAGGCCGACCGGGTTCCTCTTAGCTTCACCGTGGGTGACCAAGCCACAGTTACTACTAAGCCCCCCCGCCACGGCAAGGCGAGAACCCATTGGGGGGGAGTATAACCACCCTGTCGTAACATTTCGGCGGTTACGATACGGTAAGATGGAGGCTAGTGAGTGCAAAAGTTCACTCATTTTGATATGATTTTGCCACAGTTGCCACGCTTGACAGGCGGGTTGGAACCGCAGTTTATTTATTCATATGCTCCAGGAAGATGCTGCTGCCGATCTTCTAGCTTTTATTGGACTTTTACGGCACCCACGGGATGAGATGGGGGGTAGATTTTCTTAAGCCGCCACCACACTGCGTACCAAGGATAAAATTTTTAAATTCGTTTTGCAGTTATTCTCGGAGTGTCGGCGAGCGGACCGCGGTTGCGTGCTGTTCATCCGGGACGTGATGTCGGTGTGGGCGGCGCTGTGCAGCTCGCACAGCACGGCGCTGCTGTTGCAGCTGTGGCGGACACGCGCCGCCGGAGACAACACGGCGCTGCTCGCCACTACCAACTTATCGCATGCCGACCTGCCCGTAGAGGTGCGTGTGTGTACGTGAGAGAGTGCGTGCTTGCGGGCATGAATGCGTGCGTGCATGTCTGCCCATAACAAATGCTGTGTCACCCAGAACACTTTTGAGACATCAGGTTTTAAGTCTCATATGCCCAGTAATTACAGTAGCTCTCAATGCTCTTCAGATCGAAACACGGTAATGTTTTCACACTAAAGCTTCACTGTTAAATAAAATAAATCCTACCACCAGAAAAATTCTTCTCAGCTCCAAAATATGGGACAATTATAAGCTGTTACTTTACTTTTGCTAACTTTGTTTTCTTTGAAGTGCGCTTGACTTAAATAACGACTATTTTCACACGCGAGAAACACGTTCCACATAAATATTAACAGCCAATAGGAGTCCAGCAGATTAGAATATCACCTACCTCTTTTTTACCGAGGTGTCTTAAGAGGCGACTAAGGTATTGTACGGACAGCTTTTATTTGTGAAGAATAACACCATAATATCAATGCTGGCACTATACTGCTCGTGGGAACAAAATGGAGAGTAATATTTTTTGACTTGTACCAAAATGGCGGCGACGTTGATCGCCACCCGTCACGTCGCGTTTTCCGCTAGGGTGAAGGGTGGGCTACGTGAGTGACCTCTGCCTGCCTCCCTTCTATGGGAAAAAGGCGTGACTGTATGTATCAATATGAAATAACAGTTTTAAAATCGTAACTAAATTCAAAAGCAAAATGATGGATGTGTGTAAGTGAAGATGTGAAGATGTGAAGTTGTTCATTGAAAGTTCAAAATGTTTATGCAGTGTTCTATGCATGTACATAATATAGAAAATATTAGATAATATATATTTCTCTGCACGACGATTTCCGGGGCGAAGCCGACATTTCGGTATACCAAAGCAGTTCATGCTTAATAACATGTTATTGTTACAGCTTCAAGAGTTGTTTCCCGTGTATAAAGACTGCGTTTATCGAGTACGGGAACCGACTGCGTCCGAAGTTATAAGTTTTCTCAAGCC
This sequence comes from Luehdorfia chinensis, assembly GCA_019845155.1. Taxonomy (NCBI): domain Eukaryota; kingdom Metazoa; phylum Arthropoda; class Insecta; order Lepidoptera; family Papilionidae; genus Luehdorfia; species Luehdorfia chinensis. Next base: position 5,979,423 of record JAHVAK010000003.1, on the reverse strand, counting down.
TGTCATCACAGAAGAGCCTCTAGAGCCGCCCCTCATTGAAAATAATGAACCTCCACCTCCCTTACCAAGAGGTATTTATAAAAATTTTCTATTTACTGTTTTTATTTATAACAATAATAATATCCTTTCAAGAATTAACAAACGACATACCTAGTTTTTGGACAATGCAGCGTTTAAGTCAGTTAAAATGTCTTTATTCAATTTATTGTTGTTTAAAGTATACTTATGAATGTTAAAATCTAAACTGGTTCGAATAATAAAACCGGGAAGAACTGGCATTTGTTTTAATGCCATATTACATAAGGACAATTATTCATTATATATTTTAGTTACAATGTCATTTGTTTTTTTTACCGAAGACTCACATGTTTGATTTTTTTGCTAAATCTTAGGTCTCATAAGTCCACTGCCCTTCAGACCGTAACACAGTAATTTTTGCAAACTACTGCTTCGCAGCAGAATAACTTGCGCTGCGGTGGTGAAACTGCCAGATAAGCATAAAACTCACTTGATGGTTAGTGTTAACTGTGGTCAGTTTATCCAAATCAAGATAGAATATGTCGTTGATGGTAATTGAATCTCCGGTTCTCCTCACTCACCGTATAAAACGAATCATCGTCACGGTGGTTTTTTTTTTATTTCACTAAAGTGATGGAACGAGCAAAACGTTCACCCGATGGTAAGTGTAACGTCTGCCCATAACAAATGCTGTGTCACCCACAAAATTACTGTGTGACACCACACTGCGCCCGTCACTCTGAGACATCAGTTCTTAAGTCTCATATGCCCAGTGATTACGCTAGCTCTCAGTGTCCTTCAAGCCGAAACACAGTAATGTTTGCACACTACTGCTTCACGGCAGAATAACTGGCTCTGGGGTGGTACCTACCTAGACGGAATCCTGCATAGGAATCCTACCACCATACTATGGCGGTATACACTGTGTGAGCACGTCACTTACTTTGTCGAGCTACCCATTTAATTTGTCACAGGCAGTATCTAAGTGCAGTGTGACTACTTTTAGATGCTCACCTTGTCTTCCTCCTAGAAATTTAAGGGTTTCGCCCTAAATTTAGGGGGGTAAAAAGCTTCGGGGTTTTTCTCAATAGGTCAACTCAACTCATTTAAGTGTCGACAATTATTTTGATTACACTTTATACGTACCGTGGTAGCTCACAGCTCGCTTTAAATTTCATAGTACGCGATTGACCTGGGTTACCACTAAAATGGTTAGTTGCAATTTTAAGTTACCACGTGCTCGGCGGTGAAGGTAAACATCGTGAGGAAACCTGCATGTCTGAGAAATAAAATATATATTTCGAAAACGTGATGTCCGCCAACCCGCATTGGAGCAGCGTGGCGGATTCTTCCCAGCTCCAAAGTCCCCTCAAAGATGTAATGAGGCCTGTGCTCAGCAGTGGGACATTTTTAGGCTGTTACTTAACTTTTTACTTTACTAGAATTTTCCCAGACGACGTTTTCGACTTAGACACGAACTTCCGGTTTGCATTTTGGGAGCTTTTCAAACTACTCTTGGAGGGATATAAGTGTTAAAAGTTTGTTATGTTTATTTTTACTCTTTCAAAAGAGTTTCGTCCGTACTTATTAATGGTAATGTGCTTTAATTAATATTATTCCCTTTTCGCAGCGCCGCCTCCACCGCCAGCTCGTGAAAGCGAGGAGGATATCGCTCGACGAAAACGAAAGGAAGATTACAAGCTACGCGAGCTGCGGATATTCCTGCGCGACATCTGCCGCAAGCTCGCCTCCAACCGGCGGTTCTACAAGTTCACGAAGCCCGTCGACCTGGAAGAGGTAAATAACTGCTCGACATGGTCCTACGTGTAAAGTCCCCATAGATCATCACGACAGTATGCTACAATTTCAACGTTTCGATTTTCTTTTACTACTTTTGAACACAGAATACTACCACACCATCTCATTCAATTGATCTCGTGAAAGGCGAGTAAGGAATTAAACTGCACTGTGCACTCAACAGCGCATGGTGGCGATGAGCTCACCACCTATCACACCAAGTGCATTATATTGTTTTGGTGAAACGTGGATTGTGGCAGTCATCTGTTTTTGCACTGAGTGCCCAGTCTCTGACTACCCCTTATGGGATACAGTCGTGATCTTATGTATGTATGTACTTTTGAACACTGGAATCACCATAGTGTTTAAAAGTACATACATACAGTTATTATATTAATGGATACATAATAATTTGTATGAACCGCCCACCCTATGACAGTAACTTTAATGAATTTGAAGCATATTAGATGATGTTTTGAAATATTTGATAAGTGTAATAAGCCCACCATAGTGTCCGAGGATTCTAATGTAGATTTGCTTAGTGGTAACTTACTAGCAACAAGTATAATATGCTTATTTAAATCATTTAATCTCCTAAATATATTTATGGAATCAACAAGAATTACGGAGACTTTGGCAACATGGATAGACAACATTTTTGCAACTGTAAATACACAAATAATAAGGTGGCTATCAACACCCTCAAATCAGATCACAGTGGATAAATTGGTAACTTTTCCATTACTGAAAAGTCTGCCAAAGCCACCATAGCGTACAGACCAATTACTTGTAGAAGGGTAGAGCGGTTTAGCGCCTCGTTAGCTAAAAGTCTTCCTATGTTTGTTTCTCAGCCTATGGAGCCTAACGGTTTTTATGAAGATATTTTTCAGATTGTAAACATGGAATTTAAAACCAAGTCACTGACTGTTAATAATAGTTTTAAAATTAATGATTGGGCTACAGGCAGGTATTCCTAAAAGTAGGGAGAAGCTTTTCGAAATATATGTTTAAACGATATACTTTTATTCTATACAGTTTAAAGATAATGTTAAAAATTCCAAAATATTTAAGAAGGTATGCCATGGCATATCGCTAACTGTAGGCGTTTGTTAGTCGTGAAATTCAATCTGCTGATAACAAAATTAAGGCAGTATGGAAAGTCATACATAAGGGAACCGGTAAAATAAAGCCTACCAATAATATATTTTTTTAAACGATGCCCTACAGTGGGATTTCTCCTGTACCGTGGGTACGTTCAAGAGACATATATTTCACATGCACAACACAACCAGACCCGAAAACCAACAATTTGTGTTTTGCACAAATGTTGTCTTCGGCTGGGATTCGAACCCAGAACCCGCACCGCAGCTTAGAAGTCATGTACGCTGACCACTAGGCCACGCGGTTCTCATTAACTACAGTAGTATTAATCGAATCCAACAAAGAAGTAGCTAATGAGATTTATAATTTTTTACAAATATACCAATCAAATAGACTGCTGGACTTAGGTCGTAATTAATGCGTGCACACGAACTGTTAATTCAGAACGTTAGTGCCGAACCTGAGACATTTAAGTTTAGACCTGTTATAATGCCCGCGATATAATGAAAACATTTAAGTTGTTGAATATGAAAAAACAAAACAAGATATTTGTCTAGTTAATAAATTCAATAATTCATATTCTTTCTCCACTTGGCATCATTATTAATTTCAATGTATGTATAGTGCTTCTCCGCGTATTTTGTGAGTTATCAAAAGTATTTGATTTCGTAGATTACAAAACTCTGCTTTGTAAACTAAAATATTATGGTTTAGAAGAGCAAGCTCTTCTTTTGATGGATTCTTATCTTAGCAATAGTACCAACACCATAGGCTTTCAAGTAAAAATGGGTGTACCACAAGGATCTATTCAGGACCCGTTTTTATTTCTTATCTTTAAATTAAGGATTTACCATACTTAGTCCAGAAACATACAAATGTTATATTGTTTGCAGATGATCATCACTGACATTTAAGGGCAGTCGGAAAACTGAGAACATAAATAAAGTCAATAGTGCTCTGAATAGTATTATGGACTGGTTTCATGCAAACAATTTAGCATTCAATAAAAAAAATGCGTTGAATTTGCATTACCAAATTTAAAAATTATACAAAATTCTTCCCGGCTCCAAAGCCCTCTCAGAAATAAGAGGAGGCCTTTGCTCAGCAGTGAGACATTTATATGATTTGACCGATTTTAACCACAGCGACGTATAATTACTATAAAAAGAGGTCGTATTTGTAGGACATATAATAATAATGCCAGGAAATATATAATATAATATTATATTTCACGAGAGTCGAATCATTTATATCTTATGATTCAATACGATGGAGATATGGATGGACCGCATAGGCTGATACTTCACTTTTTTAAAACCTCACTTCTTTCTTCCAGGTGACGGACTATTTAGATATAATAAAACAACCGATGGATTTGGAGACGATGATGACGAAAGTGGACATGCACAAGTACAACTGTGCGAAAGAATTCCTCGACGACATCGATCTCATATGCGCCAATGCACTGGAATACAATCCGGATAGGTAAGAGCGTATTGATCATTTTACGAGTATAAACATTAGAATTCATTGAAAATTTGTGTATATACGTAGTTTTCTTCATAAACAATGTTTTGAATAAGTATTAAACAATGCGCATATTATTTGTTACAAGCTTTTATTTGTGAGGCCAATGTCCAAAGGTTGGCTTCAAATGTTTCTAGGGCTATAGTACTTGTCCAAACAAATCCAACAAGCTCAAACATGACCAAGCTATCTTGCTTAGTTGAGGAGTTTCTATGACCAACTTCTGGTTTCATCATCATACCAGCTCCATGGTACCATATTATTGCATTGTCACCGAAGCTATACATAGGTATGCCAAAATTTAGCTTAATCGGTTATGGGAAAGTAGGTCAAATTTGGCTTGCAAGATTTGAACTTCACATACGAACATACTTGTACATTGCAAGCTAAATTAAAGCTTGTATAGTCGAAAAACTCCATCATAGACTTATTGTTCTTACATGTACCAGTCATATACCATTTTACAATATATTTTTTTAAGTCAACTGTAGAATAGCATAAAAATAAAGATTACTATATGGACCCGCTACTTTGCTATAGTTTCCTCGCTTGCAATTACAATTTAATACTAGAATTCTACTGCCTTACTTATTACTTTTCGCCCCTTTCGACACGGGACGACTCCTGGCGGATTTTTGGCGACAACCTCCCAATACCGTCGGAAGCTATCAACTGCGCAGAAGCTCATAGTGCCAAAAGTGGTACGAGCAAACACAGAGGCACTAACTCGCAGGTGGTGGACTAGGATGCAGTGTCAGAAACTTGTGGGCAATCACAACACACATGAAAACTAACAATTGATGTTTTTCTCACAAATGTTGACACTTGTGGTATTCGAACCCGGGTCTCGGTTTTGTACTTAGAGGCCGGGCGTTGGCCTTAAATTTCATAGTAAGCGAGTGAGTTCGATCTCTCCAGTGAAGGAAAACATGGTGAGAAAACCTGCATGATGATTAAAATATTCCAAAGACATGTAAAGTCCATTTACCCGCATTGGAGCAGCATGGTGGGCTGGCAAACTCAAAAAATTGTTGAGGCTTGTGCTCAGCAGTGGAATATTTATAGGCTGTTACTTTTCTCGTTAAAAGAATACTACCACTCTATCTCATCCAATGGATCTCGTAAAAGGCGAGTAAGGAGTTAAACTGCACTGTGCACCCAACAGTGCATGGTGGCGAGAGGCTCACCACCTATCACACCAAGTGCATTATATTGTATTGGTGAAACGTGGATTGTGGCAGTCATCTGTTTTTACAGCGAGTGCCCAGTCTCTGACTACCCCTTATGGGATACAGCCGTGATCTTATGTATGTATGTATGTTACTTTTTACTCTGATCACTGGGTCACGCGGTTGTCAAAATACTAGTGTAATACTGTCTGTTTATCACAATAAGTGATGTCATTCCATAATACAATTATTAACAAAGCATAATTAATTAATGGATGTAAGTTTCCCTATAAAAAACATAGGTGCCCTTCAAATCTATACGCTTACTGTTTGCCAGAAAAACTGGCCCTGTGGTACCTAGGCGTAGGCGTAGGAATCCTAACACCAGTTACATCTTGATTTTTCATGGAGGATGGATATTAATTAAAAAAAACATGTGTGCAGTTCACACACGGTAGAAGTGAAATCTTCAGAAAACTAAACTACGTGATAATGAGACAAATGCAGAGTATCAGGAGTAAGATATTGTAGGGTTTATCCACTTATATTATAAATGCTAATGTAACTCTCTCTGTCCCTGTCTGTATGTTTGTTACCTTTTCGCGGTTCAACCGCTGTACTTATCTTGACGAAATTTGATACAGAGATATCTTGCATCCTGGAATCGGATATAGAATAATTTTTATCCCGGATAATTAATAGTTTGCACGGGATATTTAGAGAAAACCGAAATCCGAGAGGACGAAGTCGCGGGCATCAGTTAGTTTATTATAATATTGTTACCAAGTCTAAAAATTACCCAAGTTTTCAATTTTAACAAATAGCTTGAGTGGTACGAAGGAATGGTATCGAAGATGAACTCGAAAGTATAAATATAATAGGAAACACTGTATACTGTATTCTATCTCATTCTCTCGCAGGCTTAATCCTATAGATGTATATGTTTGTCTTATTTAAGGATCACTTTTTGTTTCATCGAGTTTCAAATTACAGCGATTCTAGAGAAGTTTTCACTTAAAAAAAACCAACATGCACGTATAATTCATTAGTTAAACCCATATGCTTGGCTTACACCACTGCAAGTCAAAATTGTAACTATTTCATTCATACATGGATTGTTGTCACTAGGTGAAACTGTGTCCTTTATAGAAATGACATTTTTACAAGCAGCACAAATAATAATATGCAAAAAAAAATAAGATATGATATTTTTGGTGAAATATGGTTTTATTTGTGAACTAGTTAATAAGTGTCATTTCTATAATAATTTTTAAATTTTTGTTCCATCCGTTTATTAAATTTTTTGATTTCCTTTTCAATATTTTCAATATCAAAGTTAATTTCGATACTGTGTACTAATGTTTTATTTACCTCTATGTTCTCTTTCCACATTTTCCCGGTGCCATTCAAAGGGCTAGAGGGATGTATAGGTATGACAAATTTGCTCCTATGTAATGGTATTTAATAAAGTATTTACATGTGAAACTAGTGTAAACAGTTGAAAGTTCATTATTTTTTTAAGTACTTAATTTACATCCTCTAACCTTTTGTCCGTTTATAATTCGGACATCACAATGATAATTTGCTTGTATTTTTGAAATGTAAATTTTAGTGATGTTGTTTTCATGTATTTGCGTACTTATATTAAATGCATTGTAAATTATTGATTTAGCATAGGCACTGTAATTTTTTTTTTCATTTTACATGTCGTTTTAGGGCAGATTGTGTAAAGAAAGTTTTAGAAATAACAAATTACCGAAATAACGATATAAAACTGATGCATGTATTTTGTCTAAGTGCGGCTATTATCTGTTATATATATAGTACAGATTACATAAACATAATAAAAAGAAAACAAAAAAAAATTGAATAGTCCAACAGCTGATAAATTGCAGCAAGGGTTTCACTTTCTAAGAATTTGAACATACTGCATTATTATAAATATTCGTATTTTTTGTTAATGTTACATGAAAACGCTTATGTTTTGGTCCGTCAAAGGTTTTTTAATCAGAGTGATTTTGAATACTTAAAATTATTTGACAATAGTTTCAATGCATGTTAGAATTCTTTTTGAATCATTTATTTATACAACATATCATAACCTGACGTTTTCTTCTCTTAGAACGTCATCAGACAAGCAAATCCGCCATGAGGCGTGCTCGTTGCGAGACCACGCGCATGCGCTCATCGACGTGGAGATGGACAGCGACTTCGAGCTGGAGTGCCAGGACATCGCCAAGAAGCGACAAGAAGAAGGCGATCAAGAAGATAACGACCTGCCGGACTTTATTTACACAGCTTCTAATTTGCGTGAGTTTAACAAAGTACTAGACTGGCATTCAACTTTAGTTGTCGATGGTTTCAATTTCAATATCCTTTCTATGCTTTAGATATCTTTAGAATGTTGCTAGGGTGATCGTTGGCAGTTACGAATTATAACTGGGTGTAACCAAGGAGAATTAATGAATAAAACATTTCGTTTTAAGTGACGCCACTTAACATGCGGCTGGTATCTAAGTTTAGTGTTCAAATAATTACCAAAATTTAGAACAAACAAGTACACCAACATTCTTGTATTAATCGTTCTAAATGAGTGTTGTGTCTAAATGTGTCTAAATGTGTTTCTAGGGATGTATACGCGTTATCAAAACAGTGAGGTTATTCATCGATATCGTGTTACCAATATATATTTGTAACAATAATCGTCTTTTTTTAAATTGATATCAATAATGTGTTCATTACTGTCCACTTACAGCTGAAGGTTTCGATTCAACAGCGAACGATAGCAAGACTATGCGGACTCCGCAGAACGGGGAAAAAAGTGAATCTCACTCAGCGAAGCGAAAGCGCAGAAGAATGAATGCCTGGTCCAAAGGATTGGTTGTGAAGCGACAGAAGACTTCGCAAAGGGTAACATCGCTAGCTATTTATTATTGTTGACAGCTGAAACTAGAGGATACGCCTTAAACTGACCTGGCTGATAAAAAACTTTGTAATCCGTCTACGTGGGGTCAAGCAGTAGTGTGCGAACATTACTCCTAGACCTGTCAAGTCTTTGTCAAGACACAGATCTGTTCTGTGTGACATAGCATTTGTGATTTGCTCGTCTCAACTATTCATAATTATTATCATCATCTTGTCATTATAAATCTACTGCTGAACATAGGCGTCCCCTATAGATTGGTCACCATACATGGTCCTGAGCCACCTGCATCCATCGACCGTCACCAAACCGTGCAGGTCGTCGCCCCATCTAGTGCGAGGTAGCCCTACGCTGCGTTTGCCGGTACGGGGTTTCCACTCGATAACCTTTCTTCCCCAACAGTTATCGTTTCTACGAGCTGTATCTCGTCTCTTATTTGCATAAAAAATAGAAAGTGACGGATTCTATTACATCGCCGCCATACATAAACCATATTGGTTTTGTTTCTGTAGACCTACAAGGACACAAGCATGGCGATAACGGACGAGGAGTCGAAAGAGAACAAACCGATCACGTCGACGCCGTTGCCCAACGGCTCGGCGACGTCCTCGGGTTCGGACGACGACGCGCCGCTGCGCCGCCCGCCGCCCGACGACACGCTGCTCGCCGTCAGCGCGCATCACGCGCCCGCCAACCGACACGCCGACAACAGGTGACACCCCTCGCGCTTCTGTAGCCCTGGTAGCTCGTACGACGACACGCTGCTCGCCGTCAGCGCGCATCACGCGCCCGCCAACCGACACGCCGACAACAGGTGACACCCCTCGCGCTTCTGTAGCCCTGGTAGCTCGTACGACGACACGCTGCTCGCCGTCAGCGCGCATCACGCGCCCGCCAACCGACACGCCGACAACAGGTGACACCCCTCGCGCTTCTGTAGCCCTGGTAGCTCGTACGACGACACGCTGCTCGCCGTCAGCGCGCATCACGCGCCCGCCAACCGACACGCCGACAACAGGTGACACCCCTCGCGCTTCTGTAGCCCTGGTAGCTCGTACGACGACACGCTGCTCGCCGTCAGCGCGCATCACGCGCCCGCCAACCGACACGCCGACAACAGGTGACACCCCTCGCGCTTCTGTAGCCCTGGTAGCTCGTACGACGACACGCTGCTCGCCGTCAGCGCGCATCACGCGCCCGCCAACCGACACGCCGACAACAGGTGACACCCCTCGCGCTTCTGTAGCCCTGGTAGCTCGTACGACGACACGCTGCTCGCCGTCAGCGCGCATCACGCGCCCGCCAACCGACACGCCGACAACAGGTGACACCCCTCGCGCTTCTGTAGCCCTGGTAGCTCGTACGACGACACGCTGCTCGCCGTCAGCGCGCATCACGCGCCCGCCAACCGACACGCCGACAACAGGTGACACCCCTCGCGCTTCTGTAGCCCTGGTAGCTCGTACGACGACACGCTGCTCGCCGTCAGCGCGCATCACGCGCCCGCCAACCGACACGCCGACAACAGGTGACACCCCTCGCGCTTCTGTAGCCCTGGTAGCTCGCACGACGACACGCTGCTCGCCGTCAGCGCGCATCACGCGCCCGCCAACCGACACGCCGACAACAGGTGACACCCCTCGCGCTTCTGTAGCCCTGGTAGCTCGCACGACGACACGCTGCTCGCCGTCAGCGCGCATCACGCGCTCGTCAACTATAATTAATATATTAATGCAATGGTGTGTTCATACTGTACGACGTGGAATACTAGTTTGATTGACGTATATAAATTTAATTCTATATTATAATTTTGATGTCCCAACATGGCACCCGGCTAATGACCCTTCCTTCAAAGTTAAGGGTGGTGGGTTTTAATTCCCGTAATGCGTAATAAACACCAAAGCTAGGGAATCCAGCTTTAGTAGTAAATGATGAATACCTTTTTATGTAGTTCGAAAAACAGTAATTATACATACTTACAGTCACGTCTTTCTCCCATATAAGGGGTAGGCAGAGGCCTCTCACGTAGCCCACTTTTCGCGAAACGAAACGTGACCACGTCGCCGCCATTTTGGTACGAGCCAAAAAATTCTTGTTCCCTATTGAGTTCCCACGAGCACTATAGTGTTTAGTATTGCATATTATTATGTTATTCTGCACAAATAAAGGCTGTCCGTACAATACCTTAGTCGCCTCTTAAGACAGCTCGGTAGGAAAGAGGTAGGTGCTACGTGAGTGACCTCTCTCTCTACTCTGACGGGCATTTATCGGCCTTTTATACATGCTGAAATATTTATGATTACTGTGATGAATTTACAGTCCGACGAAAGCAGGCGAAAAGACACCCTCGAAGACGTCACCAAAGAAACGAAATTCAGGCCACGAGACTTCAAGTGGAGGTAAATTACACGATTTTCTGTTATAATAATAATGCTATAAAAAACTTTACTGAAACAGTTTATAATAAGTAAAGAATTTAATTATGAAAAATCTACACGGCTTGAAAAATAAGGCCTCTGAGAATAACCGGCTATAAACTCTGGGGTATTTCTTTTTTCAATGCCATATTATAAAATGTCATTTATAAATTACATAAAAATTATTACAACATCATATGTTTAGTAGCCAGGTGCTTGCAAGTTCAGAGTACAAATTATTTCCGCACATCTTTTTTCTTTATGTAATGATCTATTTTATAATACGATGTAATAATGTCTTCTTGATAGGTTTGTTTAATTCTTTGTCCAATTTATGCACAAAACTTTTCAGTTCTGAATTTTTTTATTTATAAAATAACTGAAAAAAATAATCCCGCTGGGTTTCTTACTGGTTCTTCCCAGGACAGAGGCATTCCTTTGCGAACCAGTGTAGTGCTTAAAAAAAATGACGTTCAATGAGTTTTATGTAAATGATCTATATTGAATAAAAATATTCTATTCTATTCTAATGTACATTAACTATTTGCGGATTTCGGCGTGTGACTGGGAAAAAAAGTTTTATTCCGACTACAAAAAACCCTGTAATTAAATAAATTATGATGTCGCTTCTTTGTTAAAGCACACATTTTTTCGTAATTTAAAGGTTTTTTTTTCTGTAATTGTATGTGAACGTCAACTACCGGATATTACCAAATACAGCATATAACATAAATTAATATCACACATTATTTAATCCCATATCTTATCTAATTTTAGCTGAAATATTGTTTAAATCTTTTACATTTTCTGGACTTTTTGTTCTACATAACAACACTTACTTGACTCACACACCCATATAACAGTAGCTTCAGTTTGTTGTATGAGAGCGTTACGTCTTTTAACAACATTAGGTCAGGTAGGATTTAGCGTACCAGAAAAATACGTATGGCGGCGGCGTCAACCACAGCTGTTAGTGGTACCGCGCGGGCGGACCAAGTTATTGAATGAGGCGCCGTGGACGCGTGCACTCCGCACTCTAAACCTAATTGCTTGTGAGACAGATTTATTTTGTTGTGGTCTGAGTGAATTCACAAGGGTAGCATTATTTATAATTTGTTACAAATATTAGCTTATTTAAGCATATTTTAGTTGTTATTGCCACGCTATTGCATTGGTTTAACTGTAATGATAGTGTATGGTATGGTAATAAATAAATAAATAAATAAAACATCTTCACTTTGTTGTATGACAGCGTTACGTCTTATAACAATAGCTTCAGTTTGTTGTATGACAGTGTTACGTCTCATAAAAATAGTTTCAGTTTGTTGTATGACGGAGTAACGTCTTTTAACAATAGCTTCAGTTTGTTGCATGACAGCGTTACGTCTTATAAACAATAGCTTCAGTTTGTTTTATGACAACGTTACCTCTTTCTTTTTTGTTGGTCTGAAATACTTCATTCTGAGAACTAGGTATTTAGTATTCAGCTGCTATAACTGCAGCCTTACGACTGTAAGGCTTGTCTTACGAATTGTATCCTCTTACTTATCAGAATAAGTTTTCTTATGTATTAATTTTGATCGCTTTCTTTTCAGATACCGAAAAAGTACTGATTAACAAGACTGAATTAGATAACATTCTGTACAAGAACGCTAAAGCTTTACGAAACATCGGTTTGGAAGCCCTCCTCGATCTACACACGCAGCTCAGTAAAACTGTTCACTTGTATGCAACTAAATACGACCGCACAAAACTGCCGTTAGAACTTCACGCCATAGTCACGAGATACCTGCAGCTGGCTAGGAAATGAGGTCGACCAAAGTGCACACGAAAACTGGTCTTACGGCTTTCTGTCAAAAGTTCAAATTAGCATTTGTTCCCATCTGACATCATTTATAGCTGTAAGAAACTGAACTGACAATAGATTCATTATAAATTCATTATCGAATAAAACTATTTATTATCTGTACAGTACATTGTCTTTTACGATTGTTGCATAGTTACCTAGAAATAAAAATAAATCTTTCCAAAGCCGTCCAAAGCGTTTTTATTGACGATTATGTATATCTCTCAGTTGATGCCAGCTTTTGACAGATAGCTTTTTCATCTTGAAACTGTACAGTTTGACAATGATATGTTTTGGTGTCGGAATGTCACATTCCATGTTTTAGCTAAAATTCTCTAACACTTCCAAGGAATCACTGCCCTAAAGTTATGAATATTTGTTGGTAGTTTAATGTTTTCTGATAGATATGCGGATGAAAATTTATAAGTCTTGTTATCGCATTGTAGGCGTTATTGTCTGACCTTTAATGATTTTTTTCAATTCGTCATCCGTAGAGTAATACAGGGTTTTAATATATATTTATACATGGTTACTGTCTACTAAATTTATATACTTTGATGATTAAATGTTCGATCTAGCGATGATATTATACTCGTAATTGATTCAGTAAACTTTGATTGTTTGAAATTGGAAGCGTATTCTAATTTTTGTTATGATAAATATCTCGACAAAAGAAATATGTTACTTTAACTAATAACTCCTTAATGATTAGAGCATTTAAAAAATATGTTTAAGAAAATATTGGAAGCCCTTTTATTATTTACCATTTATTAGTCTCGTTATAAAACGTGAAAAATATAAATATCTTCACTATGCTACGTTTGCATCTAAAAAATGGGCGTCAGCTTTTTAGGTGTCAATTGTCAAGATTATTGATTTTTTAGATGATTTAATGGTTACAAAATTATTTTACATTTATTTTATACCCCTGTATGTTCTTTTTCTGTTCGATGAAATTCACTAACGATAAGTTTGAAAGTAATACAAAATAATGTAAAGTTTAAGGGTGTGTTGGTGTCGTTTGACATATCTATTAACATTAAGATATTTTCTTTCAGTGTTTTCTTTTTAATCTCTCGTACTTGTGTATGGCTTGCAAATTAACTACGAGTTAGTGTAATATTAATAAAATTTAAAAACCATTAATATAGCTAAGAACTTAAAACTCTAATAACTTTAGTTAAAGGTATATTTAAATTATTTATTCATTAGCTGCGGAATTTTTCGTTGTAACTTATATGAAAATTGGTATTATTAGGCACGAGGACGAACCAACTTGAACTAAGTAATAATAAACATTTACCGTATCCTTAATTTTTAATGTAGTATTAAATTAGCATATCCTGCTAACGAACAGTTATTGATAATTAAATAAGATTAATAGCTATAATTAATGCACTAAAATCGAAAATACGGTGACGAAATTGTTGATAATTTAAAATTCTGTAATAAGTTATGAAAGTGTAGCGAAGCGGAATGTGCGTTGTGTAAATCCAATGTCCTATTTTCCAATAGTTAGTGTACCGATTTAATTAATGAAATCGTATTGAAACGAGAAAAAGAATAATGAGGCGCAGTGAACTACACAGACGGTCACAGGAGATATGTACAATAATATAATAATACAGGTCGCTGCAGAAGTTAAACTAACACGTCTCTTAAATACCTATAAAAATGTCCGGGCTCTGTATGATATTGCAAAGAGTTCAAAAAAATCAAAATATATACCCGAATTACAATTGTGTATGTATGTGGCTTACATACATAAATATAAAACTAAACAATACTACTTATCATCTGTTCTTAACTAAACTTTATCAACTAAACTATTTATCATCTGTTCGTTTTTTTCGTAATTCTCTTTCGTTTTTTTTATCTTCAATTGAATTGAGTATTACAAAAAAAAGCTACTTTGTTAATAATAAATAAATTAACGAAAGTGGACTCTGATTTTTTTATTTCTCTGTTTATATATTGTGTGCTTTTCTAAATACACAGCATTTATTGAGGAGACATTCAAAGATGTGAGTCATGTAAACTTATACTTAACCTCTCTTTCCTCTTTTTTCTCTTTCACTCGCAGCACAGCGCGCCTAATGAAAACTATAAAGGAATGCTTCGTTATCATAACTAATTAACAGTTGAATATTAGGAGTAAGAAAAAAATACAACATTTAACACGATATAAACACCATAAGTTGACCGATCAAATTCGTTCGTTTAACAGTACTTAATGCATTTTTGTGACAGCAAACATTAACGAAATCATACTATGGGGTTTTTTATGTGGCAAATACTTGAGTATCTGTTAGCCACGTTAAGTCGTACCTTAGGTTTTATCTGTGCGGTAACTTGTGTAATTATGAAAACGAATACAAAACAGTGTGATATGGAAGGAATAAAGGCATTATAGCAGATATATATGAAGTTACCTCGTTCCAGGACGGAATCAAATGTATAAATATAGAGTATTTGAAATGTAAATTGTTCATTGCCATAGATTCTTCACATGTTGCGTTCCGATTTAAGATGATCTCTACGTTCGTGTTTATGGAACCTCCATTGGCTTACATTATGTGGCATTTATGTTAAAATTAAAATTGATGAGGATTAAAATTGAATTCTTTCATTCTCAAAACTGAAAACTGATGATGATTTACTATGACCGGAGCGCAGGGCTTACGAATTTTTAGATAAGATTTTGCAACTACGATAAACAGTAACACTTGAATTATATATTCCAAATAATAAATTTATTTTGTCTTGTTTTTTTTTTAAAACAACCCTAAGTATATTTATTTCTGGTAATGCACTAAGGTGCTCTTAAGACATATCGTGGTAATCTTAAATTATACGATGAAATGATACAAGTGTTACTTTTTGTGGGTACTTGTGAACCAAATCTGCTTGCATTTGCTCAATTTCATATGTTAAATGATGTTGTAAGCAATTCTTATCCACCGTTTAAGTTAGTCGATAATTTTGTAATAATAAAAGTGTATATTAAACTGAAAATAAAAGGGTTTATGTGATATCGTCTTTTCGGTGTTTTTTTTTACTGTTATCCTATTTAAAGATAACTAGCGATCCACCCCGGCTTCGCACGGGTAGATAGATATAAGAAAGATAAATTAGTACTTTATTTGGACAAACAGAACAACAACAATCCCTTCACTAACATTTTTTATAGCGACTATGGTCATCGGCGAATCCGCAGCTGGTCAGGTAAGATTAGATTACCTAAATAATGTTTAATTCATGGGAATGAAAGTTTAGTGGCTCAGAGCTTCCTTGTAAACAATATTTGATGTAGTGGTAGCAAAATAAAACGACCGCTCTCGACCGCTGCGCAAAGGGAGCCGCGCACCTCGATGATGTCCAAGTCGCATTATACCGGGCGGCGCGGCGTTCAAGACCGCGGCCGCTGTATTTATTATACAGCGTTTCAAAGTTTTAAATAAAAAAAAAAAATTATGAACCACTATTCAATTGTTTCTAGTTTACAAAAAATAAAATGAGTAGATAGGTAATCAATAGAACTTAGGCTAATACCTAGTAGCGCGGGCGAGCGTATGGCTGTTCGCTCACACCGCAGAATTTTTCTTACTTTTAGCATTTTTATACCCGTCGTAACTTCTAAACGATAGGTCCGGTTCAAATAATTTAAAGAGGACTACATGTACATAATCAACCTTGACTATAAAACTATTTAGTAAGATAAGGATTAATATTATGATACGAATGTCATCATCTTTCGATTCTACCCGTGTTTTGACTGACTAATATGAACAAAAAGTGGTTATTGTGATTTAACTACAATAGTTAGACATAAAAAGCCTCGCGGACTTTTTTGTGACTAATGATGAGTGCTATGAAAATGTACTACATTATTTTCTTTATCATTAATAGTTGTTGCAGCGCACGCCAAGTAATGACTTTATTTTTGATACCTTGAGTTACATCATAGCAATTTTCGTAGGAATCGCGGTTTTTTTTTAAATTAAATACAACTCATGTTATTCGGTGATAATGTAGTTGTATATAGGTGAAAGAATTTTCAAAATCGGTTCAGTAGTTTTTGAGTTAAATCATTACAACCACACATACAAAAAATCAAATCTTTCCTCTTTATAATAATAGTTTAGATATGTTTGGAAGAAAGTGACGAGACATCAGTTCTTGGAACAAAGTGATGAGACATCAGTTCTTAAGCCCCATATTACTAGCGATTACTCTATCTACCAGTTCACTTCACACCGAACTATAGTAATGTTTGCACGACAGCAAAGGAACGGCCACTGCGGTCTAGGTAGGTAGACGGAATCCTGCATAGCAATCCTACTAAGAAAGAAGTCCTCAAGATACTAAAAATACTTTAACCTAAATATAACAATGTTTTAATCACCATGGTTATAGTTATCATTCGCGTGGGTCATTTATAAAGCCTACATTGGTCAGCGTCTGCCCGGCAAGTATTAGGTTCGCCATCAGCCTCTGTCTAGGGTTGCCATCCGTAGTA
This sequence comes from Luehdorfia chinensis, assembly GCA_019845155.1. NCBI lineage: Eukaryota > Metazoa > Arthropoda > Insecta > Lepidoptera > Papilionidae > Luehdorfia > Luehdorfia chinensis. The sequence goes on along the minus strand of JAHVAK010000003.1, from coordinate 5,962,106 downwards.
TATAATAATGTATTGTACGATATTTCGTCACAGCTGTACTCTATACTGTATGAGAACAGTAAAAGTCGAATATCTTATATAGCATAATAATATAATCTTTATATAGCATAGGTTGAGTTTTTCTTAGCATAAGATTCTGATGAGTGATTTGACGCGACGTATTTCGTCCACCAGTATCGTCTTGTTACCCGAGAGGAAAAAAGTGATCTTCTGGTGTGGCCTCTGTCTTCCTCGATGGGGAAGAGGCGTGAATGTATGTATGAGTGATTTTACACTGGCAGAAATCTATTAATATAATCTCAAGAAATTAGAGTTCCTATCGCGGCGTATTGTTTATAACCATACATTTATGAGTTATGAAAACCTAAATAAGCAACTAAAAAAATAGGGAGCATAATTCTGATTATATATTTAAATAACACGTCAATAATATTGCATTAGAAAAATTAAAATTGCTGGTTCTATTGTACTGTTATTAAAATTACCTTGCAATCTATTGAATATTTGATTTTAATTTGGTGAATGAAGGGCCGATTTTTTTTAAAAAACTTCACATGAAAAGTCATCATGGCATATTTATTAAACTTGAAAGTTAATTTATATTTGGATTCAAAGAGCAAAGTAATAACTTTAGTTTGATTATAAGTAATATCGGTATTCGTTTTGCAATGTTAAAATAGTTAAGTTATTGCTTGTAGTATGTTTGTAGATTGACAAGAGCGTGGCTTAAAGTGTAGCATACCTGCCAAGAGAGTTTTGGGTACGAATTGTAATTGAAGTCAATATGTCGATGGGTCCTATGTATAAAGGCCATACTAACAATTTGGTGATTTTGACTTTTCTAAGGTAAATGCTTCCTTACAATATAATCAATTAAGTACACTTCACATCACAAACAGAACACGTTCACAAAAGAAATACAAATATAATTCATATAAACACTTTTTGTTACAGTAAATCGGCATATGTAGCAAACTTTTAAACGGCCAAACGATATTTTAAGACTTATACGCGGCGATTTCCCGCGCTTTTGTTTAATTTGTAGCCATTATGATACTTTTACATCAAACGGTGCAATGTCCCGCTGTGATCTTCAAAATTATGCTATTGTGCTATTTCTTCTATTATTAGATAATTTAGTGAAACATGACGTCCACTTATCAAGCCAAGTTTAGTAGAAGTCGGAATTTATTCTTATTTATTTTAATTCTATTAATAATAAACATAGATAATAAAAATCAAGATAAACGCTTTTTTTCTTAAATTAGCGTGTATCGAGTACATCGGCCAAAGTGATACATAGGTCTTTTTATGAGGTTTTTTGAGTAAAACAATTAGACTAAAACTTAACGTTCAAGGTTATATGTGCAATCATTAAAAACTCTAACATTAAAACTGTCTCACTAATATATATATAATATTCCTTATCATTACTATATTATTGATCGTGTCCTGGAGGTATCAACGTCTTTGATACTGCACGTAACCCATCCTGTGACCTCACCGTAAAACCGTAAAGGATACGGATTGAAGAGTCAGTGCCTCTGTGTTTGCGCTAATACTTACGAAATATGCCCAATGCCCAATGAGCCGTGGTAGCTCAGGGGCTAGGCGCTCGCTTTTAATTTCATAGTACGCGAGTGACCTGGGTTCGATTCCCGGTGCCGGCACCACTAAAATTGTTAATTGCAATTTTAAGTGCTGACTTACCACGTGCTCGGCGGTGAAGGAAAACATCGTGAGGAAACCTGCATGTCTGAGAAATTAAAAATATTTCGAAGACATGTGAAGTCCGCCAACCCGCATTGGAGCAGCGTGGCGGATTCTTCCTAGCTCCAAAACCCTCTCAGAAATGAGAGGAGGCTGTGCTCAGTAGTGGGACATTTATAGGCTGAAACTTTACTTTAACTTTTATGCCCAATGCCAAAAACTTCTTTGGGCGGAACGAGAGTAAAATTTCAAGCTTGACTATGAGTGCAGCGTTTTCGTGCAGCGTTTCTTCTACTCTTTATTAATATTTATCGATTAATAATTGTTTAGATACTGCGCAGTTATTTTACTGTAAGTAATATTTTTTATTAATGTTTAGTATTTTAATCAAATTTCAGATATAAGTATCACTTTTATCGCATGTACTGATTTGCACGCACTCTTTTTATGGAAGAAAGTAAGACTGCTGGTAAGTGCAACGTTTGCCCTCAATTCAGTTATCCTGCCGTGAATTAGTAATATTCAAACATTACCGTTTCGGTTTGAAAGGCACTGTATACGTTGTGTAACTACTGCATATGTAGTGTAATTACTGCATATGTAGTGTAATAACTGGGCATATGAGACGTAAGTCTTAGCGTGACGAGCGCAGTGTGATGTCACACATAAATGGCTACAGCATTTGTTATGGACAGACGTTGCATATACCATCAGGTGAACGACTAGCTCGTCCCGTCAATTCCTTAAATAAAATAGTAATTACCCAAAGAGAAAACTATAATGTCCGTGAAAACATCTAGGAATAATGAAATTTGAAAAGCCTCGCCATACAAAGGAGGATTTACCGTAATCGCCACGATTGCAAGGCGGATTGGCGGTCGCAGTTTTTATAGTAGAAAGTGAGGAGACAAGCAAAACGTTCCCCTGATTGTCATTTAGATAAGTGCAACGTCTGCCAATTAATGCTGTGTCTTCTGCGTGACACAGCATTAATTGGCAGACCCTGCACTACGTTTCTGTCTGGCACCACACTGCGCCCGCCCCCCTGAGACACCAATTCTTAAGTCTTGTATGCCTTGTAACACAGAACAGTGTAACATAGGACTTACATTTTTTTTTTATTTCATAAAAGTGACGGAACGAGCAAAACGTTCACCTGGTGGTAAGTGTAACATCTGCCCATAACAAATACTGTGTCACCCAGAAAATAACTGTGTGATACCACAATGCGCCCGTCGCCCTGAGACATCAGTTCTTAAGTGGTAGGATTCCTATGCAGAAATCCGTCTAGGTAGGTACCATCCCAGGGCCAGATATTTTGCCGTGAAGCAGTAGTGTGCAAACATTACTGTTTCGGTTTGAAGGGCACTGTGAGCTAGCGTAATAAAACTGGGCAAGTTATGGGTGACATAGCTATTTGTTATGGGTAAACGTTGCATTTTACATCAGGTCAAAGTTTTGCTCGTTTCGTCGCTCTATCCAATAAAAAAAAAACTAGCTCTTAATGCCGTTCAGACCGAAACACTAATGTTTGCGCATTGCTTTGCGGCAGAATAACTTAGCCCTGCATGGGTACCTAGTACCTACCTAAACGGATTCCAGCATAGGTATCTTACCACTAGTAAAATCTGCTGCTGTCCGTCGCGGTTCTTGGGTTGGTCTTGCATTTTTCAAAATGGTTATGTCTCCGCCTGTCGGAATCGATGAGATTTTACAGGTCTAGTTCTTTAACAGGTATTTCCCTCAGTCTAGTCTTACAACACCCACGGTTGCGCGGTAGCAGGTAGGAGTGGGGTAACTGGCTACAGTCATATTTATTTCAAATCGAAATTGGTATCAACTTTGTCAATGACCTTACTAGGTAGCTTTATATACTCTTTACATCCCTATCATTAATCTAACAAAGAAGAATGAGATCAACATATAACAAACATATCAAAAATATACGTTTTGATATATGGCGCCACATATCACCAGACATACAGAAGCTTCGAAACTTTGTAGTAATATTTTTTAGTATTAGTTGTTAGTTGGGTGTTGCGACAGTCTTATTATATTATAAGAAATTATTTGATGCTCTGAAATATCAGATTGGGCCAAATTATGAATCATCAAAATTCCCTTTAGGCAAACCATCTTCAACGCCGCCGCACGGACGATACAAAATTACTTTTATTTCTATTTTGACTCGCGCTATGTAGGTATTTATGTATTTGGTTTATTAGATAAGAAAAAAAAAACAATGATACACATATAACAAATATATATTTAATTCAAATAATTCAGAACATTCGTAACAGTTTAGATTGCAGAAGAAATGGGAAAGAGAGTAGTCAGACATCGGTAGCGGGCGAAAGGCGTTTCGTCACAATAAAACATCTAAATGGTATTTCATATTTTTTTATTTTTACACTTTACTTCTGTGACCGTAAACGAATTTTTCTACATCGCTCCATCATTTCATTTCAAATACACGTTAGAATGATACTAAGAACATAAATATTTTTTCGTATTATTTAAAGATCAAATAGATAATCTTTTTTACATCCTAATGTAACGATATCATTTAATTTAATTTGTCATTATATTAGGTAAAATACAACAAATTAAATTACACAAGTTATAATTAATTATACTCTTTATCGGAGAACAATTAGTCTAAAAGCTTAAATCATTGCAATTACAATATATATAAATACTCGTAACAAAAAATGAAGGAACTAAATATTTGAATCTACTAAATTAATTCAATCACAAGTTTTATCAACTAAAAATACTTAATATCTTATCTTTATGTACCTATTACACTTTACGTACTTACATTTGGCTCCCAATGAAAATCATTTGTTGAAATGTAGCAGTGAAAATGTGCCTTAAATTCATGTAATGAAGTTTAAAATGAAATATGTAAAAAATACTACACTATCAGGAAAAGTATACAGGAACTTCCAATTATTAAAAAAGCAACATTAACAAAGCATTTAAAAAGCAAGTGGAAAACTAAGAGATATTACTGAATAATAAAAAGAAAATATAATAGACGATAAAATAATAAGAAAATGGAGTCCGTAAAACGTACCTACACTTAATAATCGTCTCTTCAATCGTCGTACATATTATTAACAAATAACAAAACTTAATTCAAACTTCTCAATTAAAACTTTAACAAAATCACTCTAATACTGCTGAATTTGTACGAATTTGATTAAAATCTACTAATCGACAACACAATATTTCGATCACAAGTCACAACACAAGTGAGGTACAATAATAAAAAGAAGGCATGGAACAAAAAAAACGAGTGAAAATGGCTGCCGCGGACAAAGACTAAGAAAAGATTTGAATGAAATTTTGGCACAACAAACATTTCACACCGTTGAGTCGTTAAGACTTTTTTTAATGAACATCGATCTATTAACACCGGCTAATTTCATTAAAATTCTTAGATTACTTTATAAACGATTATTTGTATGGTGTGACATCGTTTACAAAAAGATTCAGCCACCTTGACTTGATTAATTTTGAAAACCATTCAGTACGCGGTAACTACTTAAGTGAAAGTTAAAAATACAAATTAAGCAAAAACTATAGGTACATATTCAATTATACAATTCTTTAATATATAAAATCCCTGTAATGATAATATTGTTACATAATGACGTGACACTAAGTGTGAACTACTGCATTTGCGATTGATTGCTGCTCAGAGTTACTGTGATAATGTGTATTGTACAATTATATAAAATAGAGTCGTAAATAGTGTTCAGTCTTCAGTTAAGAGTTTTGCGGTTTTGTAAAATGTAACGACGACTATAGTTAATTTACTTTGATAATTTATTATTCAGCTGCGGAAATTATTCCGTTTGAAAATCACTCGGTTAATTAAGGTAAATTATCGATCAACGTGTTTCGCACAAGTCTACAACACAAATATATATTATATATGTTATATTAGAGACGAAATGGGAATGTTTCTAGTTTTATTTGGAAGAAAAACATTAATACTTTTAATATAGCTAATAATTAGTGACGATAACTAAACCACATTTACATTTAATCCCGTTTTGTGACCTTCTAATATCGTCACATGTATCACTAATTATGAATTGATTGTATACAATTATCTAAAGCCAGGTTGGAATGAACCATTTACCCTAAACCTTCGTATTATTCACTAAAAATCTTGAAAGCTCCTTTTTATTTGAACATTGAGTGCAGATACTTTATTTGTCTAAACCGGGCGCGCACTGTCATGGTAATGTTATTATGTTTCGATAACGTCGATGCGGCTGATTTCATTATCTGTTATCGAAAACCTGCTTACGTCACGTTGCCGACGGGACCACCCGAACAGCTGCGGACCTATGCGAATGAGATCACGAACTAGGTACTTAGTGGTCCCGAGTTGAGGACTCGTGATGTATATGCCGTTTGGATTTGTGATTATATCTGCGCTTTCAACGCAGCGATCCAACAATGCTTTTTTATTTATTGATCATATTTAGTGAAAAATGTGGAATGTACTTGTTCAAAAATTTGAACGACTGTTTTCAGCGGTGTTGTTTAATGGTACATTTCTGAGTGCGTGTGGTGTGACTAGTGCGTCGCGGACTTCCCCCTGACCTGTCTGTGTCATCTATCGACGTGTCGATAATCGAACAGTTAACTGTATTCACTTCACTAAAACTACAACAATTACAAATACACTACTATTTACCATTTAGACACTGAATGTCTCCTTATTTAATGGTTAATTCAATTGTAATTTTCATTAATTTACCAATAACTATTTACAATTAAAAATTGTTTATCATCGAATAATATCTATTATTACGAAATATTTTACAAACTTTGGTGAAATTCAGAAGTCAACTCGCACATATAACACATGTACATTGGGATCTTTCAAAATACGTCAATAATAGGCAAGAATGTATTCAAGAGTTGCCCTTAAATTAAAGTAAAATTGATATGAACTAATTTCTAAATAAAAAATACTAAAGGAATGTTGGTTTGGAATGTTAACAACAAGAGACCACATCGCCGCCGCGGCGGCACTTAACGACAACAATCACAACACCTTTCGTACTTATTGCACTCCTTCGGAATTATTAATTATCGCCTATTACTTATGAGCGAAATTTTCATATACATTTACAATATTAACACATCTTTTAAATACAAATTTAACTAATATTAAACGCGGACGCTGCTTCGCAACGGAGGTACTTGACATAGTTTCTATTTTTTTCGACAGTACTGGCGAAGCTGAAACTCTTTCAGTGTATTGGAGTAGAATTCTTTGAACTTTATCACCGAGATAAAATTGCACATGATAACTCAAAGACTCGGGTTGGAAAAACAATTTGGAGACTCAATACACTAATTAAATCTTAGTTTCGCCGTCGTACCCCGTTTTTTGCTTGTTGTCTGCTCCATTGTTAAAGTTCGGCTTCAAATTAGTGTTAACAAACATTGCGATTACATTTTATACGGGTGAGATGGGTCGAAGGCGCGTTAGCATTTCTAGAAGACTCCTAGTTGTTTTTTGCTAAATCCGTCGAAAGAACGGACTTAGTCTTGGCCGTTGTGATGGAGGAGAGTGCGGTTGTCGGGCGGATGCGAGGGGTGCGCGGGCGGGCGGTAGGATTCCCCTTCTTCGTCAGCAGAGTTCTCTTTTGACCTATCGCTCTTACAATCTTCCTCCTTCGTAGTTCCCGATAAAGAGTCTAAAGCCATCGGCATGGACTGGTAAAGATCCCTAGCTTTGTCATTTGGCGGTAGTAGATGCAACATATTTAACGGCATCGGAAACCCAGGTGGAAACTCTGGGTAGAAGCCCTGTTGGAATGGGTTGAACATCGGATTCGAGGTGATATCGGGCTCCGAACTTGCCGGTCTTTGGCTCGTATTCTGATGCTGGTCGTCCTTGTCATGGTGCTTGTTCGTAGGGTGGTTGTTGTTGTTGTTACCGGAGTTTAGATTTAACATGTCCAGTGGTCCGCCGATACAGTCTTTCCTTAGCTGCTCTAGTTTTAGGCTTTTCCCGTATTTACCACGCACATACATTAGAAGCGAGTTGTACGGGATACCGAAGATTCTTGAGGCTTGGCTTGTAGTCATCTTTTTGTTCCATACATGTTGAAGAGCCTCCGTCAGTTCAGCGTTCGTCCAGGATCGGGGTGGACCGCCGCGCGGAGCGCTATGCTGACCTTTCGGTCGCCCTGTGAACAAAACTGAAATTAAAAAAAATGCAAGATAACTTATGTATTTACTCGTTAGGTTCTATTGCCATCACGTATCTCTTCATATACGAGCTCTAACAGACGAGAACGTTCAAATTAACCCCCAATAAAGATGTCAGAAAGTTCTTTGCATGCATTACGAAACGTTTAGTTTGTTAATTACATTACAGGGGTAGAGTTTAGTGATTTACGAGCGCCGAAGTGCAAGCGGCGAGGGCACGACATGTGCCGTGTACCAGCCGGCATTACCCAATGCAGCTATCTAATAACCGTGTTTTGGCTGAGCCATAACTCGGCTGCGACATACGACGAAATGAGCGGGTTGCGGCGACGCGCCAGGATCCCTCATTAATTCGCGACTCGCACGCGACTACAACGGCGACTATGTCAAAAAGAAAAGCGGACGCGCACGGCGACGTCGCCCCACGTTAACTTTTATGGTTTTATAATTTGGACGGATCACGTTAACTCGATACCGATCAGATAGTACGTTTCAGATCACGGGCGGAATGGTATTTCATTATGGAAATTAGTTTTTCTTTTAATAGTCGGCGCGGGTCACGCGAGGACGAGCGCCGCGGAAATTTTAAACGTTTCCGATTTAGATAGCTCGTTAGCGTTTTATAAAAGAGCGTCGTGCATGTGACGCAGTCTCGAGCGATGTCGCTAATCGATCGACAAGTGTTGTATGAGGATAGGGTTGTAAAACATTAGAATCAGTAATAAAAAGCTGTGCGCCAGGGACTGTTACAACTGTTCATAAAGAAAATAATTTAGAACAACGTTTGGAAGCAATATGTTACGCGTGCGTGTTTACTAGCAGGCCGGACCCGTACGCACGAGGCTGTATATCCATCTTGAAACAGCGTTTCTGTTTTTGTTTATAGGGCACAGTACACAGAAATTACTGAGCATTATAGCAAATATTTTGAAACGTAACTGATGTCATAGGGTGACGACCGTATTGAAGTACCACACAGGACTTAGTAATTCAAAATTCTGGAAGGCATTAACTTTTATGGACAGGCGCAGCGTTCGTCACTAATTTGTTTAGAAGTATGTTACGTGGCAGTAACACTGTGACCAATTTGTTCTATTGTGACTGTCGCTAAAGCTATGTTTCACCCCGCTAAGCCCTGCCCTTGTTTTTACTTCATCTGGGTAATTTACACGTCCTCATTAACACCTACGCAATAAACAGGGTCATTCGAAAGGAAAGAAAGTTAATTTTTCCTATAGTAGTGTAATACAGGAAAGAAAGTTATTTTGCTAAGATTATATCAACTTTATTATAATGGATTCCTGTAAAGTAACGCCTGATTCTATTAACCATATTACTTAGGTTGATACGGCCGTGATAACTAATGATAAGTCTGGATAAATTATAAACGGTTTAAAACGAAATCCACTTTCCTAAACCTTACAATATTCGCGTCTGAGAAAGAAATGGCAGCCCTATACGCAAAGCGTCGATGCAACCAGGGGCATTCAAAGCATACGTTAGACTCGCCGCCTGTTCCCCTATGAGATACACTATCAGATCGTCTTAATAAACATTCACCGGGAGACAATGCGTTTAGTATTCGCGGCAGTCGACATGTGTGTGTTGCAACGGAGTTATTTAGCACTGCTACATGCTATTATGTCTTGCAACTACTTACACTAAGAGTAACTAGTTTTTTATGTTTCTTTTGTTTTTAAAACGTAAAGAAACTAGACTATTCACTTTAAAAAAAAGCGGGACAATTTCATTATGATAATTGTCATCAGTAATGTCTGAAGTCAACTTATATTAATTATACTGACATTTTAAATACTCCATAAATACTTATTACCTTATTAGATCTTTTGTATTTCGTACATTCGTACATTTCTTTTGAGAATAAATTTCGTTAACAAATAATTAAAAATAATTAAAATGTTACAATATGTTTCGTATTTAACGTTTTTTATAGTTTTTTTTTTAATTGGAAAAAGCGACGAAACGAGCAAAACAGTTTCATCTGATTACAAGTGCAACATCTGCCCATAACGAATGCTGTTGTCACCCAGAAGATTTCTGTGGGACATCACACTGCGCCCGTCCGCAGTCACCCAGAGACATCAGTTCTTAAGTCTCATATGCCCAGTGATAAGTAACTAATTATAAGCTGTTATAATTAAAAACTAGTTATATATTTTTACTGGTGGTAGGAAGAAAGCTAGTGGTGGAAGGAAGCTGGTAGTTCCTATGCAGGAATCCGTCTAGGTAGGTAACCACCCCAGGGCCAGTTATTCTGCCGTGAAGCAGTAGTGTGCAAACATCACTGTGTTTCGGTTTGAAGGGCACTGTGAGCTAGCGTAATTACTGGGCATATGAGACTTAAGAACTGAAGTCTCAGTGTGATGAGCGCAGTGTTTCCCCCAGAAATTTCACACAGAAATTTCCTTGGTGGCACAGCATTTGTTACGAGCAGACGTTGCACTTACCATCAGGTGAACGTTTTGCTCGTTTCCTCACTTAAGTCAAATCCAGGTCAAATCTGATTGTTAAAATACACTTTGGCGGTCTGTCTGTTGTAGTTGTAATTTTAGTGTTTTATATACTTATTTCAGTTTTATTATTACTAGTGGTGGCCATGTGGTCCAATTTCGGCCGTACTTTATATTTTTTTATTTTGAACGTTTCTGAGGTTTGAGTAATTATTTGTTGGTAACCTTTAAATTACTCTGTGCGACTGTTTGACTAGAAACTATTACGCATTACACACGCATTATGGACGTAAACAAACTTCAGACTATTATCTAACTGACATTGTCAAAATAAACGTAAACATTGAATGCTTTAATTTATTCGATTTAACGTATTTGTAACACGCATTAGATAAATATTTCAGCTTCTTCGATTCTTCTCCGTACAAACTTTAACTATGCCCAATCTCACACGCCTTCGTGCGCGCAATATGCTTAAAAAAGGGGTACAAAGTTTTAGCTTCACGTATTAATATATAGATTTCTCATCTATAATTTTTTGATCAACTATTTTAATTTATTCCCGCGAATTTATCAGCGTGGAGTTTAGAATACATTTAAAAATATAGAACTGTTTGAGATATTACGATGAAACAAGGACTAAATTGATCGCAGATTTGCTATCGCTGCAATTTTAGGTCAATAGCTTCAAGTAGTATTTTATGTTAAATTTTGTTCGGATAGAGAGTATAAGTGCGTTATAAAGTCGCATTTTATAAAGTAAGCGAATATTTTTGTATTGATTTTCCTGATGTTTATTGCTAACGTTTCGTAAATGTTAATAAATGGCATTCATTCCAACATCCGATGCAATATACAACAGGAAAACATTTTCAAAATAAACAATACCATAAGACAATTTTATTAAATTTTTATGTTTATAGAGTATAAACTTCGTTGATGTATAAATGTTTCCAGTCCGCTCGCCTTAAATTGCATAGCAAGCTGGTGATCTAAGTTCGATCCCCGGTAAAAAAAGTAAAGTCTAAAACTGCTGCCTCCTTTCACTTCTGAAAAGGTTTTGTATTTAGATCCTCGGTATAATTTGGCAATTTTTGTGCTGATTTACCCGTACTTGGCAGTGAAGAAAATATAGTAATGCGTAACTTAAAAATGAGAAAATTATATTTTGATGGCTTGGGTGAAGCCCGCCATCGGAGCAGCGTGGCAGACGTTTTCCGGTTCCAAAATACTCTTAAAAGTAAGAGTGGGAGTATAAGTATTCATCAGTGGGATATTTACAGGCTGTTATTATACTATATAGAAAAACAATTTACCAATAAGAGAGAGATAGTAGAAAGAGAAGGCAATAAAACTCACATTTCTTCTTGACGTTCGTAAACAGCTGGGCATCGAGTGACGGTCCGCGGTGCTCCACGTCCATCAGCGGGTACATCTTGTGCTCCATTCCGGGCGGGAACAGACCCAGGGGCGAGTCGATTCCGAACACTGTCAAACGAGAAATATTATTCATTATTGATTTAGGGCTAGGTGTTACCCTCCTGGTGAAGTAGAGTACCGAATAGACTAGAATGAAGTGAAATTTATCCCGTTAGTGACTAGAAAGTAAGTTGGTATTGTAAAGCGTACAGAATGTAAAACTAAGTGAGGAAATAAATAAACAGGTTTTTTAAATAATTACAATTTGAAATAAAGAAATAAAATTACTGGTTGACGAATATCTTTTAACTCTAGCTAATGTTTTGTAGTTTCAATAAAATAAAATAAAATTTTATAATAGCTTTTTAAGGATTTATAAATATCAAATCCGTGTTCTTAAAATAATGTTTACTTGCTATAGATTGCGTTGTTCGTAATACTAAATTATATGGATATTGTATGTAGTATAAAGGAACCGACTGAAGTACATACAGTGAAAGGCGCCGTCGTGTAGAACCTTGGAAAGAATATATATGAAGTTCATCTACTCATTACTAGATGGCGTTACGTAGTATCGTAGTCGAAGTTTTATAAACTCCAACAAAAATAGCTTTTCAACGGCGGGTTAAAAATAGTTTTCAATTAAACGCGATAAAATCCGTAAAAAGTAGTTTTATTTAAATCTTTTCAATGGTATATAACAAATAGATTAATAAAAAAATATATTTTTAAGACTATATAATATCGCTTCGTTTGTTTATTGTGAGTATCAATATTGTGTTTTAATCTATACTTTTGTATTTAACTTACAAAATGCTCGGTGTCTGAGAAATAAAACGATTTATTTCGGCGACATGCGAAGCTAACAAATATAGGGGCGGCTCGGCATAGTTTTTTAGACTCCAAATTTCTTTCAAAAATTAGATTTTAACAAAATTATTGTTGTCATATAACATAAACATAATTATCGTTTTAAACAGGTGGAGGTACACACGAGTAATACGTCTAGCATTTTATAACTTCTATTTGATGTATCCTTTTTTTATATATTTTACATATATTAAGCAACTCTCCAAATAAATAAACAGTCACATCTGCGCAAGTAAATAAGCAGTAACCAGGAAGGTGTCTTCCGCAGCGTTAAATGCGACAATCGATACCGGCTCCTGCTTTATTGAGAGGTCCTTACACTGCCTTATTCTATAATTTTATTTAACACTTTCGATACGTGTCTTGCACTTATATTCAATTACAATGATATTTCAACGATTTGTCGGCTCGGTTTGTGCAGTGGCAATGTTATTACTTCTGTGCTATGGGCCGCGAGTTCCATTCCCGCAAGAGACAAATATTTGTATGGCTTACATATAGTTATCTCGAGTCTGGGATTATTGCATGTGTAATGTCTACCCACACCCGGTAATAGGAGACGTGTTCATCAAATTAGTCCACACGATCTGGCGGCTACCCTATTTCCTTGGTATCCAAAATGGTTCCCAAAATGTTACATGAACGAAGAATATTATTATTTATAATCATTCTGTATTTTTTATATAATGTATGTTTGTACGTCTGTAACGATACAAGATAAATCCTAGTGTCTAATCCTGATATAAGACTCGCTTTAAGGATGTTATTCCTGTAGTCTATTAACCGACCACGTGTCCCAGTGGTCACCATATATGTTTGTTTAGGTCTCGAGTTCGAATTTTAGAAAAGCCAATATGTATGCACCTCATATCATTGACTCTCAATGTATTGTGATTGTCTCCGTGACTCTGACAGTGCATCCAGATCGGATGCACTGTCAGAGTTCCTTGGATACATAGATACATACATACATAAGATCACGACTGTATCCCATAAGGGGTAGTCAGAGACTGGGTACTCACTGCAAAAACAGATGACTGCCACCATCCACGTTTCACCAAAACAATATAATGCACTTGGTGTGATAGGTGGTGAGCCCATCGCCACCATGCGCTGTTGGGTGCACAGTGCAGTTTAATTCCTTACTCGCCTTTTACGAGATCCATTGGATGAGATGGAGTGGTAGTATTCGTTACCCGGCTTTGGATATGGAAAGATTAAGAGGAATCTACTCTTCTGTCTTTGTGGTAACGCTCAACACTACAAATTATCCTGCACAGATGACAACGCTTCCAGTTGAAAATCGAATAATGACGCTGTTGTCGAAATAGGAAAAGACGCAACGCAACATTTTCTTTGCGAAATTTGTTTAACTAAATGATAAAAATACGTATGTGAACCTTGAGATGCGAAGGTAGACTAGAATAGAACCTCTTTCCTACCGAGGTGTCGTAAGAGGCATAACACCATAACGCAATGCTTTCTGCTCGCGAGAACGTAATGGGAGAATTTATATTTTTTAAGAATTTTTTGACTTGTACCAAAATGGCGGCGATGTGGTTCGCCACCAGACACATCTCGTTTCCCGCGAAAAGTGGGCTACGTGAGTGGCCTCTGCCTACACCTTATATGGGAAAAATACGTGACTGTGTGTATATATGTATTAAATGCGATAGCGAGAAAACATTAACTTGATGCTTTTTAGTACAAAATTGACTTAAAATTGAGAGTAAAAGTGGGACATAAAACGAATGGGTGGACTTGCTGCAGAGCGACAATATGTATCTCTAAAGTACGAGTAGCTATTACACGGAGGGGAATCATAGTGATCAGATAAAGTAAAGAAGAATTACTGTTGTAAAAATGCGTTAGTATTATATTTGTTTCGTTTATAATAAGATATTTATTAGTGAAATTATTTATATTAGTGAGATTAGTAATAAAAAAATTTATCTCTATACAAATAGAAAGAAAAAATATTTTATGAAATTTGGGGTTCAAGCATAAGTTTCAACATCAATTTTTTGTTGTTTTTAACTCACACTTTTACAAAAATCGTTAAGGATCTTTTTTTTTCAAGTTCGCTGTTTTTTTAGTCAACAATAGTTAATGGAAATAAAGAAAATGCTTATCTTAATCAGTTTTATGCAAGTACTCCATAGACATTATGTTTGACATTTATGCTTAAATTCTGCAATGTTAAACCATAGATAATAAAACTCACAAAAAAGAACAAAACTAACGAATTTTCAAACACTGCTTAAGTATGTAGTTGTTTTTAAATAAAAACAATATTCAATAAAAACACTACCGCAACTTTTTGAGTCGGCGCCAAAAGTCCAGGCAGGTTGTTAATAATGGCGTAAAACTGTTAACGGTTATGACAAATTGAGTTAAAAAACTAAGAAACTTGAAAAAATAATACAATTTATAAAAGAACTTCGACATAGATAATAAAATAATGTTTAATTTAAAATAAAACAACCGAGCGAAGTGGAGAAAAGATTTGATACGTCAGAATCGTGTTAAAATGGCATTTATCATGTTAACTAATTTAATGTTTGTTTAAACACATTATAAACATTATAACGATTTCACAATTAAGAAATAAAAAAAAAAACAAGAAAACCCAAATTAAGTATTATAACGTAAGATTAAATATAAATAGACAACGGTTAGATTACACAGCTGAGAACGAGCAGAATGACATTAACTCTCATACTACATTAATGATAAAATTTAATTGGCCAATAAAACTAACTTTGAATTAAATTTAACCCACTCTGAACGTAGTGCGCAATAATTACACGTATTAGAAGTTTATGACTGCTAATGAAACACTGAATATGATGCATATATTTTTTTAAACTTTAATTAGAGAAACTACTGTAAAAAAGAATTAAACATTACTGAAGTTTTCGCAGTTTGTTAATTTTAGTTCTATTTGCCCCTAGATGGCGCCGGCAACGTAGAACTAACCTTATACTTAACTTATTGTCATTCGGTAAAATTCTTTCACATTTAATAACACGAATGATACTTGCCGTTTCATAAATTATTTATTGTATAATCCGACTGGTTTTATTAGCCTAATGGATCTATCATGTCAATAGATTCCTATGAAGTCATTTAATAAGTAAGGATTTAAGGTGATGATGAAGATGCCGATGTGCTGTTTGCCGATTTTCGATCACGGCGAAAATTGAACAAAGTACAAGGTTTTATAAATATCGAGTAATATGAGTAGTGAAACAATTCTAAAGAGAATCGTTCTTGTAGATAAGCTGTGGTTTAAAATATTGATGTTTTAATAATTGTGTGTATGCTTTAATTGTTACTTAATTTTCATTATATTTAATTACAGTTTAAGCAAAATTCCATAGAAAGGACTAGATGCGGAGTTGTTACTAGAAATGGGAAGTGCAATAGTCGAAGGTGAATTTTACTGTTTCGACAGCGTAACCCTTGACCATTTTCTTCGCCGTGTTTAGTAATGACTCATGCGGCATTTCGGTATATCTGTCCATTTCAAGTCTACGCAGTCTGCCTTTTGTTTATCTGGATCTGTTTATTATAATGTGTATTTTTAAAGAAACCATTTTGACAGTAATCCCTTAGATAAATATCGATTTAATTTTCAGAAGCAGGCGGAACTCACATATTTTTTAATTTTCGCGCATTCTAATACAGCACTACTATAAAAATTGCTATTTTTATTGGAGTTCGGCGCCGGTAAACAAATCCACGTGACTTGCCCACTGCCTATTTATTACGAAATTTGAGGCGGGTGCGTTATGTCACGTTTTTAATATAGGAGTAAGGAACGAGACGAGCAAAACGTTCACCTGATGGTGCAACATCTGCCCATAACAAATGCTGTGTCACCCAGAACATTTCTGTGTGAGACCACACAATGCCCGTCACCCTGAGACATCAGTTCTTAAGTCTCATATGTCCAGTACTTACACTAGCTCTTAGTGACCTTTAGACCGAAACATAGTAATGTTTGCACACTACTGCTTCACGGCGCTGCGGTGCTGTAGAAACGTTTAAGATAATAAGAAACGTATATTTCATGTTTTGTTTATAAAAACGTTGCCCGACATTAGGATCTCCCCTATATAGTAGGTGCGTTTAACAGACGCTTTCACATCCAGACCCGGAACAAAGTTTTATAGACCATACAAATATCAGTCTCGTGCGCGAATTGAACCCACGATCCGTAGCGTAGAAGCCAAGCGCTTAGCCAATGCACCCAGCGATTCGACTATTGCTATTTTGTTACACGTTTTGAACATATACTTTCAGTAACCTTATTTGGATTGGACATTATGCCGATTTTATCTTCAATAACATGCAGTATTTATTATCTACGTAAATTATGCCTTCATCAGAAATTCACAGGCATAAAACATCAATAACCCGAAATAATAATGTGGGAACACTGGCTTTCGTAGTTTTACAGCTGTCGGAGTATGAAACCAACTGATAATTCGCGTCAATCGTTACGCATTCGTTAGTGTCGATACTCGTTATTTGCATAATTACTGCCAATCACTAACTCCGTATACATATTACATGGAAATTGCTCAAAAATAATACGCGGTTTTAGACCGCAATGGAAGTGACATAATCTGAAAAGGTTACCAATGCTTATATACTAGGTGTTGGGTAAATAGGGTAAACAGGTGGTAGGATTCCTATGCAGGAATCTGTCTAGATAGGTACCACAGGCCAGTTATTCTGCCGTGAAGCAGTAGTGTGCAAACATTAATGTTTCGGTCTTAAGGGCATTGAGAGCTAGTGTGGGTATATGAGACTTAGGAACTGATGTCTCAGGTGACGGGCGTATTATGATGCCACAAAGAAATGTTCTGGGTGACACAGCATTTGTAATGGGCAAACGCCATCGGGTGAACGTTTTGCTCGTCTCATCACTTTATCCAATAAAAAAAAAACAAGCTGAAAGTGGGTGAAAGTATCGAAGTAATTAACAGGAGCAACTTTTACTGTAGAGTAAAATAAAAAACCGCAAAAAGAAAAATCAGCCGTTTCATACAAAATTAAACACCTACTCGACCAAAATATATAGAGCAGCAGATATTTTTGCTATGAAATAGCTGGCTAATAGCGTGTTTGTTACATAGACAAAACATTTAAATGTATAAGTTTCACTATGTGCCTGCATATTTACTAAACACTTTGTATAATTAGAGATATTTGACACATATTTTTGAATGTTTTTTTTAAAGATTATATAAAATATTTTTTGTCAATCTTTTTAATTATCTAATAATAAGCTACATTCAATAACAAAAAAAATCAAAATCTTTTATAAGGATGAGAGTTATAACAAAGCTTATTTTTTACTAATGCTCATAGTAGTGCAGTTATTGTCGTTTTTTCATTATAATAAAAATTTCTAGTACAATAGGGTAAATCTTGCGGTCAATTAGTCGTTGCAACGACGGCTTGCTTGACGCTTTCTAATTCTAGACTATGAGACGCCTTCACAGAACTATTCGACCATAAACAATGATTTACGAAACACATCCACTGTCCGATAGTTGCAATACGTTCGCATTCGATCCGATGTTTTTTCGTAAATTTCGCAAGCCGGACAATTGCTGCATTTAAACAGTTTCTAATACAACCTAATTCTAGCGTCTATTAACCAAAAATGTTTAAGGAAACAGTGCTGTAAAGTTGTTCGACTAAGTTTGCAATCGATCGACATCGCCCCATATGCATGTTGAAAACGAAAGCCCACGCTAACTTCCTATCTCAACCCTTTTGCATCCACGTGTAAAGTTGTCAAACTTTACCCCATTCATTCAAATGAAACTTCACGCACCCTCTCACTCTCACTAGAGTCACGTACATGTGTTGTTTCGTTTCACCTCACATGCGTAGTACAACCCGACTAAAGTTAAAAAGCCCGAAGAGGGAAGAAACGGTGGACGATATAACATCGTGGAAGTTGGGTTATACGTTCATACACGTGACTCTCCGTTCGGGAAGGGACTCATTTACAGTACACACACGGCGCGGGCGGGAAAACGCAGTGACGTATCGAGGTTGTGTGGGAGTCGCCGCGTGTTGTCTATGGTCAGGCCAGCGCGCGTGCCCGCCATTTATTTTGCAACGAGATTTACAACTATAACTGTAAATTAACTTTATCGAGTGGCCCAGAATCTAGGTCGTATGGAATCAGCATTAATTATCGCTTTAATCTTAGGACCGATGTCGACTCTGTACAATAGATCACATGATAGATAGCAGCTCACGGCAAGGACGCGAAAGTAATAATGTCGAATGCCGTAACTATCATAAATGTGAAGCAATTGGGTTAATCTATTGTTTTCACAGAAATACACGTTATCGATGTGGGGAACGATTAAAGTGGAAAGAAGTCTAGGCCGCGGTGATGGGCAGTGTATCCTTGCATTGTTCGAGACGATCGCGTGTCGAATATAAGTCCTCGTTACATAAATAATAAGGGGTGTACACTGAGAGTCATAAAGGCCTCTATGATCAGTTATTGTCTGACAAGAACACCTTGAGGCTTTGATTGGAAACTGTTATAGACGAAAAATTACGTCTAGTTGAACTCGACCGCGTTTACTCGTGTCATTATTATGATCGTTGACGCAAATTAGTTAATGCGTTCATTAAATTAGTCAACGTTAATGAACAAATCAAGAGTAAAATTATTAGAAACTTCTCTGTTATACTTTACTTTCTCTGTTATATTTATTTGGTTCTTGTGTATCTATATTATTTTTAAACAGCACACCAAATTTGCTTCTCACACAAATTGTCCAGTAACAGGCCTGCTGGAAGAAATTTAATTATGAAATAGGCAGTGCTATTGTACGGAATTTCTTTATTATCTTTTTATGTATTTTTGTGGGTACTAAACCATTAAATAAATAAATATAAGATATAACATATTAAAAACATTGTTCTATAAGTCTTTACGAAATTTCATTACTGAAGGTCTAAAAGTTTACTGTGTATATTACAGTATCATCATCATCATCATCATTACAGCCATAAGCCATAACATAAGTCTCCCCCGTAGATTGCCACAAAAGTTAGTAGCTCTCATATTAGAGGGGGGTATGGCCATAGTTGCCACGCTTGGCAGGCGGGTTGGCAACCGCAGTGTATTTATTCAGATATTCCAGGAACATGTTGTCGCCCATCTCCTGGTTTTATTGTCCCTCTGTCGATTTTTACGACACGTAGGTTCTCTTAAACCGCTATCACACGGTTATACATATATAGTATAGCAGTATAAAATAATGTGAAGTTGTACTCAAATAGGTACTAAATTAGGTATCCCTAATTAGACATATTGGTAAGTTATTTAAAAAACTAAATTTTATTTGATAAAAGAATTATGAAAACTCTTATAAACTTAAGTATTAGGTTTCGTAATAATGTTTGAGTTAAAAATTATAATTTTAAAACAACAAAAAGTACATCGTACTTTTTTGAGAGATTTATTTAGGGTTGACACTATAGATAAACATTACCGTTAAATTATAGTTTGTATGAAATTACAAATATCGGTGGATATTGTGATATGATTTGTGGTGTTTGCGGTAAGGAATTTTGGGATGCCAAAATACTCGGTGGGGATTTCCTACGCCCAGCAGTGATCGCTTTATAGATCGACGGTGATGAACGTAAAGCATGACCATATAGGTAAATAAGATAATGCATTCTTAGGTTTACGGTAACAAGCAGACAGCCTGTTGGTAATGTGACAACACAACCCATAATTATGACGCACGTATGTTATTCAGGGGTTCCGGGTTCAATGACGTGCCAAAAAACACTGGTGCTCGCTGGGCTTCCGCAGTTGTAATTCACGCATGAATCATCTAAGTTATGACTGTACAAGACTTATTTCAGCTTGATTACATTCACGTGCGCGGAGGAATTGGTCAAAGATTATAGTAAAATGCAAATGTTAAATTCAACGATTTACTAAATACCTTTCTAGTTACCTTAGGGGCCATCCTTTAGGTGAGGTTTTTACGCCACTTTCATACTCCTCCCCGTCTCCCTTGATGATAACTCGTTTTTAGGTTTAACCACGACTCCCAGCACCACGTGCATTTTTTATAATTGTATTACTGCTTTTTTTTAATAATAAATGCTGTGTCACCCAGAACATTGTGAACCACAATGTGCCCGTCTCCCTGAGACATCAGTTCTTAAGTCTCATATGCCCAGTGATTACACTAGCTCTCAGTGCCCTTCAAACCGAAACACAGTAATGTTTGCACATTACTGCTATACGGCAGAATAACTGGCCCCAGGGTGGTATCTACCTAGACGGATTCCTGCATAGGAATCCTACCACTACGAATAACGACTGGTACTTATTACCATACAGCCGTTTTATTGACTGAGACGTTAAATAGTATAGCAATTATCACACTTACGGCATTTACGTTACAAATTTACAACATTATGAATAATTTGGCCTAAAAGTTTACGCAGCGTCGAATGAAGTGAAAGGAGACATCCCTATACTTAACAAGACCACATTACATTAGCGAGATCACACACGGGCCCGAGGCCTGGGAGAATACATACAAATAAATTACAGCCGCAAACATGATAATTTCGTAAGCTCGCAACCAATTTGGCTTTTAGCTATTGAAATGTATTTTCGTTACTTTCCATATTACTCACATCTCGTGTGAAGTTGTTGGGAGCTCTATTGTTTTCGAATGACTTCCAAAAACGAAAGGCTGTTCATTGTCGGCCTAGTGATGTTACATGCTCAGAATTTATATAATCGGAAAGAGCCAGCAATATATCGAGTTTGATATGTTGTGTGTTAATTTCTATATATCAGATAAAAATTGTTAGAAGACCAGTACCGCTACACTGTGAAAGTGCCACATTGCAATTATTTTGAATTGATGACTGCCACAGCATTGTGGTAGCCGTGTGGTAGCGGCTTAAGAGAATCTACCACCACGTCTCATCCCGTGGGTATCGTAAAAGTCGACAGAGGGAAAATTAAAACCAGAAGATGGGTAGCAGCATCTTCCTGGAACATCAGAATTAAAGAACTGCGGTTGCCAACCTGCCTGCCAAGCGTGGCAACTATGGCAAAATCCACCCAAAATCATAGCTAGAAAATATTGTGGCAATCTATGGGGGAGGCCTATCTTCAGCAGTGGACTGGTGATGGGCTGAAACGATGATGAACCGTCACTGAAATAACTGGTTAAAAAGTATGATTGGTAAAAGTTGGGCCAATTTTTACTTATTTTTCTGCTTGTTACGGTGAAACTTAGAACAAATTGTGAATTAAGGATGCCTTAATTCACATTTTGGAATGTTAGGTCATTTAATTGGTGCCAGTATGTGTTAGTTACTGCCATTATTATGGTTATACAAGGATGTATATCTTTATAAGCGATAGCCGACTTATAACGATATCTCCGAAAATACAAGATTTATTGCCTACATATTCCGTTCCTGACTTAGATTCCCACATTTACTCCTAAATGGATAAATTGGCTCACACATTACGCCCGACGAAGAGGGAAATAAACTAAGGGAAACTTGTTCACATAAAATTATCGACATGTCACATCACTATACATGTACTACATGTACTACAAAATGTACGGAGATGACGCTATAATATCAGTAATTTTTTTCGACGGTCGATTTGCCGACGACTATCGAGGGTACATGGCATTCACATTTAATCGTGAAATTGGCTATTGTTATTTTAGAAGTTGTTGCGATTGTGTTCTAATTAGTTGGATTAGGATTCGATTTATTTTAAAATAGGTTTTGATGATTGATTTTTACTGAATAAGCTATATTTAATTATGTTTATTTTTGAATAGAAATCATATCCGTAAATGCCAATATGGCAGCTCTCTTTGCGGCAGTTTTATCATTAATTTTTTTATATCGATGCCTTGGTGTGTGGCGACGTTAGAGGATCTTCAACCATATCTTCCCATGGGTGTCGTAAAACTGGATAAGGGACATGCAAGAAAGTCCCGTGGACTGTGACAGATAGCGAGTAAACATATCAAAAATGCCACCCAGATTAATGAGGCAGAAGGCGTTTAAGATGTCTGATCGAGGAGTCTGGTACCGTTCGCTAATCCGCCGTCTAAGCGTGGCGCGACAACCATCTTATTTGGTTTAGTATTATAATCGTAATGTGGACTGTTCAGAGGCGGATGATGACGATGACGATTTTATCTACTACAATCGAAATATTAATAAAAATTTAAAAATGTCTTTCTATAAGTAATAGCACTTTGTTTTTATTTTAATTCGAATAAAGAATGGAAAATCAACAAATAATGTTTAGATGTTGGTATACGTACATATGCCTTGATGTTGGTATGCGATATACAGCGTTGGTCCCGTACTATTCTGGGTCATAACACTAGAACAGGCCCTTTCTCCTGCGATCGTATGAATCCACTGTTATGCACCTATTTAAGTAGTTGACTTGAGGTCTTCCGTACATTTATTAACGTGACTTAAACTCTTCTGTACAAGACAAGATGCTGAAGGTGCCATTTGTTTAATGCCTTCCCTGAAATCTATGGACCTGCCTTCTCTTCTGGCACCTATTAACCCTGTGAAGATACTTATGGATCACTGACAACTGCGAAATATCTAAAATCCGATACGAGTATCCAAAATCGGCGTACAAAATACCGAAAGATGTCGGAAACTATCAAGTGCGGAAGAGATTTTTTTTTTAAAATAAAAACACGTTGCCCACAGTAGGATTTCTCCTGTATCGTGGGTGCGTTTTGCAAACATTAATTTCAACTAGACCCGAAAACCAACAATTTGTGTTTTGAACAAACATTGACTCCGGCTGGGATTCGAACTCAGGACCCCAAAAAAGAAGTCGGAACAAAGAACACAACACAGAGGCTCTCACTTGTACCCGTGCCTGATGTAAAGCTCATGCGATATCAGAGTCCAGCTAGGATTAGAGACACAACAACAAAATCCGAAAACAATTTGTGTATTTGCACACGTTGGCTCCTACCGGGATTCGACCACGGGACTCGCGGTGTAGTTTCTGTCGGTATTCTGACCACTAAGCAACGCAGCTATCAAAACTACCTCCCACATTGAGCACGCCGTTATACCGCGGCAATTCCTCACTTCCGTTGCGTATGTAATCTATCTATGTGAAATAAGAATTACAAAACGATTGCGGTTGTTAGCGAGAATTGATTTAAACATGTACGATACGAATAAATAAAAACTGATTCGATTATTATACTCCGACATCGACTTTCTCTATGCACAACAAAATATACAATGTGTGAAATAAGGTTAGTACCGTTAGAGACAATTGCATTTATAGCTTCGGTAAATTAAAGAATTTGAGCCATGGTAGATCAGGGACTGGGGGCGCTCGGATTAAATTTCATAGTAAAAAAAAATCAATTAAGTGCTAATAAATGCAGTTTACTGCCGTGGTAGCTCAAGGGCTAGGCGCTCGCTTTAAATTGTAAGCGAGTGACCTGGGTTCGATTCCCGGTGCCACTATAGTTGTTAATTGCAATTTTGAGTGCTGATTTACCACGTGCTCGGCGGTGAAGGAAAATATCGTGAGGACACCTGCATGTCTGATAAATAACAAATATTTCGAAGACATGTGCAGTCCGCCAAACCCGAATTGGAGCAGCGTGGCGGATTCTACCTAGCTTCAGGAGGCCCGTGCTCAGCAATGGCACATTTAGAGGCTGAAACTTTACTTTTTTCTTTTTTAAATGCAGTTTACTAAAGGCGTGGCGAACTTTAAATACCAATTTATGGATTACTTAAATGAAAAAACATGATGGTAAAAAAATTCGTTTTGTCTCAAACATTTATATTTGTAGTATTAACCAATTTCGTTGTATTTCAATAATATGATTGTAAAACGATATATTCGATATTAATAGGAAGTTAAGAATCCGGCGCCTACTGCTTACATTTTGTCCTTGGGTTTTGACTTGATTATTTAGCGATTTTACAATTGGGGCTATTTTTTATTGGAGATAGAGATCACATCATTGCACTTACCAGCAGGTCATGTCTGCTCATAACAAATGCCCAGTGATTACGCTAGCTCTCAGTGCCCTTTAAAAGGAAACAGTAATGTTTGCACACTACTGCTTCACGGCAGAATAACTGGCCCTAGTGTGGTACCTACCTAGACGGATTCTGCATAGAAATCATACCACCAGTAAATATGTAAATATAATTTGTAACGCACAAATTTAATAGAAAGTTAGTAATCCGGCGCCTACTAATCAATTTTTATTTTCATTAAGCCAACACGAGTTATGTAAATCTAACAGAATTACGTATAATTTATTTTGCGCCGCCTTTGTTATGTTATGACAATGGGCTTTAAACTGTTATTACATACTGCATCATTAAAAATGTGTAGTGTAGTTCATTATTTCGTACTTTTTTTTTAATTTGGTAAGTGCAACGTTTGCCCATAACAGATGGTGTGTTACTAAGAATATTTCTTTGTAGCACCACACCGCGCCTGTCACCCTGAGACAAGTTCTTAAGTCTCATATGCCCAGTGATTACGCTAGCTCACAGTGCCCTTCAGACCGAAACACAGTAACGTTTGTACACTACTGCTTCACGGCAGAATAATTGGCCCTGGGGTGGTACCTACCTAGACGGATTCTTGCATAGGAATCCTACCACCAGTATTTAGTTTTATTTTTTTCATATTATACATGTAAGGTTTGATATCAGTACAAAATAGAAACATATTTTTGTCTTTCTGTCCGTGCGTATGGATTTTATCGTCATTTTAGCCTATCACACTAGTCCACTGCAGTGCATAGTTACATAGTAGCTCAGGCATCTATCGACTTCCAGCAAAACCGTCCAGGTCGTCGCTCCATCTAGTGGGGGGTCGCCTTACACTGCATTTGCTAGTACGAGGTTGCTACTCGAGAACCTTTCTGCCCCAATGGTTATCAGTTCTACGAGCTATATGACCGACCCATTGCCACTTCAGTCATGTCACACGCCATTGCCACACAACGATAACTTTTTATTGGAGAAAGAGACGAGCAAAACGTTCACCTGATGGAAAGTGCAACGTCCGCCCATAACAAATGCTGTGTCACCCAGAACATTTCTGTATGGCACCACACTGCATTCTCAAGTCTCATGTACACAGCTAGTATCAAATCCATACTACGAGTGTAATATTCGTTTTTTTAAAGTACTGCTTCACGGTAGGATAACTGGCCCTGCGGTGGTATCTACCTAGGCGAATTTCTGCATAGGAATCCTACCACCAGTACCACTAGATTTCATTATTAAAGAATTATTGAAGAAAACTTTATTACAATGGATGCTTCTCTAAATGAGAATAAAGATAAATTATTTCAAAACGTTATTTGTATAAAAAAAGAAATGCAATAATTATTTCCGGATAGCCGCTGATCTCATATCGCCGCATCGAGAGCCTATTGATATTAGAGCAAATGGTATAAAAAGTTTAGATTGATTCAAAATTGCTGTTTACGTGTGTGGTTGGCCACAAAACTGATTTGCTCCCGACTCACCGGCGCTATTGAGTCATGTCGTGTCTGTGATTCATGCGTGCCCGGTTAATGTTCATTGTAAGTGGTCATTACACTGAATATTATTAAAATTACTAGGAATATCCTAATGACATTAATAATTCTCCGAAAAATTAGTCCAAATGTTATGGAGACATACTCGCATAATCGTTTTTGCGAATGG
Organism: Luehdorfia chinensis; assembly: GCA_019845155.1. Taxonomy (NCBI): domain Eukaryota; kingdom Metazoa; phylum Arthropoda; class Insecta; order Lepidoptera; family Papilionidae; genus Luehdorfia; species Luehdorfia chinensis. The sequence goes on along the minus strand of JAHVAK010000003.1, from coordinate 5,935,593 downwards.
AAATTATTTGTTCAAAGTAATACAATAACTCCTAAATACAAGCTTTTAAAGCAAAATGTAGGACGAGTTTTTTAATACGCTTTTATGTAATTTTAAAATTTTTCAATAATGATTTTTTATATTTACGCTAATATTTCGGATTTTATCGCGTTTATTTTAACAGCTTAATTCCCGACGACGGTTCGAGCGCTTTACAGGTGGCCTGATGTCTTAGTTATCCCGGGATACCTTCAGTTTTTTATTATTATTTTTGGACCGATCTACACAGAATTAGTTTTCTGTATACTTAATTCTTGCAGTGGTATGCTTGGGTTTTGGATTAAATTTTACTAAAAATAGGATACTAATCCGGGGGAAGTACCCAACCACCTTCTCTATTAAAATTAGGGTGTTTTTACATTTCGATAGGCTCGCCTATAATCTCTGTTAGGAATCCATGTTCTTGTGCAAGGTTTTGTGATATATCAAATCTGATGTAATGTTTGCGATGTTTCAGAACATGGTCACGACTGCAGACTTTCTAGAACGCCGATGCTTTCATTTCAAATCTTTCAATTCAATTATCACCCACTTCCAGACATCCTAATAAATTGTAATTTTGAACACTTATTCAGGTCCCGTGACAATACAATAATTTCTTTACGATGACAGTTCTCACCATGATCACCAGCTTAGCTCAGCAATATTGTTTTAAAATTGTGAAATATGAAAACCTTATAGCTTCTACGCATCGGGGTGGCGCGGGTTCGATTCATGCATTGAACAACTATTTGTATGGTCTAGAGATAGTTGTTCCGGGCAATCTCTTTAAAACGTACCCATTATTCAGGAGATAGCTAAGCGGCGAGGCACTTTAATAAAAAAAATACAATTTATGGAATTGGTTTCCCTATATGTAGCGGTTATAAATTTATAAATACGCTTTCGGTACAGAATTGTGGTTTCCCGTACTTTGTTGCGCCCGCCGAAACTTTATAATCGCAAGACACGTAATCTGATTTCGATTTCTTGCAAAGCTTTTTGCGGCTATAAAAAGTAAAGTCCACTTTCGGACTCTAGTTCCCCTTTGTGTCGTTTTACGTTAGTATTTATGAACTGTAAGTAGTTGTCTGCGGTGTCTTTATGAGTGAGGTTTTTTTTTAAATTTACGGAAGACGGCATAAATTGATATAATATGCTAAATGAATTTATCTAAATGTCATTTACCTTACTAAAATCTTATTAAAATAAATGATTATGTATAATTTTTTTATCAGAGTCTTTTCATATCATTTTGCACAGCGTCTTTTTTGCCAAAATCATTTAGCTAGTTCGAAGAACTATTTGACATAACTGTTTTGAGAGCTTCGTAAAATAAATTGGCTGGGCTTGTTTACAATGGTCGGAGTGTTTAAAATATCATATACCTGCAGTTAGTTATAGTTACCATATAGAATTATAATAATTCTTGGTGTAAAAACACATAATATATTTATGGTAGATGTAAGGTGCATAAATGGCAAAAGTTTGCTAATCGAGTACTGAACCTTTCACATGTGCCTTTCACGCTACAATGTGAATCGCAAGCCAATAGTTGCACATAAACGTACTATGGCGACGATTTCTGGTAATGTTACTTAAGTCGAGCACAAATCATAATTACTTTTTCAAGTCCGTTTCCCTTTCGATTCCCATGACGCTGTGAAATCGACCAGCACATAGATGCATGACGCGTAGTTTTTTCGTTACGTTTTTTGTGTTTAATCTGTGGAGAGATCTGGGCGTATGCGATGGTCATTGTGCCGCGCAGTGAGAGCCTCGCCGCGTTTCCGAACTCAACACTCGTGATCTCATTCGATTCTCATTCACGGGCCGCTCATTCAAATTTCGTATTTAACGCGCGGAATCAATTTTGAGCGGTGTCGACGACATATTGCTACCGGTAATAAAGGCGGGTAATAACGGAGTGAAAGGGAACGTATTAAGGATGAATGGATTATGGAATATTAATTATTACCGTCTGCGCTCACAGCGGGTAGATACGATCATGCATGCACATCAATCTTGCTCCGAATTGTGTGTCGGCACCTCTTTATCGAGAACAAAAAAAAATCGAGCAGAGCTTTTTCACATGGTCATGGAGCCGTACAATAGTTGGCCGCGCATCACTCTTGTTATTAAATTCGTATAAAATTAAATCTAATGTGTGACTCTTGTTCCGGTTGCGTGATGGGAATCGTGGGTAACTGTTCTTTGTGAGATGTTCCGACAAAACAAATACGCGGTGTAAGTTGAATATTGTTGAATATATTGTAATAATTTCCGAATTCATAAGTACAATTTAATGGCTGTAATTTAATTTTAACACACATAATATACCATAGAGAAGGAGTATCCCTCAAAAATCCTGTTCCCTTTAGATGTTAAAGACCGCAGAGTAGTTATAAACAATGACTGTTTGTAGTGTAATGACAGATTATAAGCCGCCTTTGACCATATTTATGAACATCTATCGGACATCTAAGTTTCCGAACGAAATTTTTATAGTAGAGGGGGCAATCGAGTAAGGTGGTCACGTGTTGCTAACCATCTCTTCATCCGTTGCCAGCCTCTAAACATTCCTTTCGTTTCCCTTAATATTTGAGCAGATAGAAGAAGTATGTGAAAATAACGCGGTGGACGTGTAATATAAAAGTTATCTATTTCGCTACTGTGCTATTATCAAATAATGGAAAGAAGTTTATTTCCAGCAGTAGGACATATAAAGATTGATATTTTTGCAATATTTTTTTTTAAATACTTTCACCCTTGTGAGAATGGTAGCCCCAGCGAACATGATGACTCCAGCCAGAACCAAACCGTTCGCGTAGAGGACATTCGGAAGTACATCGGATCAACAGACATTCTAAATGTCAGTCACCTCATGCGCCAGATCAAGATACTTAGTTGTTGTCGACATATATGTTAGTGATGATATGGAATAGTTATTAAGTATCGCTCGCTTTAAGTGAGTTGTTATAGAACAATCCAATTATATTCATTATTCCTTAAGGCAGTTCCACACTAGATATAAATCATCCTTAATGCGTTTCGCACCTAAACGTAGGCGGTATACTGAAAATACGTAGGCTAATAATGATTTTATCTGTACTTATTTTCCCATTACTCATAGTTCCGTGAGTAAACGCGTTTCGTCAATAGAAGGAATTATATATTCACATATGTTAACGTCAATATATGCGGCGAGTTGTTGCGCGCTGTGAGACAATGGCCGACACGATTAACGTAATTTATTTAGATGTCATAATTTCCCGCCGTTTTCCACGTCCGTGTCAATAATAATCTTGTTATACCGGCATATATTCATGCGAATAAAGTCGGTTAATTATAGAGGTAATAATTAAATGTTGTCAGAAATCAATTTTGAATAAGCGTTTCGCGGCTTCTGCAATCTTATTAATTATATATTTCCTCATTATAGTATATACTGTATAGAAGATATCGAATAATAAAATATTCTATTCTATTCATCATAAAATACTCAATAAGAATATTTGTAGAATATGCTTTTTAATATTTAATTTATTAAAAATAACAGACAAGTGCCAGTCTAATTAAACGCCAATGGTTTCGTATTATTTTCCTCGGGAATTACAAATATATTTAATTTATTTTGTTATATATATATTAGACCTTCCGTTAGTGCTGATTATTATCAAGAGAAACGGCTGTGACTTACAAACAGACAAACGTGTAAGTCTCCTAAGTTCATTTACATTTTCTTTTGGGAACGGAACCTCGAATACTACACATACGGGAACGTGTTTTCTTCAACATAATTTCTATTTATTCGATATCAGATAGCGTCCGAAATTAAGTCATATGGAAGCGTCATAGGTTACTCATACTGTAATGATTATTATGTATAGAATTTTGGAGACTTCTTAAATAGATATACTCGCTGAAATAAATTATTTCACTGTTTTTTTTTAACACAGTACTTGTCCTGTCTATCATAGAAAAAGTTTTTTTTTTATTGTATAAAGTGATGAAACGAGCAAAACGTTCACTTGATGGTAAGTGCAACGTCTGTCCATAACAAATGCAGTGTTACCCAGAACATTTCCTTGTGCCACCTCACTGTGCCCATCACTGAGACATCAGTTCTTAAGTCTCATATGCCCAGTGATTACGCTAGCTCCCAGTGCCCTTCAAACCGAAACACAGTAATGTTTGCACACTACTGCTTCACGGCATAATAACTGGCCCTGGGGTGGTACCTACCTAGACGGATTCCTGCTTAGGAATCCTACCACCAGTACCGAAACGATCTTATAATATGATAAAATGAGTTACTACACATACAAATTGATAAAAAGATCTAAGAGTCAAAGCTTTATCGTTCAATAATAGCAACCCCTAAGAAAAAAATAATGTATGGAATTTTGTTTTAGTATAAAGTTTCAGCCTATAAATGTCTCACTACTGAGCACAGGCCTCCTCTCATTTCTGAGAGGGTTTTGGAGCTAGGAAGAATCCGCCACGCTGCTCCAATGCGGGTTGGCGGACTTCACATGTCCTCGAAATATTTCTATTCCTCGGACATGCAGGTTTCCTCACGATGTTTTCCTTCACCGCTAAGCACGTGGTAAATCAGCACTTAAAATTGTACAACAATATTAGAGGTGCTGGCACCGGGGATCGAACCCAGGTTACTCGCTTACTATGAAATTAAAGGCGAGCACCAGGCCCCTGAGCTACCACGGCTCATTGTTTTAGTATGTTTTAGTATATTTGTATCCAAACTTTAACACAATCAATTTCAATAGCGATTATGCTAATGATTAGCCAATATTTGCAGCCGCAAAGAGCAAAAGCGATTCAAATAAAGAGCGTGCGTGTGCCTGCCCGGTCTGTGGCTAGCTCTCACCTTTCACGACCAAGTCACCTGCTAAATACGAGTAAATTGTGCCTGATAGAATTGTTCGCATAAATTATTGTTACACTACGCGCTCGTATCATTACAAGAAACGCCCACTGGATTTCCACAGTGATGGAGATTAAACAAGTCGTTTAAGTCGCAAATCGAGCCGGTCGAAGTAAAATTATGGCCGGCTTAACAATGCGGTCGTTGGTCACTCTCACATGTATGCTTTGTAGATGTTGGTTTAAATAATTGTCAGCATGTGATGTTTATTTGAATATAACATTCGATGCACACGCATTTATTTAATTAAAACTGAACACATCGCTTTTGATTTACTTTTAGAGTTCTTTCGCATATTCTGATAAGATAGCAATGCTACCAACATTACTACAATAGCTGTTTATTTTCCCTCGTAAGTCCGTGTGTTAGGAGAACTCACGAATAAAGTTAAACTTGCGACGTCTGTGATCTCACGTCAAATGCCATGCCATGAGCACTTCCCTAATTGTTTCTCTACTTTGCCATTTTTTTTGAAGGAAACAAAGGAACATTGTATTTTAAAATTGTTATAATTTGATTGATTTTTCCATAAATAAACAAACTTCTGAATTGAAAGTTGTTTAATCATTTGAGTTCAGCCAACGAATTGTAACACTTAAAGAGTATTACGAAACAGATTCTTTTGTCCAAAAAAAAAAAAAAATTGTTACGTATCTAACAAACGCTATTTTTAATTAGGCTTCTAGAGTATTAGTTATGTTATTAGAGTTGAATAAGAGACTTAATTTAAACAAACTCATTACGTAATAAGTTGGCAACATGCATACAATGAGTATGTTATAAAATAATACAAAGACACCCGTTTATCGTATGTAACAATTTGGTTCATTACATACAACAATAATATGCGATTTACGATGCAAGAAGAGAAAGTTTATTTACAACTAAAGCTGAACAACTTATGCAACGCTATTTCTGTATAATGTATCAAGACGTATAAAACAAATCTAAGGTAACAATGCGACGTGTTGCTTATAAAAGAACAGTAACGTTAAGGTGTTTCTAATCAAGCAATTACATGACGTGTAGCGGTTAACATGTTGAGGACAGTATTTAAAGACCAGTTAACTGACATACAGTATTTAAATGGCTTTTTATCATTTTTATTAAAAACTATCTGACGCCGATCGATGATATACATATTACTTCCCGATTTGAATCGGATTTCGGGGTTTTAATTTTTGCGCGGGACCCTAATTACTTTTCTAAAATTAAAGTAGCCTAAGTTACCCGCTATAATATTAGAATTCTGTCTAGAAATTTCTTCTTATAAGTACCGTATATACTTCCATAAGCATTGAGTAAAAAGCTATTATTTTATTATTACAAACAGACACTTCAGTTTTATTTATTTGTATAGATAAAATAAATAACCTAATGGTTAAGGGTACCGACTACAAAATATGACGTTGCAGGATCGAACCCGAAATTCGATTATCGTTGAGAACCACCTTCTACGTGCTTTTTAGTTCACGGCGCGGTTAACACGAAGTAATTTGCTATTATCATTTTTCTAATGTGTCTTACATGTTAATTTTATAGATTTTACAGAAGTAAAATTCGAAATAATAGGAAAATAAGTCATATTTGTGCGTGAACATTTATTAAAACTTGCTAAGAATGCTAATATGAAATGGCTAAACATAGTATTCGAGAGCATAATGTGGACCACGTCTATAAATATATTTTCATTACATAATTATTTTAAATTCTATTCTCGCAACTCGCAGCGGATGTGAGAAAAGACACACGAACAGTTTCATGGTATGGCGCCGCAAGAACATCGTATGACACAATAGCTGAGTAGCAATTAACGTTCTACACGCCAGTTTATGAGTTAACTAATTTACTTGGACTACATTATTTTTTTATTGGCATTCTTGTTCAAGCATGCGCTTTAATTTGTGCTGTGGGCGGAATAGAGTCGCAGAAGAGCTAATATTAATGAGACCTCAAACGAAAAATATTCGAGTTGAATAATTGGATTCTACATTTTTTATTCGAAAACGTCCCGAACAAAATGTAAATTAAAATACAACAAAGATATAGAATTGTTATTGATGATTTTTGCCAGATCGATTCTCTCTCTCCATTTTTTTTTGCATTCACTGTGGTACTACTATTCACAGTAGTGCCACGTTATGTTTATTTTTATTATAAAATAACATAGTCTTCGATTTTTGTTTTTGTCTACCTAAATTCATTCTAAAATGTCCAACAATTAAAATAACTTTTCATAGTTCATTATACAATAAAAACAAAGAATTTAAAAGCAATCCCGTTCATCGTAATTGTAGAGGAATAATTCATGTAACCGATAACGCCTTAAAACTGAATAAATTAAGAAATGTTGATTTCTTTGATATACCTAAAAAATTAATTGCCTGGTAGAAATTTTATTAATGATTGTGTTATAATAATTAAATTATACATTTGACGTTATACGCACTAAACATTTAAGGAAATGTATTATCATAATAGCGGTGATTAGTATTAAGAAACGCCTAGTTCTGTGAAACTGAGGCATGTTTTATATAAATTCCCTTGAAAAAGGGCAGTTCCACAAAGGTGTGAGAAACAAGTAGGTCACTAGTACCGACGCGATTCAATGTAAATGCGCAGGCGCAGCGCGCGAACTTACCGGCGTCCTCGTGTGATGAAGACGAGACCGCGTTTTATAATAACCGCGACAATTTTCGCACGTTGAGTACTGAGTAACGAGGAATGACATATTATTGGCTCGAAATTCTACAGGTTTAACAACGAAAAATTAGAAAAACAATTTATAATAGTGTTTGCCAGCGGCATCGCAGCCATAGAAACAACTAGAAACAACTTCCACTGTGGTAGAATTCCTATTCCTATGCAGGAATCCGTCTAGCTAGGTACCACCCCAGGGCCAGTTATTCTGCCGTGAAGCAGTACTGTGCAAGCATTACTGTGTTTCGGTTTGATGGGCACTGTGAGCTAGCGTAATCACTGGGCATTAGAGATTTAAGAACTGATGTCTCAGGGTGACGGGCGCAGTGTGGTGTCACACAGAAATATTCTGGGTGACACAGCGTTTGTTGTGGACGGACGTTGCACTTACCATCAGGTGAACGTTTTGCTCGTTTCGTTACTTTTAACTGATCTCGGTATAGTAAATTCCCTTAGCCATATTCTGGGTCACAATTTAACATTTCAAAATTTAAACAAAGGTATTGTTCGTCCAGCCGTTTCGGCGAAATAGAACTCACATCTAAATAAACGTTCACATTTTATATCCGCACGTTACAAGCATTAAAAAAATACTAACTTTTTTTTTAAAACTACTGTTATTGTAGTAAACTTGAAACGCTTGGGCTAGGAGATTGTTCACCACTACAATCGAATGGCGGACTCGACGTTATGTTTCGCTGTCCACATCCTAAAGCAGCCTACTGGCGTTTATTTCGTAGATCTAGTTCATTAACTTCTTTCTTGAGTACTTATACTCGGTGTCTAACTTCTTGATTATGTTAACTGGCAGAATTTTTAGAATTTATGATACAATAGCCTTATATAATTATTACTAAATATTGTTTAATCAAAAAACCGACTTCATCGCAGCGGCTCCTAACATGCTTATGCGAATTGAAGAGTTTTCATTGGTTGAATCCATTATCAGAAGTTGACCAAATTTGTATGGGAGTTGGTCTCATTCGAGTTCTAATTAAATTTAAAAAAAGAACAATTAAAATCGGTTTACAATTGGCGAAGATATCGCGTAACGTACACACAAAAAAAAAAATATTCATTCCCGTTGAGAATCTGTTTTTCGAAGTAGGTTAAAAATATATTCTTTTTTTAAATTTTGACATTAATCCGATGTGATCTGTCGTGTTGAGAGTTGCCAGAGTTGTTTGTCTTAGTTCCCCTTGCGTGCGCGTAGTAGTTGTCAATGTCGATGCTCATAGTTTTTTCTACCACCATCGAAGGTTACGTGCCCGATGGTCGCAGGCCTCGCGTGTCCCGACGCGGATTCATGTCACTACTCTCTACTAAGAATTGTGATATAAGGTGCCACTTGGTTACTTTATTGCAATTTATACCTTCAGTTGCAAAGATTGTTTACTTGCGTATACGCAAGAGCTCGCAACTTAATGGTTAGTGTTGTGCCCCGGGTTCGAATCCCAGTCGAAAATGTGGAAAACAAATAGTTTTCGGGTCTGGACTGTAATGTTATTGTTACGTGGTTCTGACACTGCATATGATCATTAATCTGATCTATCGCATAACACCTTACATGGGGTACGGAAAGACGAAGATTGTTGTTAACTTAATTTATGTAAAATTACCCAGAATATTTCTATGTGGCACCACATTGCGCCAGTCACCCTAAAACATCAGTTCTTAAGTCTCAAATGCCCAGTGATTACGCTAGCTGTGCCCTTCAGACAGAAACAGTAATGCTTGCACACTACTGCTTCACGGCAGAATAACTGGCCCTGGGGTGGTACCTAGACGGATTCCTGCATAGGAATCCTACCACCATTTAGCGGCTATTAACTGCGCAGAAGATATTAAAGCGCCACAAAGTACGTCCAAACACATACGCGCTCGCTCATCCCAACCTACCCGCGCCCGATGTAATGCTCATGCGAGAAGATCCGATGTAGGCTAGGACCCAGTGTCAGGAATACGCCGAGAATCACAACTCTGTCTTCGGTCGAGTAATCGAGTCGAGCCCGCGAAAAAGAAATCAGCTACTCTGGCCACTAGGCCACGCGGTCGTCAAAATAAGTGTCAGGTATCAATTCAATCTTGAATTCCTTATCAAGTACCGTTGCTGGTGTGTACACTCTACAGTATTACAGCGGGCAATGTGTTCGTTTGTCATTCTTTTCCTTTTGGAACAAGGTGACAAGAGAGGAAAATCGATGATAAGGGCCACTTCTGCCCATAGCAAATGCCGTAACATTCAATTGAATAGTTCTCTGAAGCATAGCATCATAATATACTCTTCACAGAGACATTATGCCCCATACTATACTAAGCCGTGTGGTGGCGGCTCGATAAAAGAATACTACCACTCCATCTCATCCAATGGATTTCGTAAAAGGCGAGTAAGGAATTAAACTGCACTGTGCACCAGCGCATGATGGCGATGGGCTCACCACCTATCACACCAAGTGTATTATATTTTTTGGTGAAACTTGGATTGTGGCAGTCATCTATTTTTGCAGTGTGTGACTACCCATTATGGGATACAGTCGTGATCTTATGTATGTATGTACTATACCAGCCCTTCCTAACAAAACAGTAATAATTACACGCTATTGCGGTGGTACCCACCTAGACGGATTCTTGCATAGATGTACAGAAATCATACCACTAGTCTACCACATTACTTACACCCGACAACTATTCGAATATCGAATTTTTCTAAGTTTGTTTCCACAAAGACCTCTATAAATCAAGATAAACCGCGATGAGACCGACAATCGTTGTCATAAAATCGCTGAAATTTCTTATATAACTCCTAACTCGATTTCATGTTCTTCGATGATTAATTCACTGAATGTGAATTCATTATACGTCAAAGTATTATCATATGTTATGCAATGGTAGCCGGACTCCTATGCATGAATCCGTATAGGTACATAGGTACCACCGCAGCCCCAATTATTCTGCCGTTTTGCCACACGCCACTGTGTTTCGGTTTATAGATCATTGCAGCTAGTGTAATTACAGTGCATCTGTGAGGACTCAGAAGGTGGGCGAGCGCAATGTACCATATAAATTTCCAATATAAAATTCTCGGTTATACCACAACCGTTGCTAGCAGGCGTGGAATTACTATGAAAGATTTGCTCGTCTCCTCACTTCCAATAAAAAAAGCTAAGTCTTTACTACATTTTGAAATGTTTGGATAATATAGTGTCAAGTGTGTAACTGGGTGTCTGGGAAGGTTAGGAAGAATACGATTTCATTATAAGTCTTTTCAGAGTTTAATTTTTTTTTAATAAAAATTTTATATTTTACTAGTTATGCTAGTTAATTCAAATATCGGAATTATTAAATAACTAATTAACATAATTATAAAATAGTATACATAATGTTGTTTTTCATAGTTATAATTAAAAAAATAGCTGATAAAACAAGTTAAGTTGTAAGAACACGATGTTAATATAATGTTTTGACTTTTGACTATCAATTTTGCTGATTATGTAACAATTTTTAAATATTTTACTCAAAAATTCAATAAATCTAGAACATAATGATGTAATAAATCATTATATATCTATCGCATCATTAATGCCCAAAGTCATAAAAAAATAAAATCGTAAAAAGGTGATGAAGGCCACACACGGTGAGCTCGCAAGTTTACGGCTTTACGCGATTTATGAAGCCTAATTGTTTTAAAACAGAAACTATTAGCACATAGCAATTGTAACCGACATTTACGATGTAATGACGCTAATGCTCACTATTTATCCCGTTGTAAATAAAATAATGGAACAACAAGCGGGGATATAGAATTCGGAATTACTTGACGACTCCAAGTGCCACAATCAGGAAGCCGTCCCGGCGCTGTGATTGCAGGGGCCCTGCCAACCCCTTATTACATTTACGCACCATTATTAAGCATAATCAAGGTACCATCACACACGGAGATGGAGGAAACAATAAAACGGACATTTATTAAAATGATCTACGCCAGATGTCGTCGAACTTTATGACAATTTCGATATTTGATTACGATATTTTTTGTACTCCTTAAGATTTAAACAAACTTACCTTTTGTACTGGGGACTACTCTACTACGGAAGAAAATGTTAGTACAAATAGTGTTTTTTTATTGATAGCATCTGCCAGAGGCAATTTTAGCATTATCATTGCAGACCATAACAAATCTCGCAGCCCTCCACTGTTAAACAAAGGCTTATGGAAGGCATTGGGGGACAGCAGAACAGAAGACAACAGAAGGGTTCCAACAAAGCACGGTCCTGAACCATCTACATACGTGAACTTCGCGTAAAATTGGATAAGTCGTCGCTCGATCCAGTACGGATATATACCGGCAACGCATTTTAAGACGACTCGAGAGTCTATCTGTTAATCTGGTTCTAGGAATAATGTGGCCAACCAAATGTACATCATAAGCAAGTATTTTACTTATGATGTTTTGACGATCTCATGAATATAAAGCATGATACGACACGTCTAATAAATACACTATACACGTATCAAAGATAACACAAGAATGTGTAGCAGTTTTTGAAAAGTGGCTAATGGTCTTGCAAATCGTTAATGTTCATACTCATAGTCAATTAGTTCCAAAGTATATAAGAGGTCGATTAGAGATTATATGACTCTACGTAATGTGCCCTCTGGAACTGCTTAAATCTAACAGGAGTTCTTCAGTTATGTATACTTTTACTTAGAATTAAAACAAAATTTGGGTTCATATCGCAAAACAATTATGAAATCTTTTTTTACGACATAGGTAATAATTAATCAAAATGAAAAACGTTAAAAAGATACGCGCTTGGAGAGTAAAAGTTAGGGCAATTTAGATTTGGATTACGAAACGAACTGACAAGTGCGGAAACGTTCAAAAACTCCCCCTCGCGTATTTTAGTTTCCCCACGCACGTCGTCAGGGTAAGGTGAGTGCGTACAACCCTTCATTACATTCAGGGTTGCCTGTTTTGTGTTAACAAGCTTCGGTAACCATAGATAATGCCTGTAAAAACAGTTTCTTTTGTCATTTTTATATTAGATGCGTGGATACAATCTGTACTTTGGCTTTTGTTGTAATAATGTTATATATATATTTATCTTTTTCTTTAAATTCTTGTAATATATTTAGAATATATGCTTAGAAAGTTGTTTTCAACATTTTACATCAACTAAAATGGGGCAATTCAAGCTTCAATATTCTCAATTTTTTCAAATTAATTTCGATAGGCGCTTATGTGGAAGTATCTTTGTGTCTAAACAAATGAAGATCTATCTGGCAACCCTATACAATCTACGCCTATTACAGTGCAATCAAGCACTCGGCACATACGCGAAACTGAGGAAACAATAAAATAAAATTGACGTATAAAACCACTCCCTAGACCTAGACTAATTCTGATTGCGTACTTCGGTTCAGGTTTAAAAACAAATTACTGTACTATAGTTTGTGCGATCTCGTAATATTAACAAAATAATTGATGATACCGTTAAGTATTTAAAGGTATTTTTTTGCATTCATGCTTGTGATTCAAATTAATCACAGATACTTATTTTCTTGAATTTAAAAAAAATACAAAATAAACGTTTTCGTGAATTATTTAAAGGGTCGGAATAGGTATTAGTGACGATATGAACAAGAAAGAATTGAAACATTATTCGCTCTGTAATTTGTGCAATAGTATTTGTAGTAATAAACAAATAAATATTGAGTTACTATAACACATATATATCGATGAGATAAAGAGATTATCCAAGCTTTCGGCGCTCAAGAGGATAGTTTCAGTAAATTATGTCTTTACGACATATACGAGTACATACATTTAGTCGTGCGACAGATTATAAATAATGCATACTTAAGGAAATAATTGACTATGCTTTTTAAGGTAACTGACACATGAATTGTTGGTGTTAATTTATCCGAGAAAGGTTGCGATTAACAATTTGTACATACAACTAATCGAATCATTAATTATTTAATCGATGCCAGTTGATCGTTTCATAAAATGAAACAGAAAAGTTACAAAAGGGCTTTAACCTTTTTACGTTTCATTGTATAATTAATTTATGGTTTTAAATTTTACGTCGTCTTTAGAGTTAAAGGAAAACACCGTGTGTAAACAGACTTCGTCTAAATAATATAATTCTAAGGTTTATCAATGTGTTTTGTAAAGCATGATGAGAGATCAGGTCTGAATACCCTTAAAGTCAAGTTCAATTGATTTCAACAAAATTGAAATAGAAAAGAGACTAGATTAAAGAGGGTTTGTGCATAATATTATTTAGAGTTAAAAATTTTGCTGAACCGGATTTTTTAGAACTGTTAATAAAAAAATGTCAAGAAAAGTTTAAAATACCCAAGACATTAAGAAGAAAAGCGAATAATATTTACGCCTACAATCACAAATACAAATGAAATACTTTGTATTATTTAATATCAATATTACAGTTTTAGTAAGCTATGTCATCGCTAAACGTCATAAATTACTCAAATAAAAGACTTCTGCTTGTTTTACAGGTTACAGAGTGCAATAAAATCAATTAGTATCTTTGTGTGCAATATGCATATTAAATGCTCATAGCATTGAATTTAAATAGCTTTGCATCGGACCTACAGTGACAATGAGTGAACGAGGTCAGTTTTTGCTAGTAATTATTTATTTACGAAGCATTTATCCATCCACAACGGCATTGTTATTGTCGACCTTACGTTTTTTTCGCGCGAGTGAATAGGTGGTCTGCATATTGCACGGATCACTGTCATCGATTATACCTGGCCAATTGTAATTAAAAATATTCGTGAAGGCATTCGAAAAATAATACTTTTTACACCCATAATTACGACGCTGGTATCGCATTGCTGGTAACTTAATAAATAAATTTGATTTTTTTAACTTACTACCTACATTAAAAATAACCAGCAAAGTTACTAAAGCATTGAATGAAAATATAGGGATACATAAAATAGTAGGTAATTTAACATTTGTGGATAAATCGTAAAAGCAAAGGTTTTTGGAATTTTTTTGGAAATTTGTATATTGACGACTCAGCGTGAAGATGTAAATTAATTATAGATATATATGTTAGATTAATCACTTACTGTGCGGTGGTGTAAGCGAGAGTGCGGAGACTGCAGCTGGCGGCACTGGAGGGAACATGTCCTGATGCGGCGGGAACATCCGCGGCGGCGGTGGAACATCTGCCTCTGGTTCCTCGGGCTCTAGTTTGTGACTCGATGGAGATCGCGGTCGCGCCAGTCGAACGGCTTTCAGACCGCTCGGTGACCGCCGCATCGATAGGTTCTCTGGTGTATCGGACTCGCCGGAGCGGCGTCGCGGTCGTGCTTGCTTGCGTCGTGGTTGAGGGCTCGCTGGACTGGCAGGCGGTGACGGTGCCGGTGTCGCTCTCGCTGGACTCCTCGCCGGCGGAGTCGGCGGCGGCGACCTGGTCCGCTCACTCTCCTGATCGGCAAGCCCACGAACTTGTAGAGACTCTCCCGCCCTTATCACTGTGCCTAGTTGCTCTTGCGCCACTGACACTTCTCCGCGGTACATAAAGTCTACCACAGCCTGCACCTCCCATCCTTGAAAGTCTTTCAGCACAATCACGGGGTGCTTGCACGGGTTCTCGCTGAAGATCCTTCGGAACAGCGGGCTACAAGCGCCGAGAAGAACTTTGTGGGCGCGAACTCTTCGCTCGGCGCAAACGAGAGTGACGTCGACGAGTGTCTCTGCATGCAGTAGTGCCTCGAAAGAGCGAAGAAGGTGCGCCTGGTGGTTGTTCCAGCGCAGGCTGTAGTGCTCCTCGGCAGCAGCGGTCGGCTTGTCGTCCATCGCTCGAGCCGGTGGCGACTCGTGTGTGTGAACGCGGCGCGGCGCGCCTACGGGCGCGTGCGCGGCCTCGCGCCGCCCTCTGCCCGCTTCTCACCCCGCACTTCAACCCTTTCGCTCAAATCGCCTTCCCGCCGGAGCCAAGCGTTGGCATAGCACGACGACACGGAAAAGTTTCGGTAGCACTGCACAGCACTGAGTCCGAGCGCGGGCGTTACGAGGGTGGCGAAGATCGGACGTCTCGAACGTGTGTCGCGGGCGGCTCGCGAGCGCGGAATGAGTGTTGTGAACGAAGACGAGCGCGCTGTACGGCGGTGTAGCGCGAATGCCGAATATCGGTGATGCGTGCGCTCGGCGGGCACTGGCCGCCGGCGCCGGTGTGGGGCCCGCCCCCGGCCCCGCCCCGGCACTCACACAGCGTCGCGCGCCCGCACCGGCACTCGTTCCGACACACATGTGTCACATCACTCCGATACCTATTCACATGTGACGCCTACTTTATACTCGACTATTTTTTACATACCTACAGTTTCGATAGAAAATGGAAAAATTCTTATAAATATGCAATCGATTCACTTTCGACACTTTCAACAAAAAAATATCAAGTAACTTTTGCTTGAGTGAACGATTTCAGTCTAAATTATAACCATTAACGAACCTAAACTGTATGTAAACTAAATTATTCTACTAATAAATAGGAAATAGTGAATTACTGCAGCTATTCGTTTGACGCGAAATTTTTAATGCTGGTATAGGTACTTAGGCAGGTAATATTTAATAAGGGGAAAACGGATCACGGTCATTGAATAACAAAAAATGATCGCGGGCATAAAAGATTCCGGGAAGAAGTTATTAGTGTTTGCGGAACTGATTTTTTTATCTAAAGATCTGTTTTACTTCTACTGCAATACATTTGTGGCAAAAAAAGTTTCTCTTATCCACAAATAAAGACTTACATATTCGATTTAATACTTTATTATGGTATGCTATACAATTAAATTTTTTAAAGTTTAATTAGGTTTGTGAATTTAAAAATAATTGATGTGCAAATAAATAAATCAGCGTTGCAATATTTTTATTTTATAGTTATGATATTTGATTTTAGAATATAGTCAAAAAATTGTTACTAATTATTTGCTAAATTATGTCGGTAAGTTTGGCCATGCATCTTAGCATTACATATACGCATAAATCGTTATTAATGTTCCGGTTTAAAGGTAATTTTAAAAGAATTTTAAATTTAATCTTCACGCTCTTTATACCGATTTCGGTAGTCTTAGAAGATGACAAACTTTACAACGTTAAGGTTTTGGTGATGGCCTTCGCGTCAATTACAAACGATATATGACGTAGTGTTTGAAAGACAATGTTTTTAACACGTTTTTATTAGCTTGATACGGAATGTAGGGCGAATTTCCCTATAGACGGAATGGGCCCAGGCATGGGTAGGAAAACTTAGTGCGATTTTTTTTGTAAACTATTACCTTTAAAATTACTACCAAGTAACATTTACCGTCGTGGAATTCTGTCATTAGCTTAAGAATTTGTGAATGTGAATGTAATATTATACTTAATAATATAAGCTGTAGATTTTCCTAAAAATTTAAAAATGTTAAGAAATAGCCTTAACTTTTTATAATATTTATCATCATCACTTAAATTTGCAGAATCATTCGCGTACTATGAAATTAAATGCGATCGCCCCGACCCCTGAGCTGCCTGATCACTAAATAAATAAATAATCTTGAAGACGCTAGGCCGATGATGCGCATCAACGTCTAAATATCGAGGGATCTGGTACTGCGTTCATCAATCTTAAATATCAAGCGTGGTTATTACGCCAAATCGTATCTTTATGGAGGAGGCCTATTTTTTTAATGGACAAGTGAGGATACAAGCAACATCTGCCTATAACAAATGCTGTGTCACCCGGAATATTTCTGTGTGGCACCACACTGTGCCCGTCATCCCGAGACATCCGTTTTTTAGTTTTATATGCCCAGTGATTACACTAGCTCTCAGTGCCGATCAAACAAAAGCACAGTAATGTTTGCACACTACTGTTTTACGGCAGAATAACTTGCCCAGCGATGGTACCTACCAAGGATGTCCAGAAGTGGACTGTTAAAATGCTGGTGATAATGATGAATGCAGGTTGTTACGGGCAGGTTATATTACAGCGCTGAATTGTTATGTTACTATGTACTTCAACTACTAATAAACTATTTCAACATACTTTCAATGATTTGGTGTTAACGTTATCCAATCAAAGAGGAGTGTGAGTACGGCTCTATTCTATTATTAATGTTTTCAGAAATCTATGCGATTATTTTCTTACAGTAGGTACTTCTTTTATTTTACTGTCTGACCATCAAAATCTAACTTTCACGATATCGTGCTTTTGTTTCTTTGTTAAAATAATCTGATTATCGGATATGGATACTAGTTGCTACAGATTATATACATTTTTATTCTTCTTTTTCCAAGAACTTTCCTTAAAGTCAACACACTTTTGTTGCCATACCGTATTGGTGATTCACCTAGAAATACTTAATCGGATTAAAGGTGATTAAAAATAATTGTTAATACTATTTACGTTTATTAATTTTATGTGTACGTTAATGTTAAAGTGATTACAAATTACTATAAATACTTAGATTAAATGTCATTTGAAGAAAAAAACATGATGTTATAGTAAACAAGTTATTACATCATCTAGTATTATTTCATCAGTTATATGGAATTGTATTTCATACGAACGCGTTACCAGGCTAGCGTCCTTGCCTGCCGAGTTTTGGGGTCTGGGTTCGAGTTCTAGCCGAAGTCAATACATCTATAATTTCAAGTAAATACATATAGAACTTTTCCCCATTTTTTTCGTATTCCTGGTGCATCCTGAGAGTGGTTATATTGAATATTAATATTTTCAGGGGAATGACGTTGCTGCATTAGATTATAAATTTAGATATACCTATTGATAATATTATTAATAAAGCGTATAGATTTTTTGGAATTTTCATTAGAGCAACTAAGGAATTTAAAAAGCCATCCACCTAGATTCATCTTTATAAATCCCTTATACGATCACAATTGGAATATGCAGTATCGATCTGGACTTGGATATTTTATATCAAAAATATATTGATAGTTTATAAATGGTTCAGAAAAAATTCATTCGCACGCAGCAGCATTACAAATTTTATCATAGTCGCTTACACTATGACCAACTTCTCGAAAGTATGATCTACTGACTCTTATTAACAGACGTAAACAGCTCGAAGTTATGTTATTGCACGACATCTGCAATAACAAATATGATTGTACGCTAATAATTAACAAAATTTTCTATAAAATTCCAAAAAAACTCATGCGCGCTCTAACAGGTTACATAGATTGTTTGCAACTAAGCTATGCCGTACTAACGTATACGGTCGCCCTTACATCGTTTCTAAGCCTGGTTAACAATACCCTGGATAACATCGTTTCTATTTCTGTGGCTCCGGCTGGGATTCGAACCCAGGAACCGATTCCTGGGTTCGAATCCCAACCGCAGCCAACATTTGTGCTAAAACACAAGTTGTTGGGTCTGGTTGTGTTGTGATTGTCCCCGTGTTTCTGACACTGCATCCTAGCCTACCTCCGATCTTATCGCATCAGAGTTACATCGGGCGCGGGTAGGTTCGGACGAGTGAGTGCCTCTATGTTTGCGCGTACACTTGTTGCACTATAATATCTCCTGCGCAGTTGATGGCTCTCGACAATAGCCGACAGTTGTCGCCGTGGTCGAAATTGGCTAGGAGAACATCATCATCATAGGTAATAGTAATTTTAAGCTCTTATAATAGTAATTTTACACATATTGACATCTTTGAATAAGTAGGTCATAGTAAAACTTAAAAATGTTAATAGACGGTAAATGCAATAAATACGAGTACTTTAACTGTCAGGATATAATCGGAAAACAATCCATCTTTTTCTCATTTGCAAATGTATTCTGTTCAGTTCTTTTATTTTTAGTGTTAATTGATATTATTAGTCTTAATGATTGCATATTAGTCAACTTATAATCTGTATCTATGTTTCTTTTCTTTTTTCTTTATTAAGTTCCAAATACATAGTAATTATTTACAAATTGGCATATAATATACGTTACCTCAACAAAACAGTAATATTATCATATTTGTTAGTAACTTGCGGTCAACGGTGTTGGTTACATATTTATTAAGCGATATATTAATAATTTTGTTATAGTTTTAAGTATGCAACTGTTTGTTGACCCAAATAAAAAAATAAAAAAAAATATTACTCTGTTTTAGTCTGAAGGGCACCAATAGCTAGTTAAATTACTGGGCATATGAGACTGAGGAACTGATGTCTCAGGGGGAAGCGCGTAATGTGGTACCACACATAAATCTTCCGGGTGATACAGCACTTGTTATGGGTAGACGTTGCACATACCATTAAAATGAACGTATCGTCTCGTCTCCGATTCGCTCTCGCAGCCATAATGCGATATTTATTGTACTAACTTTAAAAAAAAGAATTCCTCACAAATTGAGTGTTTTCTATGCACAGCAGATGTATACTTGCAATTAAATAATGGTGAATAGAACATAATAGTTTTTGTTAAATGTAGATTATTTAAATAATACTTAATAAACGTATTTTTTTTAATTCCACAACAGTTTTTTGTTATTTTTGTTGTCAGTTATTTTAAAAAGTACGAGTACCTACTTATAAAAATAAAGATGTAGAATAGCTTCGCAGCGACGATCCCATTCCCAGGTGTTATTACAAAATACATTCTTGAATATTGTAATAGTCCTGTTTATAAAGTCTTCGCTAAATAAAAAAAATGAACTCTTTGATAAGAATGATGAATCTATACAAAAATATTTAGAAGAGCTTAATTCAAATATATTGTTTTTAAAGACAGTAGTAATTATTATATATTATTTAATCAAATAACCGGTTTTAACACAACAGCTCCAAACATGCTTAAGTAAAAAAATAAATTTTCTCATGGATCCCATCATCGGAACTTGACTAAAGTTATATTGGTCACATAAACTTTTATTGTTAAAGGGGATACCCTTACGGTCCCTTTAACAAAAAAGGTTTTTTTTTTAAATTGGTCCACAATTGACGGAAATATAGGTAAACATACATAAAAAAATACATACAGACGAACTACGCCGCATCCTTTTTTAAAGTCGGGTAAAAAGTAGCACTGCAATTAGCTTAGTCTTTATTAAGTTTGGGTATATATCTCGTAACAGTTAATTCAGTACCGGTGGTAGGATTCCAGTGCAGGAATCCGTCTCGTAGGTACCACCCCAGAGCCGGTTATTCTGCCGTGAAGCAGCAGTGTACAAACATTACTGTGTTTTGATCTGAAGGGCACTGGGAGCTAGTGTAATCACTGGGCATATGAGACTTAAGAACTGATGCCTTAGGGGAACCGCGCATTGTGGTACCACACATGAATCTTCTGTATGGCACAGCATTTGTTATAGGCAGACGTTGCACTTACCATCAGGTGAACGATTTGCTCGTTCCGTCACTTTATCCAGTAAGTAAAAAAGTAGCGGTAGCAGTTGACAAAGAACATGCTAAATGGTGAATTAACAAAATAATAAATAAACGACGGCCCTCAATAATGAAACTTAATATACAGTGTCTTAACGTAAAGTAATGTCGGCAATTTATTTACATTTCTCGCTGCCTTCGAAGTGATTAAATCGAAATAAATCCATGTGTAGTTAATGTGGTTAATAGCGAGATCGCGTGGCGCTGTAATCGAGCCGGGCGTTTTGTTGCCACCTAAATGGCATTACGCGTGCCACTTGTGTGTGCCCGTATTGTGCTATTTCAGGTTCGGGTTTTAAACGAGCAGGTTTGGGATTGTGTGAAAGGTGTAAAGTTTAAAAGCAAGTAAATAGGTGCACTCGTTGCTACTGTCAATAGATCACATAAATTCAACAGACTTTAAAAAAGGAGGAGATTCCCAATATACGAGGGGTGATCCAAAAGTAATGATAATCAATAATAAACACAATGAATAAAATAAATAAATAAATTTATTTCTCAACATAGTCTCCTAGCAAGTCTATACATTTAGTCCATCTCTTTTCTAATCCTAAAATTCCCTTAGAAAAAAAATCTTTATCTTGACTCTCAAAAAAGTCCTCAACCGCGGCCATCACGTCGCTATCATCGTCAAATTTCTTGCCTCGGAGGTGTTCCTTGAGTCGTGGAAAGAGATAGAAGTCGCTGGGGGCTAGATCTGGTGAATAGGGGGGGTGTTCCACCAGCTCAAAGCCCGCTTCCTGAATGGCAGCCATGGCAATTGCAGCTTTGTGAACCGGTGCGTTGTCTTGATGGAACAGCACTCCAGCCCGCAGTTTGCCTCGCCTTTTCTCCTTAATAGCCTCCCGCAATCTTCTTATTTGTTCTGCATAGTAGGAGCCTGTAATAGTGGCCCCCTTTTCCAAGTAGTCCACCATGATTATTCCTTCAGCGTCCCAAAAAACAGACGCCATAACCTTCCCTGCTGAGCTTGACACTTTGAATTTCTTCGGCGTCGGTTCATCGGATCGTTTCCATGTCATCGATTGTTGTTTTGTTTCAGGATCAAAATGGTGGATCCAGGTCTCGTCCATGGTCACAAAACGTGACAAAAAATTATCCTTGTCTGCCTGGAACTTTTCGAGATTTGCTCTTGACATGTCGACTCGTTTCTTCTTTTGCTCGTCGTTTAACATTTTCGGTACCCAACGCGCGGAGACCTTTCTCATATGCAATTCGTTCGCAAGGATTCTTTGAATGCTGCCATATGAGATCCCTGTGACCTCAGCTACATGCCTGATAGTCACTCTTCGATCTTCCAATACAACTTCTTCAACTTTTTTCACATTTTCTTCAGTGAGGGACGTCGATGGGCGTCCTTCGCGGTGTTCGTCTTCCGTCGATGTTCTTCCCAACTTAAACTCCTTAGCCCAGCGTGCAACTGTGGAATATGGAGGAGAAGAGTCCCCTAATGTTTCCACCAAGTCGCTGTGTATGTCTTTGGTAGACATTTTTTTCAAGCAGAGG
Source organism: Luehdorfia chinensis (assembly GCA_019845155.1). Taxonomy (NCBI): domain Eukaryota; kingdom Metazoa; phylum Arthropoda; class Insecta; order Lepidoptera; family Papilionidae; genus Luehdorfia; species Luehdorfia chinensis. Next base: position 5,912,998 of record JAHVAK010000003.1, on the reverse strand, counting down.
TATTTAATGACAGCTCTGATTTCGTGTTTTTCCATTTTGATGTTCACTCCTTGACAGTCCGTATTCAAATGAATGTAGCTCCCGGGAATCGTGGCCTATTTATATGATTTTTTTTCCCTGAACTATGATATTATATATATTTTTTTTGGAAAAAGTGACGAAACGAGCAAGACGTTCACCTGATGGTAAGTGCAACGTCTACCCATAACAAATGATGTGTCACCCAGAACATTTCTGTGTGATACCGCACTGCGCCCGTCACCCTGAGACATCAGCTCACATATGCCCAGGGATTACGCTATCTCTCAGTGCCCTTCAAACCGAAACACAGTGATGTTTGCACACTACTGCTTCACGGCAGAATAACTGGCCCTGGGGTGGTACCTTACCAGACGGATTCCTGCATAGGAATCCTACCACTAGTGAATATATACTCGTATGTACTGAGAATATATATTCATATACATACATACATAAGATTACGACTGTATCCCATAAGGGGTAGTCAGAGACTGGACACTCACTGCAAAGACTGACTGCCACAATCCACGTTTCACCAAAACAATATAATGGACTTGGTGTGATAGGTGGTGAGCCCATCGCCACCATGCGCTGTTGGATGCGCAGTGCAGTTTAATTCCTTACTCGCCTTTTACGAGATCATACTTGTTATATTATACCTATTATATTCATATAATGAGATATAATATTTTGTGGCTCGGTTGGCGCAGTGGCTTCTACTTCACCGGTCGCGGTTTCGAATCCAGCACGAAACAAATATTTGTTTTCAACATTATATAAACTGACGTAAGCTAACTAATATCTTTTCTGTATTTTAGAATAATACGGATATCGATCGCAAGTTCGATTCCCGTACGGGACTAATATTTCTATGTCCTACAGACAGTTGTTCCGGGTCTGGGTGCTTGTGTAGGTGCAATTTATTTTTGTAATTGCGGCTACAATTCAGATATATTATATGGGTGAAGTTGTCCCTGTTAGCCTGTTAGCTTCGTCGGACAAGTTAGGGCCACCGCAAGGCAAGTTATTTTAGTCGTGAAGCAAGTGCAGTGTGCAAACATTATTGTGTTTCTGTTTGAAGAGCACAAGAGCTAGTGTAATCGCTGATGTCTCAGAGTGTGTCTGTGTAACACAGAATTTATTATGGGCAGACGTTGCACTTACCATCAGGTGCCCCTTTTTTCTCGTTGGTTTTGCCGTTGTGCTTAGTTTGGTAGGATTACTTACTCAACATAAATATCACAGTCGGGAAGAAAACCCCAGAGTTTCTTGCCGGTTCTTCTCTGAGATGGTTTTATTTTTCGAGCCGCTGTAGATTTTGACGTTCATAAGAGCTTAACTGAATAAAGATATTTTGACGAAGACTTTGAATGTCTTTTGCGCTGTTAATTGCCACCGACGGCATTCAGAAACTGACGATGTGGTAGATAATCGGCCTTGAAGACATAATCAATAATGACACAGACTCGGATGAGAAAAATAATTGAATTATCTTAAATTGAGATAAGCTAATATATGCTTACAGTCTTTACAATTGACTTACACTAAAAGAAAAATAAAAAAAAATACAAGAAAGTTAAAGTTAGTTGCGATCTTTCACCGTGAAACTCCCCTCGGTGCGTGCTCCATACATCAAAAGGAATTACCTTTACGTGTTTACCATTAGTATGTGACCACGTGCGATAACATCTGGCTTAGGGTGGCCAACCATAAACTTTGCAATTTTGGGACACTGGAGGAAATATTAATATTTATGATTTTAAGATGTGAAACTTATTTTCTTATCTGTAGATAAACACTAGTACATACATACATAAGATCACGACTGTATCCCATAAGGGGAAGTCAGAGACTAGGCACTCACTGCAAAAGCAGATGACGGCCACAATCCACGTTTCACCAAAACAATGTAATGCACTTAGTGTGATAGGTGGTGAGCCCATCGCTACCATGCGCTATTGGGTGCACAGTGCAGTTTAATTCCTTACTCGCCTTTTACGAGATCCATTGGATGAGATGGAGTGGTAGTATTCTTTTAACGAGCCGCCACTAGTGCCGTTAAAAAAACATAAATTACTTATGTTAACGTGCGGCTTAAGACATGTGTATCATCGTCATTTCAGCCTATCACTAGTTTTTTGCTGAACATAGACCTCCCAAATAGATTGCCACAAAAGTTTGTAGCTCTCATTTTAGGAGACTTTGCCATAGTTGCCACGCTTGGCAGGCGGGTTGGCAACCGCAGTTTATTTATTGAGATGTTCCAGGAAGATGCTGCTGCCCATCTCCTGGTCCATGTATGGCTACACATAAATTATCACCAGTTGTTGAAAAGCTGCCTGCCAAGTGGGGCTGCTATGGTTGTAACGCCCATCAAATTTGTCTATAGGGAAAGCATTCACGTTTACTGGTGGCAGGATTCCTATGTAGTAATCCGTCTAGGTAGGTAAGGTACCACCCCAGAGCCAGTCATTCTGCCGTGAAGCAGTAGTGTGCAAACATTACTGTATTACAGTTTGAAGGGCACTGAGAGCTAGCGTAATCACTGGGCGTATGAGACTTAAGAGCTTATGTCTCAGGGTGATGGGCATAATGTGGTGTCACACAGAAATGTTTTGGGTGACACAGCGTTTGTTATGGGCAGACGTTGCACTTACCATCAGGTGAACGTTTGGCTTGACACAATATTCAATAAAAAAAAGGTTAGTTGTTGACTAATATGATCATTCCATTCCCAGCACTATAAAATTAAAATGCAGGTTATTGTAAGTTAAGATTACTTTGAAAGCTTTTAGCTAGACCGTCGAGTATTTGATAAGACCTTCAAACGGATACAAAAGGAATAAGATTCAGAAATAAATTTAGAGAAAAAGGGAGATTCTATAGGTGTATCTAGACCAGAAAACGAATAATTTGTGCGTTAAATATGGGCACCGTTTGGGATTCCAATCCAGGCTTTCACAGTCAGTTAACACTCTGCGATTTCTGTTATCCACCTTGCGCAGATCGTCACTCTATCAAGATTGAAAGCGCTCCGTACTGCGTGCCTTAGTTTACCTAACACAATCTAAATACTAAGACACCAACAAACTACAGGTGTACTATTACTACTACTACTATTACAGTTTTCAAACCCAAAAGGCGATGTCAGTCTCTAAATATACTTCACAGTAAACAGGACGTTCTTTAAAAAAAATGAGCATATGGTGAGCCTAACCTGACCTCACTTAATAAAACTTGGAACATGTTTCCCACCCAGTTTTCGTAATAACGCATTTGAAACCCGATTTTTCTTCGGAATATGTTTATTTGGATTGGGGTTTGTAACTCTTGTAGCACCGGGTATAATTGGAGGTGGAATGGAATTATTTTGTCGCATTATTCCGAAGTGGTCACTTGACGTAATGATACGTTTGTAATTTAAATACAATTCTTATCTAACAATAGGTAGCAAGGACTGTATACATTGTTAAATATTGGGCCGTAAAATTAAAAGGAAAAACGTTATAGCGCCGTTTTTTCTCTAATTTTACAGTATCCTCTGATAGGTTTTACTGGTAGGATTAATATGCAAGACTCCGTTTAGGTAGGTAACACCGTAGTGCCGGTTATTTTGCTGTCAAGCAGTAGTGTGTAAACATTATTGTGTTTCGGTTTGAAGGGTACTATTAGTGTAATTACTAGGTATATGAGACTAAAGAACTGACGACTTACTTGTTGGTCGGTTAAGAAGAATGTCGTAAAGGAACCTGTTCATGTGAGATATAATATAGTGACAAACAAAAATTTCGCCAAAACACAAATGGTTGGTTTTTGGGTCTAGTTATGATTTTTTTTTATTTTACAAAGTAACGAAACGAACAAAACGTTCACCTGATGGTAAGTGCAACGCCTGTCTGCCCATAACAAATGCTGCGTCTCCTAGAACATTTCTGTGTAACTACACACTGCTTTCGTCACCCTGAGACATCAGTTCTTAGGTCTCATATGCCCAGTAATTACGCTAGCTCTCAGCGCCCTTCAGACCGAAACACAGTAATGTCTGCTTCACTTCACAGCAGAATAACTGGCTAGGGGTTGGTGGTAGACCTAGACGGATTCCCGCATAGGAATCCTACCACCAGTAAAAGTAAAAAAAAACTCTTTTAATCTAAATCTAAATTTACTTGCGCATACACCCAGAACCGAAAGAACAGTCTATAGGCCATACAAGTATTTATATCGAGCGGGAAATGAATCCGCGATCTATAGAGCCTAGCCAATGCGCCAACCGAGCCATCTAGGAAAGGAGTGATCTCTGATAGATGTAACAGTAATCATCACCGATGTTCCAGATCTTAAATATAAAAATATATAATATTTTAAGCCATCTGTACTGCTGCATCAACTTGCTTTAAAAATATGCCGATTAAAACAACTCAAGTAAATATTCAACAGTGGGCACTTTAAACAATCGTGATGATGATTATGAATAGATTTATTATAGATTCTAGACTAATTGACTGACTGCCTTTAACCTTTAACACAACACGTTCTGAAATTAAGAGCCGTGGTAGCTCAGGGGCTAGGCGCTCGCTTTTAATTTCATAGTACGCGAGTGACCTGGGTTCGATTCCCGGTGCCGGCACCACTAAAATTGTTAATTGCAATTTTAAGTGCTGATTTACCACGTGCTCGGCGGTAAAGGAAAACATCGTGAGGAAACCTGCATGTCTGAGGAATAAAAAATATTTTGAAGACATGTGAAGTCCGCCAATCCGCATTGGACCAGCGTGGCTTCCTAGCTCCGAAACCCTCTCAGAAATGAGAGGGAGGCCTGTGCTCAGTAGTGGGACATTTATAGGCTGAAACTTTACTTTCTGAAATTTAATATAACTAATTCTTTTTTAATTTCCAAATATTTTATCTTGATTATTGTCAAATGTATATATAAAAATCAATCACGATAATACGATTTCTGCGTGTCAACTGGTGTACATTCGAGGTGTGAGAAGTGCTGCGGAAGCGAGAGAAATGAATATTACGTCCTTACCTCGACGCCTCGCAGTCTTGTAAACTGAGTATAGAGTAACTTCAGTATAGAGAGAACTTTAAAATATTTGAGCAAATTTTTCATGCAGTTATTGAAGATTGCTAGTTACTGAAGATCATCTCCCCTTACCCAAATGGATACCGCCATCGCCACCGAGAACCGCTACCAGATGCCATCCGCCACTACTAATCAATACATAGCACTAAAGTCGAGAACACGAAATATCTTTCACCTAACAACGAAGCATTATCAAGTGATATTAATTCTTGACTTTGACTCTTTACTACAATGGATTTCCGCAAAGTTTTTTTTTCTTTATTCTAGTAACTACTAGCTAGTGTACTCATGTACATCGTAGGTTTTTTTTAAAAGCCTCATATGTCCCGCTTCAGTACAAAGATATCCCTATCGACCTATCTTTGGTTACTGGCCTGTGTTGTTTTAGTCGTAGGAGAGAAGCTCATCTCACTATCTCATTCCTGGATTCCCGAAATTGTAACTTTTATTTTATTCATATTATTTTTAGGTTATGTTATCTCACTAATATAAACAATATTCGTGTCGCGGCGGAACAAAATCTGTCACCCAGTTTCATCCCGTGGTTGTCATATGTGTCGACAAAGGTAAGTGTTGGGAAACATCTCGTGGCATCCAAAAGGTGGCGGAATAACCTAAAATCATCATCATCGTCATCATTTCAGCCTATAACTAGTCCACTGCTGAACATAAGCCTCCCCCATAGATTGCTACAAAAGTTTGTAGCTCTCATTTTGGGGGGAATTTTGCCATAGTTGCCACGCTTGGCAGGCGGGTTGGTAGTCTCAGTTTATTAATTCTGATGTTCAAGGAAAATGCTGCTGCCCATCTTCTGATTTTAATTTTCCCTCTGTCGATTTTTACGACACCCACGGGATGGGATGGGGTTGTAGATTTTCTTAAGCCGCTACCACACGGTAAACCTAAAATGCCAGACCAAAAATACACAGATCGGTAATTGTCCAAAGCCGTGACTGTGGAAAATTCTCTCTTCTCAAAAGAGGTCTAAGTCCAGCTGCGGACTACTAATATGATGATGACGATGACAAAATAATTCATTGGAAATGTACACATATGTAGATTTTCGAAACAGATTTATTAGGCGAATGTGAACGGGCACGGGGATCACGATCAGATCTTAGACAAGGAAAGGCCACGTAACCGACGTCGAGCTTGTATGAAAAGGCTAATAAAAGATTATGAAGCGAAAGATGTGTGTCAGGATCGTAGCAAGTGTAAGGATGTGATCTCTGCTTACACCTTTTTGGAAAGAGGCGTGAATATGCATGTGTGTATGAAGAAATTATAGACAATCCAAAAATATAAATATCAATCAATATTATCTATACTTTTCTACTCTGTGCGAAACCCTCCATGCATGTTATGTTCATATCACTGGCGGGCTGCTGCTCGCTGAAGGCTGAAAGCTGAATAAAAAAAACACGTCGGCACTTGTCTGCCAAGTTGTACGAGCTTGGCACTTAGATTAGTTTCCAAGTTCTGTACTTCCTAAAGTTTTACGGGCGTTGGGTCGAACATAAAAACGAAATCGTCTTCAGATCGTCTTTTTAGGCTGTGCCTTTCTTTTGTTTATTTGTTTTTTGTAACTTTGTATCGAGAAAAAAATAAAGCTGGTCCACGAATAACAGTTATCTAAAATACTAGCTAATATCTGAAATACTAGCGAGAATGGTTACGCTTTGCGTTGCCAATCAAGGGTTTTTTAGTATCGACTTGTATGCACTAACCAGGAAGTAGTCTACCTATCCTCACTTTGCAATGAAGAAGCAAGATGGAGGAGCGTTCTCAGCCCAGGGGATTATGAGAGAATTTATTTAATCTTTCATTTCAGTTACGAAACATATTAGCGTTATGGTGAAACTTTTCGCTAGGATCAGAATCCTAGCGAAAAGTTTCTTGATGTCCTTCTGGCCGATTTTCGAAAACAGGCTAACTTCTGAACACTGTCTTAGGCTATCAACTGCGCAGGATATATTATATCGCCACAAGTGTACGCTCAGTCGTAGAATCATTCAATCTTTAACTACCCGCGCCCGACGTAACGCTCAAGCGATAAGATCGGAGGTAGGCCAGAATGTAGTGTCAAAGACACTAATCACAGTACAACTAGTCTCGAATACCAACTATTTGTGTTTTTCGCATATGTTGCTTCCCGCTGGGACTTGACCCCAGGACCCACGGCGTAGTAGACAGAGCTGTGTTTTCAGTTTTTGCTGTTAGCCTACTTCGCTTTTACAGTTTTATCAGACAACTTCGTCTGTGATGCGGCGTTGTTTTACCGCATCTTCAGTTGGATTAAGAAACAGTAATGTTTGCGTACTACTGCTTAACGACAGAATAACTGGCACTGCGGTGGTACCTATCTATACGGGGCATAGGAGCTCTACCACCAGTAACGTTAGGTTCCGAGACCAGGAAGTCCTAACCTCTCAAGGCCATGGGGCCATGCGGCCATGGTTATTTTATTTTTAAAAATCGTAACGATTTCGGCACATCGTCAGAACACAGAAGAGGACTATGTCCAGCAGTGGAATGTTTACAGCGTGATGACTATGATGATGATGAAGAAGTAATAGTCAACAAAAAATTTAAAGGTAAGAAAAAAAGTAAGCCTAATTGATGAATCATGTTCAGCATGCGATGGGCTGTCGTGATGTAATATAAAATTAAACGTTATATTGTATAAATACAGTTACATAAACTGTGAGAAATTTGACTACCATTAATTATGGTTAAGACGCGGTGTTCAGCAAAGATAGCGCTGAAAATAGCTTCTTTTTTTTGTTTTCACTGTTGTGTGAACAAAAAGAGCAAATGTAAAGACTGAGGCGGGATCGTGAACATAGCTGTTGCTTAAAAAAATAGATAGCTTATAATTTTTTCGTTTTAATTTTTGATTAATAAATCGGTCATTCAAATTTAAAGAGTTTTAGACTCTTTGGTTATAGTACACTAGAGAATGATTAAAATAGTTTCAAAAGACCCTTCCAATGATGTAACCCAATGTTAAGACACGCAACCTTGCCACAACAATTACAGGGAATTTTAAATATCATAGAAGAGATTTATCATTATGAAGAATAGGTAGAAAATTCAGTTTTTTTTTTATCTACATAAGTAAAATTATTATATTTTTCTAGCTAATGTCATTAATTTTATAGTTTCAAACCACAGGCACGTTCTCGCTTACAGAGGTCGGTGACGTGTGTAGAAGCCACGGGATGTCTATGTCTGCTCGGCATAGACAACACAGAGCGGGGCAGAGAGCGCGGTAATGAATCAGATGTGTATCGGCCGACGTGTGAGAACATACGGCCAAAATACACGCCGTAAATATTGGCTCGCGTGAGTTGGCACACGCGTTACATAAAGTCCAGAAGTGGCATTTTTATTGTTTCATAATGTAACCAGCAAAAGCTATTTATTTCTATGCAGGAATTGTATACTTGATAAGAAAGCTTGTAGTAAATTATTTTTTATTTCTTTTTAATTTAAATGTAGGAACGTTTGCACGCATAATTTATATACATTATAAAAAATGTAACAAGATGTCATATTCGTATAACTTTTAGTAAATATGTATATCTAAATGTTATGGTTAGGATGTTTTGCTTTTTTAAAACGTCCGTAGTCAATTAATATTAGTCAATGAATAAATTGAGAATGTGTTATACACATTTTAAATCGCCTAGATTCCTTGGTTTCTGTTTTTAGTATTATTTAGCTAGTTCCAGTTCCACTTTTGCTAAATTTCCATATCTATGCGATATGTAAGCCTGTAGAAAATTCGTGCGCACACGGGGCCCGCCCCGAGCGCTTAAAATAAAAGTTTAATCCGGAGCCCGATAAGCTTCGAAATTTTCAATGTTCCCCTGCTACGTACAGTTGGCCTTGCACGTAGGTAAATGTACTTCCCGTATAGCACGTACGTGAATATACTTATCCTATCGCATACATGTTAGCTAATGTCGAATTAAAAGAGAAATATTATAAAATAATGTACTAATAATTTTCCGAAACAATAATTTCATTACTATAGTCACCAATATAGTCAATGAATATCTTTTCTATTGCTCAACATAGTTGCCATGCCTTATTTAGATATTTAAAATTTTGCAATAAACCGGATAAACGATGAGCACAGAGTTACGAAAGTAAAAGAAACAGTTTTTATGTCATTCGCACATGAAGGGGTAACAAACAATAAAGGTAATGTACGTAGACTGTTTAAAGTCCGTTCACACGACAGCCTCGGGCGCTAACACGTGCGAGGCTCGTTTAAGTTAACGCCGGTTTTGCAGTTGTGGAGTTGTTTTGTTTTACTTGGTTTTGTTTGGCAAGGTTAAGCTTTCTTGTTAAGGTTTTTTGTAGCAATTTTAAAATCTGAACCAAGGTCTGAACCTTTCTTGTTGAGTTACATACAATAGAGATAGAACATATCATCGTCATTCTGCCAAAACCAGTTAAATGCACAATAATGCAATTTGAGATAAATCAATTTGAAAGTTTACTCTTGATTGTTTCGTTAAATACTAGCTTTCATAAATATTTTTGGATGTTTTCCGATGCATTATTTATCCTTCTGTAGAAGTCAAGACTAGTTGATTCCATTATCCTTGTAGAAACGGATAAAAATAAAAAAAATTCTCCGACAGGAGTGCATTTAATCACTTTTGGCTGGCAATTATCAAAAATAGTTACTTGATAAATTCGAACCTTTAAGTCTATCAATTTTTAATAATGCATAGAAGCAGATATTCATTTTACCATTATACATATGTAGAAAATGTTGTGTCTATTGAATGTTATCAGAAGATCAGAAAAAAAGGGTTAGACATAATTTTAGTCAGTTTTGCCAGACGACAGATCTGAAAAAACTGAATCGATTGTATATTTAACTCATAATCATAATTGACCAAAACTGCAGATATATGGTTTTGGCAGAATGACGGTGCTATATGGAATTTAAGGCAAGCCGTGCCCAGCCAGCTTAGGATGCGGGCGTTCGTCTTTAATTTCATTATACGCAAGTGACCTGGGTTCGATCTCCGGTGCCAAATCCATTTAATTTGTAGTTGCCCGTGAAACCAGCATGTCCATTACAGATGTTTTGATTACGTGTAAAGTCTTTGCTTCCCGGCTCCAAAATCCAGGCCAGTGTCCAGCTATGGGATATTTATAAGCAGATATCAATATCATCTTATTAAAAGAAATATTTGATGATGACTTGTTTCCCTTCATGGTATTTGTGAGCCCTACGTTCATATATCAGTCATAAGAAATTATTAATGAAATGTAAATTTATTCTCTGACGTAATAAATACAAATTTCGTTTATCAATGTCATTTTTTTATGAACTACGACTGTTTTTGTAATGAGGCTCCTCTGTACGGAGAAGAAAGGCGAAAGAAAATCCGTTGGTATCCTATTTTAGTAATTTGAAACATTTTAGTTATAATTAAAAAAATATTATTAAATTATGTTATAAAATAAATATTAGTATTTAGAAACAGTCTGGGAGCGATCCCCTCATTCCCAGGGGTTCTCTTTCACTTTATTATAATTCACATTTCATTATATTATTGTTATTATTATCGCCGGCCACTCTCTCGCTTTAAATTTTGTGAAGGGCAACATCGTAGGAGTCTGATCTCATCATCATCATCATTTCAGCCTTTCACTAGTTCACTGCTGAACATAGGTCTCCCCCATAAATTATCACAAAACTTTGAAGCTCTTATTTTGGAGGGAATTTGTATTGCAAAAAAAAATTACCTTTAGTAAAACAACATACATACAGTCACGAATTTGCCATATAAGGGTAGGCAGAGACCACTCAAGTAGCTCACTTTTCGCCCTCGCTGGAAACAACACGTGGCATACCACGTCGCCGCCAGTTTGGTACGAGTAAAAAAAGTTCTTACTCCCTAGTGAGAGTGAATAGTGTCCCGAGTGCATATTATGGTGTTGTTCTGCACAAATAAGGCTATGTCTAAACCTAACGAGCAAAAATTATTTTAGAACACAAAATCATGTTTAATGTATTAATGCAGCGCTTAACGCAGGACTTGCAGTATACTTTTGTTGTAAAAGCATTACGCTTGCATTATTGCTGTATAGATTCGGGCCACAAAGGTACTACAAAGAACAGATAAAATACATACCCATAAAACGAGGTATATATTGTAAAACAAACCGAACATCCAAGACAATAATCGGCACACAGACAAAAAATTATTGGGAGTTCTAATAACGCTTGAGAAAACGCATTAAGAATACCATTTCTTCATTCCCGGGTATTACTTGATCCCTAATATTAGAAAGCCGTCAAGGACATTCGTTTACAGTAAGAGCAATAAATGACAAGGGAACAAACAATTGGGTACACACGCTTTGTTGTAAGATGTTGTTAAAGACAATGGGCCACTCTACCTGGGTTTTACCACCACACATCGAGTTTCCTGGAACCGACAATTCCGGTCCGTAATAACAATACACGACTTAAAATCTTTTATAATACGATGAGGGTAGAAACATGTAAATGCACGATGACAAATTACTTACAATTACTTTAAAACTATACACACATAAGACCACGACTGTATCCCATAACGGGTAGTCAGAGACTGGGCACTCACTGCAAAAACAGATGACTGCCACACAATCCACGTTTCACCAAAACAATATAATGCACTTGGTGTGATAGGTGGTGAGCCCTTCGCCATCATGCGCTAATGGGTGCACAGTGCAGTTTAATACCTTACTCGCCTTTTATGAGAAATAAGTTAAATTTACCAAATATTTAAATGAATATATTGCTCGTTCAAAAGACTGAGCAGCATTTTCAAAACATATCATCAGTCTTTTTTTTCAGATAAAGAAAAAAAACTTAAAACTATGCGTTGTTTATAAGATCGTGACGTGACGAGCTAAACGTTCACAAAACGTTCTGTGTGGCACTGCACAGCGCCCGTCACCCTGAGATATCAGTTTTTAAGTATCATATGTCCAGTGATTACACCTGTCTCTCAGTGCCCTTCAGACCGAAACACTACTACCTGGGTTTTACCACCACACATCGAGTTTCCTGGAACCGACAATTTCTGTCCGTAATAACAATACACGACTTAAAATCTTTTATAATACGATGAGGGTAGAAACATGTAAATGCACCATGACGAATTATTTACAATTACTTTAAAACTATGCGTTGTTTCTGAGATCGTTACAGAATATCTATATTTTTTTTAAAGGATAATGTAACGAGACGAGCTAAACGTTCACAAAACATTCGGTGTGGCACTGCACTGCGCCCGTCACCCTGAGATATCAGTTCTTAAGTATCATATGTCCAGTGATTACACTGTCTCTCAGTGCCCTTCAGACCGAAAGACTAATGTTTGCACACTACTGCTTCACTGCAGAATAACTGTAGGGGGGTGGTACCTATCTAGACGTATCACTTGGATAAAGCTGCACGGTAATGATGGTATTTAATACATCGAATGCTAAAATAATTTTATTAATACAGTTCTGCACACGGTGTGTATCACAAACTTGTTAGACTAGAAATTAAGAGTTTTCCAACTTTGCCTTCTTCTCTGAGCAATAACTGTAATGACCCAAATCGTGATATTTTACAGATAATGCATTTGAGGAACTTCATTCCTTAATTATTTTGGACCGTTTCTAACCCTTATTGTAGATTGTATATTGCAACTCCACCTCTATGCACATATTTTGGGTGCGCATTGAGGTGCGCATATTTATCGTATCTTCCACCCTTTCACGCTATACGCCTCAAGGGGCCCAAATCCGAACAGATCATAAAAAATAGAACCCAGTCCCGAAGACCGACGTTTTAGCACAAATGTTGGTTCCGGCTAGGATTCGAACGCAGGATTCCGTGGCTTAGAAGTCAGGCGCTCTGACCACTAGATTTATTATGATTACTACTATTTAAATAAAACAAATGTTACGGATTTTTACGCGTTTAATTTTAACTATTTATAACCAGATGTTTCGAGCGCTTCACAGCACCTATGGTCACGAGAGGACTGATGTGACAATTTTTTTTTTTAATGGATAAAGTGATGAAACGCGGAAAACGTTCACCTGATAGTAAGTGCAACGTCTGCCCATAACAACTGCTGTGTCACCCAGATAATTTATGTGTGACACCACATCGTGTTCATCACTCTGAGACATAAGTTTTTAAGTCTCATTATATGCCCAGTGATTACGCTTGCTCACAGTGCGCATTAAACCGAAACACAGTAATGTTTGCACACTACTGCTTCACGGCAGAATAACTGGCCCTGCGGTGGTACCTACCTAGACGGATTCCTGCATAGGAATCCTACCACCAGTAAGCCTGATATGTCCTGATGGCATAGTTAACCCGGGGTACCTTTAGCTTTTAATTATTATTTTTAGTCCGATCTACGCGGAAAGAGCTTACTAAGTCTTGAAGTCTTGCAGTGGTATGCTTGTTTTTATATTCAATTTTATTAATAATACATATATCAATAGTAGTAACGATTGTGTGTAGAATTAACCCTAATAATAACAATAAATTATAGCCTCAAGATGTTATATTTCTTATACGACTTCCTTAGAAATTAGCTATGTCATGGCGATAGTCAATAAAAGCCCACACACTTTAAGTCTGAGGTTTTACTACAAAACACACGAATTCGGAAGTTGAGATAAGGGCATTAATGGATTGGCTGACATAAATGTGACGTCACTCCACATATTTCAAACGTCGCATGTTGACGGTACCTAATGAAAATAGATCCGTAAAGGACTTTGTGTAATATGAAAGGAGAGGTCAAGTTACAATGGGTTAAAATTAAAGAGGGTTATCAGATAGCTTAAGGGTTACATTTAGGCAACTATGCGTGGTCCGGCTCACGCGTTAAGGGTGAGATTACGATCGCACGTATTAGCATTTTTCGGTGGAACATGTTTTCTTTTTCTAGGCTGTATGTCTATGAGGTCATGTGTTAATGTTTGCGCGCCACACGCGATTTTAATACTGGCTTGTGTTAATCGTTAGCCAAGTCTCAAAAAAATAGAACTTCGCGCCCTGTGAACTCCTGAGTTAATCAGGTTTAGTTTCTGTAAAAAGATTACATATTCGACACATACACGAACAATGATTACTAAAACATAGATTCTCCTAACCTTTGCAGGGGTACTTTTATCTCGCTTTTTTGCAGATAATCTAGTATCACTGATAATCACTGATTGAACACAGTTTTAAATGAAAAGGTTTTTAAATGTAAAAAATTATTTCATAATATTTTAAATTTGACTTAAGTGCAGTCACCTTGCCTCGTTTGTCTTGACTTAACCCACATTAGAAGTTAATATTAATCGCGAGCCATTATTTAAACACTTAACTAACATAAATGCGACATTAGTTTAACAGAGACTCGTTCAAACTCTCCCTGAAACTACAGTTTAACCTCACGTTAATAATTGTGTTAATTACAAGCAGTTGAACGTAACGATTAATAAATACGATTAGGAATACCGTGCGGTTAGATAGATATGGGAATACAGGCACGGGTTTGATTTTATTATGGAAGATTTAAGATGTTTTAATTTAATGAAAATATCTATCTCTCTCTAAAAATTATGATGGTTTTACTGCTCATAAGGAGCAAAGGAAGAAATGAAGAATTTAGTACACAATTTTTTATCACCCAATCATTTGTTTTGTTGTTTAAAATTAAAAAAAATATACATGAAGTTCATTCAACTAACTTAATGTAATGAGTAAAGTTCTCAAAGTGGAATATTGATTTGTCTTTCTATAATTTCGGTGATGTAATTGGATCATCATCGGATACTGTGCTCACGGGCCAGGGGCCCCTCACGGGCCAGGGGCCCATTTGTTGTGGGTAACATTTTGGTGTAGTACAGGCTATGTGCTTTACTGTTAGTGCGGAACTGTAACTTCTCATTGTTTTACGATGTACACTGAAATGTTCTGGGCAATACAGCATTTGTTATGGGCAAACGTTCCTCTTGCCATTAAGTGAACGATTTCTTCGTCTCATCAATTTCATTCAAAGTGTCACGCTTGCCTAGTAATTTCATTACCTACAGTGCCTTTACCCTTCAGACCGAAACACAATGACTTGCAGGCTGCAGAATAACGGGCAATGCGGTGGTACCTGGTGAAATGGAGTCCTATTTAGAAGTGCGATAACAAAAAGGCGAATGACAGTACAAGTAATATTAACAAGAAACCAAAAAACTCGACTGCAATTCCTTATAACTTATTACATTCAAGTTATATTTATATATGTTATAGTATAGTTTATTATTTGCTTAATTGTCCACCATTTAAATTTTTGTTTCATACCTGTCTATCGAAGACATACTATTTACTAGATTTCCTTGATACCCATATTGTAATAAATATGAAAACTTTTTTTATTATTCTCTATTTTGATTCGTAGGCGTCATATTTAAATATTATACCCGATAGTATTTCCATATGACATCTTATATGTTAAAATCTATTATGCTGTTTAGGGCTCCAGCGCGTGCCGCAGAATTAGACATACATTCATACTCCTGGGGCAGTCGGGTAAAAATGGTCAGTATGACTGGTAAGGTCAATTAAAAATTTACGAATTCGTTTCCAGATCGACATGATTAGGTGTTCCGTCCGCTTCTCTTTTGTTTGTAGTGCTATTAAGTTGGCAATACTGATTTTTTTATTAACTACATAGTTGGTGGTTTGATCTATTGTAATTGGTGGTAATCGAATTCGCTATTTTTTTTAAATACAGTGTTAAAGGAAAGTTTTAAGTTGTAATTTAATTTCAAAGATTTTACGACTCGACTAAAATTTTGCGAACCGGAAATAATTTACGGCTCTGTTAATATATCCTAAACAAACGTAAATTATACGTCATGTCATTTTTACATTGTTTATTTTTTCACCCCTAAGATACAGTATACTCAAAAATACAAATGTATTGTCTGAACGTCCTTTTTTTATTGTCCCCCACACCTTTATTTTCGTCGAACTTGCCGACACAGCATGTGCGTAGGTAATTTTTATTGCTTACGCCGTAAACTACATACAATATTGAAATTTCGAAGTACGGACGGTAATACAGAAATAATAAAAAACTACCTGCTAGTTTTATGACGGCAGCGTAGAAAATATTTTTTGTGATATCTAAGAAGGGCAAATGTTCACGAGGTTACTAAAAGTAAAAGGAATTATAATTTTTGCAAGGGTCCCCGATTTTACTGGAAGTAAGATTGCTATGCAGGAATCCGTCTAGGTACCACCGTATTGTTATTCTGAGATTTAACAGTACCCACTTAGTGTGAAAACTTTACTGTGTTTCGGTCTGATGGGCACAGACAGTTTATGCAATTACTGGGCATATGAGACTTAAGAACTGATATCTCAGGGTAACGTGCGCAGTGTGGTGCCACACAGAAATGTTCTGGGTGACACAACATTTGTTATAGGCAGACGTTGCATTTATCACTTGGTTAACGTTTTGCACGTTTCGTCTCTTTCTCCTATAAAAAAGTAATAAAAAAGTTCTCTGACCACTAAGATAATAATTAGATTAAAATTGCGAATTGAGATTATATTACTTCTTCAGTCTTATGTTATGTGAATTAGGAGTTTATTCTGCCGTTTCTTCTACTTCAGAGAAACCTTACTACGAAACGTTGGTTGATTGTATAACAAAATGACGTTTGACAAACGAAGTTTATATTTCTTGCGTTGAACCATAAAGAATTTTCATTTCATTTCGTATACAGTTAAATTTTATAATAAGAATTGCGTAATACTTGGCGAACGGAATCGTACAATAATCAATAGTCACAAATCACAACGCAGTTAAAGTGTTGATACAATAATTTACGAGTTCTCAGATTGGAGACAATAAATTGGAGTCTACAGCACAATATTGATCACGCAAGTCGTTTAATGAGGGTTACGGAACAGTTTCGGGGCTGTGATTCATTAAGGGCGATACATCGTTGGCGCGAATGGTCCGACAACTTGTTTTTTTGATCATAGAGCAACTATTATGTGGCGCAGATACGTCACAATACAATGCAACTGCAAATTGTTCTTATAAACTCAGTTAGGTGCTGCTGCCCGTGACCAGTCTGGGCATATTATATCTAGCATCTTTAAAATAGTTATGCCAACGCAACTAGATGTTCTGGTATTTGTGACCTTTACCTTAATCAACATTCACGAAACGAAAACGGGGTAGCGGATAAACCACTCTACAACACACATAGGCCCCCGCCATCAAGGTCAAAGTTAAATTTGATCTTTAATTACGTAGATAAGTAACGGAGCACAACTATCTTGATGGAATGTACGTATGCAGTAATGGGTTGTTATAGCATATATACAAGCAGTCACGCCCTTTTCCCATAGACGAGATAGGCAGAGGCCACACTTGTAGCCCACTTTTCGCCACGACGGGAAACGCGACGTGACGGATGGCGAACCACGTCGCCGACTCAAACAGCTATAAAGAAGTTTTATACATAGAGTCACGCCTCTTTCTCTTTGGGGCAGACAGAGACTACATCTTTCGATCCTGACACATATCTTTCGGTTCATCCACTTTCACGAGCGCTTTTATAGAAGCTCTTTGGTTGACGTGACCTTTCCTTTCAAATATATTTTCGGTGATGTAATTGCTGTTAGCCGTCTCGGCTTTTACAGCTTCATCGGATACTGTGCTCGCGGGCCAGGGGCCCGTGTGCCAGGTTTAGTTTGACCCAAACATAAATAAATAAATAAATAAAAACTCCTACAAAACCCTCGAAGTTCGGACTGTGTCGCGTTCGCTGCGTGCTTTCGCGATTTCGAAAATCTTAAACATTTTAAGTCGTCTACTGACCGTCCGAAGGAGGCTGCGCGCGTCCATTCGGACTGTCGACTTGTGTGTCGGTAACTCTGGGCGGTGAGAACCGCCCTGGAACACGGGTGAATCTTGTGTACGCGATGTGATTATTGACTATTGCGCGCCGCTCTCTACGGCGGTCGCGCGTCGTGGTGCGTGTTATATTAAAGCTATTGACTGTGTGTACAGTGTGGCTTGGATCGTGACTGACAGTATCGTGGTCAGGAAGAGCTGAGACGTCCGTGTCGTCTAGCACGTTTCGCGGGCGACGTTTGCGTTCGGTCGCGTTTCTGTTTGGTCGGTAATTTGCTGCTTTAACCACCAGCGGGTTTGAATGAACCGCGGCTTTTTCGAAAAACCGCCGTGATAATTCTCTAAAGTGTTCAGAGATTAAAGGCATTTCACAGTCGCTGTGAAGATCTACATTGCGTTGATACCAACCGGCTCCGGTGGCAGTTCGCAAGAATCGATTTTGAACGCTCTGTAACTTCTTTAATTGATTGCCCGTCGCGTGAGCGAAAGCGACGCAAGCATAGTCCATTACGGGCCTTATGCAAGTCTTATAGAGGCGAAGTTTGTGTCTTAAGCACATTTTGCTTGAGGAGCAAGTTAATGGGTATAGACGGCTTGAGATAAAAGCCGCTCTATTGCGTATGTTTTTAATGTGTGCAGCGAACGACATCGCTGCGTCTAAAGTGACCCCGAGGTATTTGACGCTCTTTTCCCAGGGAATAGGGCGTCCGAACAGGGTGATCGTGCCTAGCTGATTGTTGCCGATTGGGTGACATCGTCTAGCGGGCTTTGGTGTGCCCCTCGAGAAGTATATCGCTACACTTTTCTCGGGGTTTACCTCTATTCTCCATTTCCGGAACCATTCGCCTAGGCGATCGGCTGCGGCTTGGAGTTGAATCGTTATGCGGCCCTTGTGCTTGTCGGAATAGTACAAGGCCGTGTCATCTGCGAAAAGCGCAAGATTGACTTTCGGGTCTTTAGGAATATCGCTAGTGTATAGCGAGAAAAGGAGTGGGGAGAGGCAGGAGCCCTGAGGGACCCCCGCTCGGAGAGGGCGGCTTGAGGAGCGCGTTCCCTCTACCCGAAAGCGAAATAGGCGGTTAGACAAGAAGGCTCGTATGATGTTCACGAGTCTGTCTGGCACATTAGTGTGATACAACTTGTAATACAAGCCGTCATGCCAGACTTTGTTCCTTTCAAAGATGTCTCACTTCAAAAAAGACTTGTAATTTGAAAACTGCTTTATGCCTTTTTGACATTAAGCACAGTCTTAAACTACATGCATCCATCGACTCAAAAATAGATAAGGTCATCGCTACATATAGTAAGAGGCCGTACGACACTGCGTTTGCTGGTATCAGGTTGCTACTGAAGAGTTTTTTCTCCAACCATGACTTAGTGGTAGGCTTTCTATGCAGGAATCCGTCTAGGTAGTTACCAACCCAGGGCCAGTTATTCTGCCGTGAAGCAGTAGTGTGCAAACATGACTGTGTTTCGGTTTGAAGGGCACTGAGAGCTTGGCATATGAGACCTAATAACCGATGTCTCAGGGTGATGGACGCGGTGAGGTTTGTCACAAAGAAATGTTCTGGGTAACACAGCATTTGATATGCACGCTCGTTTCATCTATTTATCCAATAAAAACAAAATAGTTGCAGAAAAATCTCCTGAGTGATAATAATAATTATAATATCATAAATAAAAAAAGCTTAATGTATAAATGTAAGTTAATCTAAAATACTATTTATAAGATGTACGAGTACATGACACTCCAATATCATTTTTTACCTAATATCGGTTCTGTATTAAGGACGATTCTCTACTACCGAATCGCTATCGAATTTTCATAATACATCGCTGGCACGCGAGCTCAACACACGTGCCTTATCCACGACAAATGCAAATGAATAAGCTTCATGTTAAATGTTAACAGGATGATTTAAAATTTTCATGTATGTTTTCATTTACAAATTGCATACATACATACAGTAACGCCTTTTTTCATATAAAGGGTAGGCATTCATGTAGCCCACCCGGTAGAGTAGATAGATCTTAAGCCACCGCCACACGGTTAATCGGCAGGAAGACGTCTAGGTACCACGGTTGGACCAGTTATTCTACCGTGAAGCAGCAATGTGCAAACGTTACTGTGTATCGGTCTGAAAAGCACTGAGAGCTAGCCTAATAATGGGCATATGGGACCTAAGAACTCATGGCACAGGGTGACGGGCGCTAGTGTGGTGTCACTCAGAAATGTTCTGGTTGATACAGTATTTGTTATGGGCAAGTGTTGCATTTACCATCGCGTGAACGTTTTGCTCGTTTCTTCACAATATCCAATTTTTACTGGTGGTAGGATTCTTATGCAGGAGTCCGTCTAGGTAGGTACCACCCCACGGCCAGTTATTCTACCGTGAAGCAGTAGTGTGCAAACATTACTGTGTTTCGGTTTGAAGGGCACTGTGAGCTATCGTAATCACTAGGCATATGAGACTTAAGAACCTATGTCTCGGGGTGATGGGCACAGTGTAGTGTCACACAGAAATTTTCTGGGTGGTACAGCATTTGTTATGGGTTGCACTTACCATCAGGTGAACGTTTTGCTCGTTTCATCACTTTATACAATAAAAAAATATAAAAAGTTTATTAAATTAAAATACAAAATATGATTTGTAATTTGTTGTGTCTAGTTTTTTCCATAAGACAAGACGGTAGGACATAAATCTAAATAAAATAAATAAAAAAAACTATAACTTCATTTCTAGCATATAAACTGCCTATGCTTGTCTAAAGAAAAAAACACTCTGTGCGGGCAATGTTAGCGGCGGCGCAAATTCGGGCGGTGCCAGGCCGCGCCGGCTCACCTGCATAATTGCCCGTCTGTCTTCACGTGTGTGTGTGATTAGTAATCTATGCTTCACGAAAAATCTTTCCAAACTTTTAACATTTCAACTCAAGCCACGTTTGTTTTTTTTTTTAGGATTATTGCCTGTTTCATGATAGGCACTTTACAAAAAGATTAGAACGGGTACACAGAATGCTTCTAATCTAATCAAATAACTTTTTTCATTAATCACCTTTTTAATGCAAGACTACGTACGTGGTGGAGCCGTAAGGTAGGGCATTTTTTATGTACATAATTTAAGAAAGAAAGAAAGTTACATGTTTATTTGGCAAACACACATCATTCATAGTCCATTGCTGTATACGAGTATATATATATATATATATATATATATATATATATATATATATATATATATATATATATATATATTTATACAGCAATTGACTATAAATGATGTGTGTATATGCTGTATATATTTGGCAAACACACATCATTCATAGTCCAACTTAGGCCTCCCCCATAGATTGCCACAAAAGTCTGTAGCTCTCATTTTCGAGTGATTTTGGTATAGTTGCCACGCTTGGTAGGTTGGCAACCGCAGTTTATTTATTGAGATGTTCCAGGAATATGCTGCTGCCCATCTTCTGGTTTTCATTTTCCCTCTGTCGACTTTTACGAAACCCACGGAATAAGATGAGGTGGTAGGTATTGTAAAAAAATTGTAAAAATAAATACAAAGCATATTGTGCGATGTCACAAAAGATCCCGTTTTGTTGATAATCTTACATTCAGGATCTTTATACTATGAACAACTGTGCATAGACAAAGTACAACGGTCACAAATATAATAAAATACCATACTAAATATAGAATCAAATATAATAATTAAAAAATTGTATTGACAATATCTCTCAAAAAAACAATTAAAAAAAATGAAATAAAAAGTAAATGTACGAAAAAAGAAAGTATTTCGAGAATTACTATTACGAATCATAATCTTTATTTGCTAATTAGAGATATTTTATATTTTGTTTGTTGGTTGTTTATTATTTTTTGGTTGTCATGTTGGTAAGTTGTCTTCCTTAATGATTACTATTTTATGCTATATAGTGCAGACTTTTGCGGGCGAGCTTACCCGAGCTTAGTGTTAACCCAGCAGCGTAGCTCTGTCATGTTGAATCACGGCGATATTACGAGAAGTATTTTTATTTTTATATTATGATTAAACTCAAAATTATAATGAAGCCGAGAAGATCACATTCCTTTCATACAAAAAAATGTAACTCGAGCCTACATTTCTTTTTATTAATAATTCTTAGTAAGTTGTGGATAATGTATTGGTCATACGCTGATTTAATGTAATTATGTACTGTAATAGTGTACTGACTGTTAGTTATCCCAAATAAAGGAAAAAAAAACACGGTCCACGACTCTGATAATGTACACCCATTAAGAATTACATCTAGAACAACACGCCATCGCCATCGAGGGTTTCGCATCGATAAACACCAGACATAAATGCGCACTAGATTCTCACCGACAAAAGTTGACAGTTCGAAACGAACCTCCCTCGGACGGTCAACAGTTGAATTTATTTTTACGTGGGGAAATCCTACATGGATACCCGACTGGCCAGGGGACAGCCGGGTTATGTCGGACTCTTACCGACTAAAACCCCACGGTGGTCTCCATCATCGCTTAAGAGGGGTCACGGGATCTCCGTTCGGAACGCAACTATGACCTCTCCATCGCTTCGCTAAAATTTTGAAAGAACTCACGTGGAGTCCAAGATAGAAATTGTATGTATGAATGCAATATTGAAATTTATTTTTGTAGGTATAGTTGAACCTGCATAAGCGAGAGTTCAATGGACCGCAATCTCTTTTTCGTTGATGGAAGGTTTTTAAAAAATAAGACGATGCTTTACTCATGCGTCACTCAGAAAATTTCTGTGTGACACCACACTGCGCCCGTCATCCTGAGACATCAGTTCTTAAGTCTCAAATGCCCAGTGATTACTCTAGCTCACAGAAAAATATGTTATTTCAGTTTATAAATCGTTTTGGGGCCTAAACTCGATACATTTTTGGCCATTCTCCTATAAGAATCGGTGATAAATAGCAGATGTTTAATAAGCTCGACTGTCGCTTATAGAGGTACAGACACTTACAGTGCTTGAAGACCTATATCCAATTAGATAAACACATTCAGGGCGATTAATAATACCTGTGGCGCCATCTATCTTTGAAAAATATATGTAAAAAAATAGTGATAACTAAATATTAACCATAAATTCAGAAGCTCCACTTCTTAGTGTTGCACTTTTCGTACGCTCAAATGCTATCGCCTAGGCTATAAAGTTTTACTTCAAAAAAGATGTGTCTTCTCATTTGTCAGTTAAACGTGATTCAGACAGACAAACTGTCGAAGAGCAGTAACGTCTAACATTCGAAGCATCGCTATTGCAGTCACTGTTACGCCTACCATGGTTGAGTATACCAAGATACGGCAAAGTTTTCAAATGTGGGAGACGTTTGTGTGCAACATTGGGCCGTCTGGAGGCTGATAATGATCATGTTTTCGCTGCTGTATTTAATCACGATTCTTGTCAGCGCGGTTAGTTGTAGTGAATTGAGTTGAGTGAGTTAGATCTCCACAGAGGACAAATATGTGTACGGCCTAAAGATGAGAGATCTATTCATATGAAATTATTTATGTCTGCAAAATGCACCCACGGTAATGGCAAAATTCTACTTAGGGGTAACGTTCTAAAACAAGAAATAGATGAAAACTGAATTTTTTCGGTCACTACCGGAAGTCACAACTTTACAAATATATGAAATTGTTGGTGGTAGGATTCCTAAGCAGGAATTCGTCCAGATAGGTACCACCCCAGGGCAGTTATTGTGCGGGGGAAGCAGTAGTGTGCAAACATTGATCTGTTTAGGTTTAGATGGCACTGAGGGCTGGTGTAATCACTGGGCATATGACGCTTAAGAACTGATGTCTAAGGGTGCCGGGCGCAGTGTGGTGTCACTCAGAAATGTTCTTTGTGATACTACATTTGTTATGGGTAGACATTCCACTTATCATCAGGTGAACGTTTTGCTCGTAACTTTTTCCAATAAAAAATACTGTAAACATCACGGTCAAGGCGTTGACACGATGTTTTTATTGAAAGTGAAAGACGAGTAAATGGTTCACCTGCTCACCCAGACTATTTCTGTCTGCACCCCAACGCGCTTGACACCCTGAAGCTACTTGACTACAGAATAACTGCCACTGCGGTGGTGCCTACCTAAATTAAATACTGGATGGGAATTCTACCTCCAATGAACACAATCGTGTCACCGTCACGTATTCAATGGAAAGCTAAAAACCATTGAGATATAGTTCGAGTAAAGTGAAAGTTACGCTGGAACATAAAAAGACATTACTATTACACAAATATTGGAACTATGAAGCTGTGACGTTGCAGGCAGCTAAGCTGAGATCTAAGCTGTAAGTTATGGTTGTTACTAGTCGGCAAGTAAGCGTATAATAGTTTCAAATCTGTTACATAGTTTAATTTGAAGCCGATTGCGTGAGTGTTCAGTAATACTTCATAGTTCAGTGCGTATGTGAACTGAGAATTGGTCACACCAGGAAATTGAAAAAATGAAATACCATTAGTGTACCGGTGTTCGACAGATGTAGATGTAACAGCGTAAAATTGCTTTTCAATCCAACTGTAACTTCAGTTCAGGAGGAATTTCAAACAGAGTTTCTTATAGATGAAATTCATCATGTAGCTGTAAGATTGCGTGTTTTTCGTTTCTTTGTGAAACATTGGCTGAATAAATTGACTGGTTACATGGCGTGACATAAATTGTCCGATGTAATCTGGGGGGACAGCAAAAAACTTATGTTCCGCAATCGAAACGTCCGTGGAATTTTAATGCTGTGCTGAAATAGTATGGATAATCTCTCGATTTTATGCTCGATTAATTTGCTTCTGGGTCGACACAGCGTGGACACACAGGTCTTGCCGTGTCGCGGAGTTTCGCCATTCTGTCCCGCATATCGACCGTGGGACCGACAGCTGCGTAAACGGAACGCAACTGTGACGAACCGATTTACCAGAATCGATTTTTCTATATAACGGTAGCTGAGCGATTTACATCTCGATAGTTACGTTGCAATTTGTCAGCGTGATCGATGAAATTTTCTCTTGCGGGTAAACGTTTGCTCATTGAAGCTTCAATTGTCATTTCATAAGCCACGACAACGCAATGACACGAATGCAGAACTGTATTGTTAGCGTCCAGTGATGATTGAACTATGTCTAGTCGTAAGGCTTCTCTTATGCCACCGATATATATAGGTGCTAGCGGGGCAGGGTGGGTCTAATGTTATTGGCAATGTGACACATTGTCGCCGGTCGCACGATTTCACTGTCCGGCGAGACGTGACGAGTTACGCGTGGTCGCCGTTTTTATTTCTGCCAATGACGAGTGTCGAGGCGTGGTGCGGGCCGTACAGATTTGCCAAGATAACTGTGCATTCATTTATGCTCTTATCTCGACGGAAGAAAGCTTCACGATTACTCCGACGATAGGTGTTACTAAATTTGTTGTCCTGTAACCGGTGTAGAGTGGGAGTGATATGTTTTTTTCCAGCAGTAACACACGCCCACCGTTCGTTACCAGTTAAACCGTCAATTGAGACGTAAGCAAGGCGTTCTTTTAAAGCATTATTCGATTTCTTAATAGAAATTCGTTTAGGTCAGTTAATATTGGGGTAACTAAATGCATGAATTTTACACAGCGAGATGGAAAATTTGTCAATCCAAAATGTTCTGCCATTATGTTGAAGTTTTCCAAAATGTTTCGGAATAGCGTTTCAGATTACAAAGACTCTTAAATGTTATTCATCATCATCATCATTTTAGCCTATCAGTAGTCCACTGCTGAACCACATTTTTGTGGCAATATAAGGGGGAGGCCCCTTATATTGCCACAAAAATGTGTAGCTTTCATTTTGGGGATTTTGCCATAGTTGCCACGCTTGTCAGGCGTGTTGGCAACCGCAGTTTATTTATTCAGATGTTCCAGGAAGATGCTGCTGCCCATCTTCTGGTTTTTGATTTCCGTTTGGCGACATTGACGACACCCCCGAGGTGAGATAGGGTGGGTTTTCTTAAGCCCCCTCCCCCCAATGGGCTCTCGCCTTGTCGTGGGAGGGAGGGGGGGCTTATTCACCGTGGCTTGGTCACCCACGAACAAGATAAGAGGGGCCCACATGGTTGGCCTGTGGTGTGTGATGTGACCCGAGGAGGTGCGAACAGTTGGACTGCTGGGGGGAGCAGTACGCTGCCCTCCACAGCCGAGGCGGAGTCGCGGGGGAAGAGGAGTGAAGGTGTATCGTTGCCACTCTCCCTATTCTCCGCGTCTCTGGCGGGGCCGTACCGTAGATGCGGCGGTGGTGGGGCCGCGGGGAAGAGGAGTGTTGCTGTATCGTTGCCTCTCTCCCTATCCGGTCGGCGCCGGAGCCACAGACCAGATCCGTCGCCGGGGCCGGGAAGACTGGTGCTTTCGAGTACAGGTCTCCTGGTCCCGTGTTCTCCGCGTGGTGGACTCCGGGGGTTCGTTGCGCGCACAAAGGGGGGCCGTGTTGGAAGGTGCGTCGTGGGTTCCGGCGCGCCTTGCTGGGAAGGAGAGTGGGGAGGAGCTGTCTTCCCCTGCGAAGGGGCCGCCGATTTTAGGCGGCCAGCGCCGGTGGGGTCGCGGATGTGTGCGTGAGCGTTCCCGTGGCCCTTTCAACATGCGGCGAAGGCGGAACACCATGGGCTTTGGTCGGTGCAAGTCCGACATAATACGTCATTCCTCCTGGGAAGGCGGGTATGCGTTAGGCATTTCCCCATCTTAAAAAGAAAAGGTTTTCTTAAGCCGCCACAACACGTCTAAAAGTAAATGTTATTAACCTGTGTTATTATTAGTGCTGCAACTTGACACCCCGTGTCTTAGTGATCAGAGCACTTGACTTCTATCGCAGACGCCGTGGTTCCTGGGTTCGAATTCCAGCCGGAGTCAACATTTGTTGCATCAATGCGAATTGTTGGTTTTGGGTAGTTTTTGTGCATGTAAAATGTATGTCTTTAAAACGCGCTCACGAAATCACGAAATACAGTAGAAATCATAGTGTGGAACATCGTATTTTTTTGCAGGTATCCGTCTAGGTACCACCCCCAGGGCAAGTTATTCTACCGTGAAGCAGTAGTGTGCAAACATTACTGTGTTTCGGTCTGAAGGGAACTGTGAGCTAGCATAATTACTGGGATTATGAGGCTTAAGCACTGCTGTCTCAGGAGGGCGGGCGCAGTGCGGTGCCATACCGAAATATTCTAGGTGACAAAACTCTTGTTGTGGGTGGACGTTACACTTTTTGGAATGAGTAACGCCTCGTCAAATTCGTCCATATAAATATTATAAATGCGAAAGTAACTCTCTCTCTGTCCGTCTGTATGTTTGTTACCTGTTCACGGTTCAACCGCTAAACCGATATTAATGAAATTTGGCACAGAGATAGTTTGTATCCTGGAGACGGACAAAGAATACTTTTTATTCCGGAAAATCTAATATTTCTCACGGGATATTATAAAACCTAAATCCATGCAGACGAAGTTGAAGCCATCGGCTCTTTAGATAATAATTATTTAACCGAAGGAAGGTAAGTTACTTTGCTAAGATCCGCATGCAAAATATAAAAATGGTGTATATTACCTAGTTTTTTGAAGAGCACCACCCTCTCTCCCTCAGTAGCGTGCACAAGCAAACTAACCCACCAGAAACCGCCACCAGGTACCCTCCACCAACCACTACAATACCACCACTAGATAATATACACCACTGAAGTCGAGAACACGACACGTGTTTCGCCCCAAAACGAGGCATTATCAAGCGTCATAGACTCTACGACAGACGGCCGCCGATCTTAGCAAAGTAATCTTACCTTCCTTCATTATAATGGATTTCCGCAAAGTAACGCCTGATTCTATTAACTTTAATTAATTATTTAACCAAAAAACGACTTTAACTCAACAGCTTCAAATATGATTAAGACAATTTTAGAGTTTCATGATTTTATTATGGCTACCATTATCAGAATTTGACCAAAATTATTTGTGACAACCCTTACGGTTACTTATAGGTTATTAAAAAACTTTCTTACTAAATTTTTATGGAACTTAAAAAATCTAGTCCGAATCCCTTGTTTCTATCCCACTAGTCAAAAGTTAAGAATTTTTTGTATGCATTTTGGCAATGGCGTCGAATCTGACACCATGTTATGTGTCCTTTTGTAATAAAAGGCTACATTTGACTACATTTCAAAATAATCAAGCAACCTTTTTTTACAAGTATGTTAAAAACGATTCAGTTGTCAATCTAGACATTTTAGCCGTTTGTCGCATAGATAATGGGAAATAATTTTTATATTTAAAAAAACCTATTACAAATTCGAGTAGTTTTTGAGAAATCGAAAAATAAACGATTCTTTTTAAGAAGACTCACAAACAAAAGACATCGATAGTTGTTTTTTAATTGACTAAAATAAATCTTCATTATTAGCTATCAAATATCTACCGCTTCGATTCAACAGCAACGCAATTGTCCTTAAAATTTGTTAAGTAATCCCAGTGATATATCTCCGTGATAGAGTTTATCTTGTTATTATTGTCGGCCATGCCGTTTTTGACGTGACTGGCACATCTGACTTCGTAGCACGCGCCGCTCTCCCGCCAAACGCGAGGTCGATGAACTTTTATCTGTCATAAAAAAAATGTTTTGATTCAGTCGGTACGAAGCTTTATGTTTGGTGCTTGAATATTATAATTCGATTACGATAAAACAATGTTTTAATCTGAATTAAATAAAAAGCTTTTATTTGAAATCAATTTGATTATATTGTAATTGTTAACACGTGTTTAGCGGTGAAGGAAAACATCGTGAGGAAACCTGCATGTCCGAGGAATAGAAATATTTCAAGGACATGTGAAGTCCGCCAACCCGCATTGGAGCAGTGTGAAAGGACTATTCTCAGCTTCAAAACCCTCTCAGAAATGCGAGGAGGCCTGTACTCAGCAGTGGCACATTTATAGGTTACTTTACTTTTTTTTTATATTATAATTCAAGACGGGGTGGGTAAATCCAGTAATTTATACTAATTATGATAATGTCCTATTAAGCTAATTTCACCACAGTGACATTTGCTCAGGATATTAGAGCCGTGACAGCTCAGAGACCTGGCGCTCGCCATAAATTTCATAAAACACGACACGATTACACGAGTGACCTGAGAGTGAGACCTGAGACCCCCCCCCCCCCTTAGTGCCCCCGCGCCCCGTGCTGGCACCTCTAAAATTGTACTGCTATTTTAAAGTGCTGATTTACTACGTGCTTCGCGGTGAAGGAAAACATCGTGATCTCTGGTGGTAGGATTCCTATGCAGGAATCCGTCTAGGTAGGTACCACCCCAGGGCCAGTTATTCTGCCGTGAAGCAGTAGTGTGCAAGAAATAAGAGGACACCTGTGCTTAACAGTGGGACATTTATAAGCTGTTACTATACTAAACTATACTACATATATGCTGCTGTTGTTGTTGTTTCAGTCTATCACAAGTCCAGTGTTGAACATAGGCCTCCCACATAGATAGCCACAAAAGTTTGTAGCTCTCATATTGGAAGAATTTTTCCATAGTTGCCACGCTTGGCAGGTGGGTTGGCAACCGCAGTTTATTTGTTCAGATGTTCCAGGAAGATACTGCTGCCCATCTCTTGTTTTAATTTACCCTATGTCGACTTTTACTACACCCAAGGGATGCGATGGTGTGTAGACTCTATATTATAGAGATCTCTATATTGTAGACATTGGCGAAAAAAATTAAAAAAATGTAGAGGCCATCACTTGTCCATGACAGATACAGATACCTCAGATACCTTGAAGAATTTGAATTACAGTGTTGGTCAAATGTCGACTGGGGTTTGAACGCAGGACCGTACGTATGCACTATTGAGGTAGGCTACGCTTAAGTTAAGCCATGCAATCGTCAAGTTTTAAGGCTGTAACTATTTTAATTTTTTTTTTACTTCGTGAGATTTTGTTGCTGAAAAAATTAACTTGTGATTTTTATAGTGAATGTTAAACTCTTCCGTATTTTGACAAAATATTGTTTTCCAGCTCATTAGAGTGTTCAAGGTAGACCAAGCTACTCGTACCATAACGTATGCCTTCGCTTTATAGGGTTATTATGATGTTTTTGTAACATGTTCATAATAACCCTATAAAGCGAAGGCCTTTGTCTCTAGCAAGCGTTCATACATACTAATTAAACATTATTTACGCAAAAGATACGCCGTAATTTAAAAGATTTGTCGGTAATGCCCCTAAGCAATGAATAAGTAAAGAATCATTATTTCAGTATTAAGAAAAATATTACATTGTGCAAACATACTTATAACAATAACTGGTAACAAGATATTCGACCATGGTAGTCTTTAGTATTTAGCAAATACAGATAAAAAAGTCCTCCTGGCGGATTTTCGACCACGCCTTCAACTTCCGAATACTGTCGGAAGCTATCAACTGCGTAACAAATATTATAGTGCTACAAGTATAGGCTTCTGTTTTCTAATATGCAATCACTCGTTCCAACCTACCCGAACTCGGTGTTACGCGAATGCGACAAGATCGGAGGAAGTCTTTGATTCAATTTAAAAACATGGCATGGGGACAATCCCTAAACAACTATTTGGGGTTTTGCGGAAATGTTGGTTTCGGATGGGATTCTAACCCAGGATTCGCTCCGACCTCTAGGCCACACGGTCTACTTCGGGAGGGCGGGCAATGCCCTTCAAAAACTAGGGAAGATACACCATTTTATATTTTGCATGCGGATCTTAGCAAAATAAATTTCTTTCCTTCACTATAATGAATTTCTTCTACTGATAAAAGTTTTGCTTACATGCACAACAAATCCTTACAAATTGTTGATATATTATTTTTATTATATATGTATTATATCTAATCAAGAAAGAGCATCGTGTGTAGGCACTCATCACGGTATGACATATAAAAAAAGCGAATCATTCGATTACGTCAAGCTCATTTCGATTCCCAAGCTATTTTTACTTGCACGTAATGGCCGACTTATCGATATAGACACATCTCGATACTATCGATAACATTCACACGTAGCACACGCTCTAGCCATCTTGTCAATAGAGATGGGCTGGCGGATGCTTTGTTGTTATCGTACCGACTATCGATATCGAGTTTTCGATGGCGGTCCTGTCACTCAAAGTTTTCGGAGTTTTTGTGTGTACTCGGATATGTATCAGTGTTGCGGGATTTTTTTAATGAGAACGAATCACGAAATGTCTGATTTTTAATATTTAAAGCTCACTTTAAGCTCTGTATAAATAGTAGTCAGTACAGACATTAAGTATCTATTAATTTTACATATTTTTTTTATGTATTCCTATTATTACTAATGACTTATTTCTGTGCAAAAGCAACCTATTAATTTGCCGTAACTTTCAAAATAAAATAAATGTTATGTTACTAAGAATATTGTTTAGAATAAATTAATAAAATTCTAATTATTTGTAAACTGGATAAATGAATAACATTTTCCTTTTTTTTAACTAAAAACTATTGATTATGGTTACGTAATAACAATAATTTATGCAATTCGAAAGTTTCGTCTACATAAATCGCACTTAAATAATTTTAAACACTTAGTTGGATTCTTCTCCATTTGTCTTATTTCTATAAATTCACTGCCACAGATGATAATAATTACATTGATAATATTAAGTTGTGTAAAGACGCGGGCTATCGCGTCCATCTGGGTCGATTGGGACCATGCTATCGACATGTTACCGATGTTTTTTTAACACTCCGTCCTTTGTGATCTGTTTGATGGTAAGCGGCTATTATGCAAAGACTCAGCGGTTGACCGCCCATAATATGCATTTTGTTTTAAATACTATTTATTCCATAATTTTATTTACTGTTGCTTAGAAGCCAGAGATACTGGTGTAAGGATTCCTATGCAGGAATCCGTCTAGGTAGGTACCACCCCAGGGCCAGTTATTCTGCCGTGAAGCAGTAGTGTGCAAGCATTACTGTGTTTCGGTTTGAAGGGCACTGTGAGCTAGCGTAATCACTGGGCATTTGAGACTTAAGAACTGATGTCTCAGGGTGACGGGCGCAGTGTGGTGTCACACAGAAATATTCCGAGTGACACAGCATTTGTTGTGGGCGGACGTTGCACTTACCATCAGGTGAACGATTTGCTCGTTTCGTCACTTTCTACAAAAAAAAAAACTTGACCTAGTTGCCTTGTCCGGCAAATACGGTAGAGTTCTGGGTAAGCGACCCGGCCTTCCGAGCTACTGCTGTCTCCTCCTACTTCTTCCTAGATAGTAGTATCCTACACTTTATAGTTCCATTCCCAACTTTCCATTCCTTACCCCAAGACCATTTCCTACCCAATCCTTTTCCCTTCCTCTCCGCCAAGCCAGTGATTGCCGATGGCAAGCTACTCGTAGCAACGCTATGTGGATGAAGTTCAACTCGTGCGAAAATGGCGACGTGGTTCCGCCACCCGTCTGGTCTCGTTTCCTGCGGTGGCGAAAAGTGGGCTACGGATGTGGTCTCTGACTACTCCTTACAATATAAAAAAGCGTCGTTGTATGCGTGTTGCTCAAAAGTAAAACTGTAATAGCAATCAGCTATATCAGTTTTACTTTTGAGCAACATAGTACTAAAAAGAAAACTAATTCGGGATTGGGATCACCGTCGCCTATGAACATCCGCAGTTCAAAAAAAATTATGGGTGCTTCGCCGGCCTTCGAGAAAGGAGTAGGCTCTTTTCTGTCCGAACCACTGAAAATAGGCCTCGCCAGATATTCTGCCGTGAAGCAGTAGTGTGCAAACATTGCTGTGTTCCGGTAAGAAGGGCACTGAGAGCTAGTGTAATCACTGAGCATGTGAGGGGCGTTCAGGGTGATGGGCGTAGTGCGATGCCATACAGAAAAGTTCTGGGTGACACAGCATTTGTTATGGGCGGACGTTTGACTTACCATCAGGTGAACTTTTCGCTCGTCTCGTCACTTTATCAAATAAAAATAATAAAAAAAAAAATTTTGAAGTACGTTGTGACCAGCCAACCGCGTCGACAATTGTTTATTTGCTTAGCTGTCTTGAATCAAAAGTGATAGCTAGTGCTTGGCGGTTGTTTCCTATGCAACCGCTAAACACTAGCTATCACTGGAAGGCACGTAAAGTTCATCTCCATAGAATTTACTTAATATTGACTATTACATTATTTATATTATATTATTTTGTCATATTGTCCAAATCATACGTATATTTTTTTTTTTTACGTATATTTTAAAAATTAAATTTGTCTGTAGGAAAGTAAGCCAATGAAAGATTTTTATCAGATTGCCTTAAATTATAACGTAAGTAAAAAAACAAGTAATGATTAAAAAAATATGATGATACCACGCTGAAATGTGTTTGTGAACTAGGGTAATTGTGTTTGATGTTAAGAAACTAGCATAACATTCTGAATTAGTATGTATTTTAAAGTATGGGTAGCCACTGCAACATGGTAATACTTTTTGTACAATCACATGCTTGGATTCTATCGGAGAACACGGTAGGAGCTATCATAATGATAAAACAGATGCAGAGGAGAATGACAAATGTTTCAGCGTGAGAGTACAGTGTGGTAACTTATATAAATTTTATGGGCAGACGACCATCACATAACATATCTGTATGAAGTAACAGATATGTTATGTGATGGTGACACAGAATAACCCATCTCTCCAACACGTCATGTATTTAAAAAATATAAACAAAGCGATTGGTCACAATATACTTCAAATATCTTTTTTTTAATTTCTTTATTTCATAAAGTGACGAGACGAGCGAAACGTTCACCTGATGGTAAGTCAAACGTCCGCGCATAACAAATGCTGTGTCACCCAGAACATTTCTGTATGGCACCACACTTACGCCGATCACCCTGAATGCCCCTCACTTGCTCAGTGATTACACTAGCTCTTAGTGCCCTACTTACCGGAACACAGTAATGTTTGCACACTACTGCTTCACGGAAGATTACCTGGCGAGGCCTATTTTCAGTTGTTCACTTCTAATGGGCCGTAATGTCGATGACTATAAAGTAAATATAACTTTATTTATTTAGGGTAAGATCAAGCTAGGTATTTGAATGTATTACTTATATTCTTAATAAGTACGAGTACGTACAATCTCCATACTGTTTTATAAATAAAATCGCATTTTTACCATTACTGCGCTAAGATAATATAAATATGAAGAAATTTATTTATAGAGTGTTGTAACTGTGGAGTGTTACAATCTGTCGCCAGCTTTTTTTTTGCCCTACGGAAAAGCCTCTCATATTTTTAACTTTACTGAACTTAAAAAGTTCTTATGATAATAACAAGCAGATTACGCAAGGGCTCACTGGCCACACGGTTCGTCGACCCTGAAAACATTAAAAAGTTACGGACAATGAGAAAAGTAGGTAAATTTGAAAACGGAATGTCAATAGCCGGCGGCCGGCCGAACCTGCCCCACGCGCCCTTGACTTGCGGAGATAAAAAGGGGGAGATGACCGGCACTTGGGGGAGGGGCACGCTGCCCTCTGCCCGCGACGGATTTTATTGCTACTTTTATCGGCCCACGAAGTTCCACGTGGCAACTGTATTTATTATTTTGATAATAGGTGTAACCGAATCTTTAATAGAAAATAAATGCTCACTGTTTACACATTACATATGACATTCGTCATATTAAGAGGGAAATCAGCTTAAATAAGTGTCTAATTAAGTACGACCATTATTATTTTTTTTAAATGAAAGGATGAACCGTTTGTTATGATATTAACTTTAAATTTACAGTTAATAAAAATAAATAAATAAATTTTAATAAGCACTACGCTACTGGATTATTATTTTATTTTTAGAATCCAATATATTATAAGTAATGGTACTCAATAAAAATCTGAACTTCGTAATACAACAAGTATTGTTTTTAAGAAAAGTAGCGGCATTGAGAGGGAACAGCTGATCATAAAACTGTCTCCTCCCCTCGACCCCGTGCCCGTGACCCCACTAGTGAAATTAAAAAGAACTCTCTGGGTCACTGGCACTTTGCACTTTTAAAATGGTTACAGTTTAATAATACATTTTAAAGGCCAAAAAAACTGTGATTTCTTTGCCAAAATTTTTGACTCTTGTAAAATATTGAGCTGATCGTGACAATGATGTTCAATCATGTCTGCGAAAAAATTACATTACGTGAGCTTCGACTAAGTATATACTGAAGCATGGTCACAAATTTCATTCGAGTTTATTAAAAAAAGTTAATTTTTTTCATGAAGGATATGACAAGTCTATGCCTCACCCAGAATTGCCAGTTTTTGATTCTGTGCGAAACCACACTAGGCTTGTCATCCTGTGACATCAGTTCTTATGCTTTACACTAGCCATCAGTGTCCTTCAGACGAAAACACAGTAATGTTTGCACACTACTGCTTCGCGGTAGGATAATTGGAGCTGCGGAGGTACCTTGCGATATAGTGTTAAGTTTGCTCATAATGGATGCAGTGTTACCCACAAGTTTTAATAGCAAAGTTATTTTTCGCACAGCAAAGCACTTGTCATTAACTGCATTGTTCCTCAGCGCCTTTCTATGGCTTGTACGCTACTACTTTATGGCAGGTGGTAGGATTCCTATGCCGGATATAGGATATAGGAAACCGTCTAGGTAGGCACTGAGAGCTAGCGTAATCACTGGGCATATGAGATTTAAGAACTTATTTCTCAGGGTGATGGGCACAGTGTGGTATCACACAGAAATTTTCTTGGTGACACAGCATTTTTTATGGGCAGACGTTACACTTACCATCAGGTGAACGTTTTGCTCGTTTCAATACTATATCGAAACAAAAAAAAAAGAATTTGTAGCAATTTGGCGGTACCTACACTGACACGATTGTTAATAAAACATTAACCGTATCCGTGTGGTAGCGGCTTAAGAGAATCTACCACTCCATCTCATACCATCGGTGTCGTAAAAGTCGAGAGAGGGAAAATTGAAACCCCATCTTCTGCTTATAATTTTCCCAGCAGCAGCATCTTCCTGGAACATCCGAATAAATAAACTGCGGTCCCAAAGCGTGGCAACTATGGCAAAATTCCCCTCAAAATTAGAGGTACACACTTATGTAGTAATCTATGGGGGAGGCCTTTGTTCAGCAGTGGACTAGTGGTAGGCTGAAATGATGATGATGATGATGATGAATTTAGGTTAGGGGCGAAAAAGTAAAAATCATCGTTTTTATTTTACCAGTCGGCGAAAATCGTGAGCATCATTCCTTGTAGTGACGAGACGAGCAAAACGTTCACCTGATGGTAAGTGCATTAGTTCTTAAGTCTCATTATCCCACTGATTACAATTGCCAGTGCCTTTCACACACAGCAATGTTCACACTATTGCTTCAGAGATACACTGGCCCTGCGGCAGTGCCTACATAGACGTATACCTGCATAGGAATTCTAACACCAGTAACATACAAATATATTTTTAGGGACGAAAATATCAAGATCGTCGGTACTATTTTTTCTGACGGCAAAGGTCGTGAGAATTTTATTTATTAAATCAAATGCCGTCCATGCTGTCCATTATAATGGACCCTCAGGGACATTCGAAGTACCAATATCTCTCTTCGCTCTGAAGTCGCGATTCAATCACATCCACATCCCTTTGCTCATTCGGCTTGAACGTTCAGCTCAATATTTATTGTAATTAAACATTTAACTAATATATGGCTAACAGGATTAAGAAGGCTTAATATAAGATATTTTACACTAGATGTAATTTGTGAAAATATTTTTTTTATTGGATTAAGTGACGAGACGAGCAAAACGTTCACCTGATGGTAAGTGCAACATCTGCTCATAACAGATGTTGTGTCACCAAAAATATTTCTGAGTAGGCACCACACTGAGCCAGTCAACCTGAGACATCAGTTCTTAAGTCTCATATGCCCAGTGATTACACCAGCTCTCAGTGCCCCTCCGACCGAAACACAGTAACGTTTGCACACTACTGCTTTACAGCAGAATGACTGAATCTGGGGTGGTACCTACCTAGACGGATTCCTGCATAGGTATCCTACCACCATAATATTTAACTGTTAACACCATTTTATCGGTTCTTGGAGCCATCGATGCTTCAGCTTGTTGAACTTTAATGATATCAGCAGAAATCGTCGTTACGGATTTTGTTTTGCAGAAAAATTACGAACAAAGAACATAGCTCGCTGAGCGAGTTTGAGATTCATCATGCACCCTACAGCGTAAGGCTGTCTCGATGTATTATTACGCACTAGTTTAAGAGTGATAAGGAAATGGAGTCGTGTAATAATAAATATTTCAAAAGTTTCTGATTTTATACATATTTTACAAAAAATTACATCAATATTGTCTCGGGGCAAACTTGTAATTTTTGCGTTGTTCTCTTTCGAGAAAAATAGTTTTTACTAAAATCAGCGTTCTTACTATTTTCCCATAGCGTCATTTATAATAAAAATTATGAACTAGAGTGAACCAACTAGAGCCTACAGTTTATCAATCGATTTCTATCCCCGACGTCATAAAAAAACTCCAATTCACTAACGCTCTCACAGTAGACTAACTAGGGTTAAATTTTAAGCCACGAAAGAAGCGGAAGCGGTCAATATTTATTTGTTACCGCTTTATTTAAAAAAAATCCAATCAGTCGAAAACGTATTAAGCAAAAGTAAACTAAATAAAAATATACCAAAATTTTGCTAGAGCAAATTTATTTTTTTATTTCATACTCACGTGCGCTACGTGCGACCAAGCGCTAATTTTATAGTTATTTAAGTATTAATTAGTTATTTTTAAACAACAAATTTAAGTTCTGAGCCCAAATTCATATAATTTATAATTTAAGGTACATTAATTTAGTTTCCCGTACCGCATATTTTATAGCCCAGTAATATGCAATCGGAGGCCAATGTCCACCGCGTTCCATTGATTCGGCTTTCTTTAAGAAATCACGTCGGAGGCCGGAAGACGATTCGTCGCGCGCTACTCAGACCAGAACATTCTAGCTTTAAATACACTGACCATTCTTCACACCTTGACAACGCCGTTTTTGAAAGTAGATCTTAAACCGATGACCTAAAGTAAAATTTCCGTTGCCACATAGAGGAAAGTCTCTATGAGCATAGGAAAGATATAGATCTTAAGCCGTCTGGATAAGGTTTACGTTGTTACAAATGTGAAGTGATAATTGAAGAAGTATGGTGTGTTTTCGAGCATTTCCAATTCCAGATCGTTTTTTCACGCCCGACTGCCGCGAGGGTGTGTAGGAAACGCACAGTCACTGCCAACAATCGTCCTGTATTGATTAGTGGTAACTGAAGTATTAAATTCCGTAACACTTGTTTGTTACGGACTGTCCATATAGTGGAGCTATCACGTGCTTATGTAGATATGAGCTCACGTGCTCATGTAGTTAAACTCAGTCATGGACCACGGTCTTACGGAATACTGGTTTACTGTAGCAACATAACGTACTGCATTTATATTAGGGCAATTATTCGGGCAATTGAGGAGGACTGCAACCCTAAATATAGGCAATGAATTATTTCACCATAGTCCCTTGGGGTGACCAAACAATTACATATTGATGGTGATCTTGGTGTTTATGGGTTATAGTGATTACTTACTATAGGATGCTGTCTACCGGCCGTCTGATGGATCACAGCATGGTGGCCGGTAGTTCATTTCACACCTGGCATCCCGGATCTGCCTTGGCTTCGGGTCGCAAGACGGTTCTCTTTAGTTATGAACGCGCGTGAAAGGTACTGGGCCGCTTTTCTCTTGTCGGCACTTACGATAAACGTAGATGGATTGGTAGATTTTCTTATAATGGCACCACATGGACAATGAACATGAACAATACAACTGGAACATTAATTCATTATATGGACTTCTGCAATTTTTATTCATGAACTAAAAGTGTTCACATTTATTTTGTGTAATATTCAGGCACCAGAGAAATCAAAAGAGAAAAGTGAAAAGTTTTTCTCTAAGTTAGTTATTATAATTTCGGTGATGTAATTGCTGTTAGCCTTTTTTGACTTTTACAGCTTCATCGGATACTGTGAGAGAGAAGTGAAAAGTCTTTCTCTAAGTTAGTGCTTACCAGTTATAACTGTATCGCCACTTACAACCATGTGGAATCGTAGTTTATCACTATTTTTTTATTTAAAAAAAAGATCTTGTCTTTAAGAAATATTCCTAGAAAAGTATCAACCTGTAACTGTCCCACTACTGAACACAGGGCACTTCTCACTTTTGAGGCTTTTCTAAGGGTATTGGAACTAGGAAGAGGCCGCTGCGCTGCTCCAGCGGGTTGAAGGAATTCATATGTCGTCAAAAAAATTTTTAAATAAGCAGGTTTCCTCACAACGTTTCCCCTTACCGTCGAGCACGTGGTGAATAAAAAAAATATTTTAGTGGTAACAATACCTGGGGTTAAATTCTAGGGTTTCGCGTATTATGGTATTTAAATTCGAAAACCAGACCTCTGGCCTACCGCGGCTAATATTATTCCTTATTTACGATAACTCTCAAATGGCACGCACCTCACGTTCACGCGTTGATATCTTTCACATATGTCGGCCTTCTACATAAACTGTATGTACCTGTGTCTTGTACAAAGGACACACATTTATAAAGAGTAAAGAAATTATCTTTGTTGATATATGTATTTATATTTATTTTATAAAGCCCGGCTTAGATTTGGAGCCCGGCTTTTTTATGTATAATTATCATGATCATCATCATCATTTCAGCCTATCATTAGTGCACTTCTGAACATAGAGCGTCCCTCATAGATCGCCACAAAAGTTTGTAGCTCACATTTTAGAAGATTTCGCCATAGTTCCCACGCTTGGCAGGCGGGTTGGCCACCGCAGTTTATTTATTGAGATGTTCCA
This sequence comes from Luehdorfia chinensis, assembly GCA_019845155.1. NCBI lineage: Eukaryota > Metazoa > Arthropoda > Insecta > Lepidoptera > Papilionidae > Luehdorfia > Luehdorfia chinensis. The sequence goes on along the minus strand of JAHVAK010000003.1, from coordinate 5,872,992 downwards.
GGAAGATGCTGCTACCCATCTCCTGCTTTTCATTTTCCCCCTGTCGTCTTTTACGACACCCACGGGATGAGATAGGGAGCTAGATTCTCTTGAGCCGCCACCATACGTCGTATATTACGTATATTAATTCCTGGCATCTGTATTATTTATTCTTAGCGACCCGTTTCGACTTACCTAGAGAATTTAGGTTCCCAAATATTACTCAAAAATTCTGAAAATATTGGTGAAAACTGAACGAAACCTTTGCCGAATGCTTTCGTGAAAAAATTTATAGAAAATAATTATACACTGATTTTAAAATTAGGTTAAAAATGGATAGTCTATTAAGGGAGACCAGAGAATATCATAATGTGTTTAGCTGGCTATTATAGATTATTCGATGCAATTAGATTTACATTAGAATTAGATTACATGTTAGTACACGTTCCTAAACCAGATGGTACCAATGTGTTATCATGACAGAGCTACGATAAATGGCGCTAATTTGCAAATAAATGGGTAGAGTGACAGTTTATTATGAAGCCTTAATTCAAGCACATCCATTATTAAGAAAAAAAACACCCACAATCATTTAAAAATATTCATATCAGAGGCGAAAAGAAAACAAAAAACCTTTTACGTCCCCTCGGACTCCCCGTCGGGTTCATTACACATCAACGGCGAATACCAATCTAGCCTTCATTAGTCGCTAGCAGAACAATCAATATTCATATCCCATGCGAAATCTTCCCATGCGAAGCTGCACACGGCGAAAATAATAAAAAAGAAACATGATAGATGATTCCGCGACTACGCTCGCTATGCAAAACGAAATTAAAAAGAACAAGTCATATCACTTAGCGCACACAGAAGCGGCAGGTTTTTATTAAAAATTTCTACATATCTCGCGCGTCTTCAGTGCTTTATCTTAACCCCCCCCCCCCCCCCCAATCCCCCCGAAACGAGACGGCTATAAAAAATGCCCCCGAAGGAAAGGGACGACAACGAGCAGAATACGAAAATTATAATTGCCAACTGTACGTAAATTAACACCGTGGATTTGGCGGTTTTGTCCCCTTCCAACTTGCATCTTCTTAGTTGGAGCGAACGGGACGGAATGTGTTTGTGTGTGGCGGGAAAGAAGAATGATTTACATACATGGTTCGCTCACAAACACAATAATGGACAGAGGCGCGGAAAATCGAAGGAAGTCGGGACGCGATCGGTTTTCCGATTTGCTTTATGCACTGGATGCATTTCGGGACGGTCGCTTTTTGCTACGTTGCATTCTGCATTCGCAACTTGATAATTGTTTTGCATTTTTTATCTGTATTTTTATCTGATGTTTTTTGACTAATTATTGGATAATCAAAATAAATATAAAAGAGTAAGTAGTATATTTATACCTTAGGTTTTGTATCAGTAATTTTTATCACCACATATTTTTTTAAACGGAGAAAGCATTCTTAAGTGAATAATAATCAAATAAACGTTGTACGAGTTTTGACTTTTCCTAGGAAAAGTTAAGAGGAGGATGACGGCGACGCCACGGTTACAACGTTAAATAAAAACGCTGGATATAAAGTCAGAACGTAAACCCAAAAACACTTACCCCACTTCATCTTCCTGTTTTAGAAATAATGCTAATAAGACAAGATCAGAGAAAGCGTCACAAGCGACGCTCACAATCTGCACCTGACAATCACACTAAAGTCTGACTGAAAACCAATCTGCACCTGACAATCACAATAAAGTCTGACTGAAAACCAATGACTTGAGTGATTCACGTATATTCGGCTAAAATGTGAAACCCAGGGCCTTCGTCTCAGCAGGCCCGTACGTTAACTAATGAGCCACACGGTAATTATTGACTACATGAATTCACTAAATTATGAAATGTAGAAAAGTGTCGTAAAATCTGTTATGTTCTTATAAATAAATATTCAGATCCAATTATTGCAGCTTAAATATAATATCAAAATTTTAATTTCAAAACTTTTGAAATAAAAAAATTAAAAAAAAACAGTTACCGGCAGCGGTTTTTCCGGACCGATGCGACTTAGGGACCTATCAAGAAAAGAGCATACTCCTTTCTCAAAGGTCGGCAACTCACACGAAATTCCTCTGGTATTGCGGATGTTCGTGGGTCTTGGTGGTAGGATTACTATGCAGGAATCCGTCTAGGTAGGTAACACCCCAGTTATACTGCCGTGAAGCAGTAGTGTGCAAGCATTGCTGTTTCGGTTTGAAGGGCACTGTGCAAGCTAGCGTAATCACTGGGTATTTAAGACTTTTTTTTTATTGTATAAAGTGACGAGCAAAACGTTCACCTGATGGTAAGTGCAACGTCCGCCCACAACAAAGCCTCAAATGCCCAGTGATTACTCTAGCTCACAGTGAAGTGAGTAAGAATTGATGTCTCAGGGTGACGGGCGCGTTGTGGTGTCACACAGAGGTATTCTGGGTGACACAGCATTTGTTGTTGGCGGACGTTGCACTTACCATCAGGTGAACGTTTTGCTCGTTTCGTCACTTTCTACAATAAAAAAAAATCAAACCTATCAGATGAGCCGACAGCTCGATCGCCACCGCTTCTAGAAAAAAATCTCTCTCACCTCATATGACTAGATACGAATTTGTTTCTATATGTAATAATTGGTGGAAGCTAGTTTTAGACTACGAAATTTAAAATACTAAAATTGTGGCAATGTTAAGAGGGAGGTGTTTGATAGTCTTGAGTCAAATGATTTATTTTCAAATTTCATAGGCGTAATTCAGTTTTAAAGTACTAAAATGTTTCCTGCAGCTATTGATTTCAACAACCCCGTTATGTTTTGACCACCTGGCGGGCAGAGCGAGCTTGCTGCGGCAGAGACCGATATTGTGCCAGAAGCCAAACGCTTGCCCCTAATACAACTTTATTTATTCATTAGGTTTACCACGAGCATGTTACGACATGCTTTGTTCAGTAAAATTAAAATACTTTATTTCAATGCCAATTAAAAGCGTAAGCAAGTACTTATTTCCCTATTCGTGTCGCGAAGATTTTCAATTTCCTTTTGTTCTGAAATGGAGCCGTGGTAGCTCAGGGGCTAGGCGCTCGCTTTAAATTTCATAGTACGCGTTTGACCTGGGTTCGATACCCGGTGCCGGCACCACTAAAATTGTTAATTGCAATTTTAAGTGCTGATCTTACCACGTGCTCGGCGGTGAAGGAAAACATCGTGAGGAAACCTGCATGTCTGAGAAATAAAAAATATTTCGAAGACATGTGAAGTCCGCCAACCCGCATTGGAGCAGCGTGGCGGATTCTTTCTAGCTCCAAAACCCTCTCAGAAATGAGAGGAGGCCTGTACTCAGCAGTGGGACATTTATAGGCTGAAACTTTACTTTTTTTTTACTCAATGCCAGTTATCCTTTATTTCTCTCTATCTTTTCCTTTATGTCCGGCACAGTAGAATAGCACCTACGTCTCTCCTACCGAGGCGTCGTTAGAAGCGTCTAAGGTTTTTGACTCGTAGCAAAATAGCAGCGACGTGGTTCACGTTGACGTGGTCACGTATCGGTTTCCCGCTGGGGGCGAAAGTGGATTACGGGCGTGGTTTCTGCCTATCCCTTTGTATGGGAAAAAGGCGTTACTGTATATATGCATAAATTTATTAATTGAATCGAAAAAAATAATAGTAGTATATTTTATAGCAACTAAAGACAGCGATTAGATATTGAACCGTGGTAGCTCTCGCTTTAAATTTCATAGTACGTGAGTGTCCTGGGCTCGATGACGGTGCCGGCATCACTAACATTGTAAATCGCAGTTTCAGTGCTGAGTGCTGATGCTCAGCGGTGACGTAAAATATCGGGAGGAAAACTCAAAGTCTGAAGAATAAAATATATTTCGACGTCTGTGTCGCCAACCCGCTTTTGTATCACCGTGGCGGATTCTTCCGGCTCCAAAACCTTTGTACGTGTCACCTTAATGTTTGTTTCGGCCGCGTGGTTCCCCACCCGCCACGTCTCATTTTCTTCGAGAGCGTAAAGTGGGCTACGGATGTGGTCTCTGCCTATCCCATATGGGAAAAAGGCGTGATTGTATGTATGTAAAATTTGTAAGGCGGCATAAGATTCTCCCACACCGTTTCAACAAGTGGGATGTCGTAATAGCTTATGTCTATAATAGTAAATGAAAGGAAAATCTACTGGTAGTCGATGGTCGGTGTACAAGTACACCGACACAGCAATGTCTAAGGTGCGAGGCTAGAGGCTAGAAGTTCCTTTGTTTAGATTGGCTATAACTGGAAAGTCTTTTCTTAGTAGATGTATAAAGTTTTATAATAAAATTCCTAAAAGTGTAACACAAAAATCGGACATGGATTTTAAAAAAATTATCAAGAAGACGTTATTAGATAAAGCGTATTATAAAATAGATCATTATATAGAGAACAAAGATGTGTGGAAATAACTAATACTCTGCACTTGCGGTTTGCAAGTGCAGAGTACTAATTGGCTACATTGGCTTCTAAATTTATGATGTAATTTTTTTGTAATCTGTAATCTGTAAATGACATTATGTAACATGGCATTGAAAAAAGGAAGACCCCAGAGTTTCTTACCGGTTCTTCTCTGAGAAGGTCATTTTTTGAAACGGTGTAGATTTTGACGTTCATAAGAGCTTTAAACAAGCCTAAATTGAATAAAGAAATTTTGACATTGACTTTGACTTTGAGGTATCTGGTACTGCGATCGCCAATCCGCCTGCAAAGTATGGCGATTATGGCAAAGCCTCCCAACTTGGGGGGTGTCTGTAACTAGCAGTTAATTGCTGAGAAGCTGATGGTGATGAGCATTTATTATGTAGAATCATCAAGAAACGATGATTAAGCTGCAACGGTGAAGATAGACGTTTGAGTACATATATATTTAGCACCAAAGTTAAGCAACGTCCAGTGGAGTAATCAATTGGGCAGGCTTTATTCTCGATTTCTTTGATGTTTCGGCTAAATACAACATACATACAACATAATTGTGAAACTGTGTGTTTTGATTGCCAAAGTTATCGAACTTTGTTGTTACTCATTGTTAAAAAAAAATACTTAGAATTTTTTTGTCTGCGTTAGCCTATCGACCAGTAAATTAGGAGGAATACGACTGCATTCGTTTCATAATAAAATTACAATTGACTCTTTTCTTATTCATTTTTAGAAGTAACTTTTTTTAAGTGAGTTCGCCTAGCGATATTAATTAAAGCTTAAATAGTATAATGTTTTTTCTAGATGACATGGGCGTTTGCGATGTTAGTATTAACTTAAATACACAAACATTTTCAAAATGTACTCCAGTCCATCTTTCAAAACGGAAAACAAAATATTACAGCACATACCTAAAATGTCAGGACGCTGAGGGTTTCCTCTGGTAGTAGGATTCCTATGCAGGAATCCATTTAGGTAGGCATCACTCAGAAATGTTCTGATCGACGGAGCATTTGTTGTGAGTGAACTTTTACCATTTCCTGCAAATAAATAATTTCATTATTTTCATCAAGGTGAACGATTTGCTCGTTTTCGTCACAGCCTATAGACGTCCCACTGTTGAACACAGGTCTCCTTTCATTTCTGAGTGGGGTTTGGAGCTGGTTCAATGCGATAAAAGTTAGGCAGATTTTACATCTCGATTTTTTTTTATTTCGCTGACATGCTGGTTTCCTAACGATGTTTTCCTTCACCGCTAAGCGCGTGGTAAATGAGCACTTACAAAAATTTGTAGACCAAGTGGAGGTGCCGGCCCTGGGGTTTGAACTCAGGTCACTCGAGTACCTATTTGCGGTTTTGTCTGTTTATTATTTGTCTCGTTACTATAAAATTTTAATCTAAACAAATGTTTATAGTTTCGATATTATGCGTATTAAACAAAGTTTTTTTTATTGCATAAAGTGAAGAAACGAGCAAAACGTTCACCTGATGGTAAGTGCAACGTCCGCCCACAACAAATGCTGTGTCACCCAGTTAGAAAACATGTTAAAATATTGAGAATTTTCGAAGTGAAACTTCTTTAGGCGCGATGAGAGTGAAATTTTATAAGTACAGCAATTGGAAAATTCAATTCAAGACCAACTTTTTGTTTTTGTTTTGTCCAGCAAATCCTCATCGCTATCACCATTCATCACTCTAACAAATCTTTAGTAAAAGTCAACTATCATTTTACTGTCGATCGAAACGAAGTCCTTGTTAAGTTTAGTTATTAAGTTATTACTCGACATTGGCAAAAATGTATCGATTTGGTAGCTAATTGCCAGGATCAAAAAAAGAAGAACGGTGAAATTTCAAGTTCGAATAAGAGCGCAGCGTTTCTGTTATTCTTAATTAATATTTATCAGCAGTTTTTTTTTTATTGGATAAAGTGACGAAACGAGCAAAACGTTCACATGATGGTAAGTGCAACGACTGCCCATAACAGATGCTGTGTTACTCCGAATATTTCTGTGTAGCACCACACTGCGCCAGTCACCTTGAGACATTAGTTCTGAAGTCTCATATGCCCAGTGATTACGCTAGCTCTCAGTGCCCTTCAGATCGAAACACAGTAATGTTTGCACACTACTGCTACACGGCAGAATTACTGGCTCCTACCTATACGGATTCCTGCATATTACTTTGGATAATATTTTTGTTAATTCAACTGTATTTATTTTAATAAAAGTTCTTATATATATAAGTAACACTTTTGTCACGTGTTGATGCACGCGCTCTTTTTTATTTTTTCAAAAAAAAATTCAATCGAAAATTATATTAAAACGAAGGGTCGTAACCCTGGTGTCACAGCAAATTTGTGACAATAGAAGTATAGGTGTCAGCCCGTCCACACAAATGAACAAGAAAGTGTTTTAGGCGTAGGTTATAAGACTTTATTGTAGACTTTTTTATAGCAAAATATATATATATTATTTTTAATTAGACAGAGTAACTCTTGTCGTCGTGCAACGTTGTCTTACGTGCATCGCTGTAACAATTTCTGTAATTACAATAGGAATGTTACTGTTTAGTAATTTCGGTTTTTTTTTCAAATGTATTCCCACGCGCTAGAATGCTTAGTGTACTTTTTTACAGACACAAACATTCAGCAACAACTATCGGTACATAAATACATACATACATAAGATCATGACTGTATCCCATTAGGGTTAGTCAGAGACTGGGCACTCACTGCAAAAACAGATGACTGCCACAATCCACGTTTCACCAAAACAATATACTCCACTTGGTGTGATAGGTGGTGAGCCCATCGCCACCATGCGGTGGTGCACAGTGCAGTTTAATTCCTTACTCGCCTTTTACGAGATCCATTGGATGAGATGGAGTGGTAGTATTCTTTTAACGAGCCGCCACCACATGGTATCATGGATCATATATTGGTATTTTGTACCGATAGTAGATCGGTACAACATACCAATATATGATCCATGCGCGAATCGGACCCGCAATCCGTAGCGCATAAGGCAGTAGCTTAGCTACTGCTGTTACCGAGCCGTGAAACACAAATTCGTATGGTCCGGTAGTTAACAGCATTTAAAACAATGTAACTGCTTCTTTACCTTATATTTATAGCGATCGAAATTAAGCAAATGAAGCCGATAATATATTTTCACAGGAGAAAGAAAATTGCGTGATAAGGGAACGTTGCGGTGTGATTGAAGATGTAGTGACAAAGATAGAGGAAGGGTTGCTTAGATGGTTTTGACACGTAGAGAGGATAAATGAAAGAAGATTGACGAAACAGATCAATGAGACGAGTGTGAATGGGAAAGCCGGTTAGGGTCAACCCAGGCGTACGTATCACGACCAGATCGGAGAACTTTTGAGGAAACGTCACGTTAAAAGTACCCGCAACCGACGAGCGTGTATGAAAACGGCATTGAAAGTAGAAGAAGCGAAAGATGTGTGTCAGGATCGTAGCAAGCGGAAAGACGTCTCGGCCTACCCCAATGGGAAAGAGGCGTGACTTAAAAAAATGAAAAAAATTGTTCAAAAATAAACAAGTGTTTATTATTATGACAGTCTCATGCGATATTATCGGTTAACAATCAGCAGTTTTTATTCTTTCATTGCAGACAATTTCACGATATGTTGTATGTGTGATATGGATTTGCCTGCGCTGTTCCGTATCCGATATAAAGCTTTTGGAATAAGATCGGTGGAAGAGTGAGATGCTGTATCGAAGATACGGGACAAGTAACAAAATCTTCAGACCTGAAAATCCTGCCCGCTGACGCTGTTGCCAAAGGTATAAAAATAAATGTCTATAAAATAGTATTTTGGTACAGGTTTTCGCTCTATTTTAAGATTGAGATTTTAAACATTAAATCGAGGTATGAAGTTTAGGCGTTGGCATGTTTTTTTATTGTAGAAAGGGACTAGACATGCAAAACGTTCACCTGATGGTAAGTGCAATGTCCACCTATATCAACGCTGTGTCACTCAGAATATTTCTGCATGGCACCACGCTGCGCCCGTCCCCCTGAGACATCAGTTCTTAAGTTTCATATGCCCAGATTACAATAGCTCTCAGTGCCCTACAGCCCTACAGACTTCTGCTTCACGGCATTATAATTTATAACTGGCCTGGGGTGGTACCTATCTAAACGGATTCCTGCTTAGGAATACCAGTCAATAATAAATTTATCAACACCATCTATTGACAAGTATTTGAACTGAACTGTAGATTTTAGTAATAGACAGACTTTTCTAACTTAATCTATTAATCCATATTCCAAATTACCAGAAACTATTGATGGGAAGCAGTATCCTAAGTGCGGATATTTCGGCAATACGCTCATTAACGCATTTTCTTAAAAAACACAAAATAGAACAGCTTTTCTAAGTTCGCAGCAGTAGACTTAAAAAATACTTGACAGCTGAAAATGTAAAGTATTTCGGACATTTTATTTTTAAAATAACGTTCCGTATTCATACAGACATTCATATAGTCACGGCTATTTCCCATATAAAGAGGTAGGCAGAGGCCAAACACGTAGCTCACTCTTAGCCTCCGAGGGAAACGAGACGTGACCAGTGGTTTTGGTAAGAGTCAAAAAAAATCTTACTCCCCCTTGCGTCCCTAGGAGTAAATAGTGACAGCACATAATATGGTGTTGTCCTGCACGAATGAACGCTGTCCGTACAATACCTTAGTCGCCTATTACGACATCACGGTAGGAAAAGGGTAGGTTCTACTCTACTCTAGCTTAGATTCGACTCGAATTCGGATATCCGACACGTAAAAAAATCCTATCGGATATCCGAATTTGTGTGTGATTAATGTTAAAAGAGTGCCGTGGTAGCTCAGGGGCCTGGTGCTCGCTTTTAATTTCATAGTAAACGAGTAACCTGGGTTCGATCCCCGGTGCCAGCACCTCTAATATTGTTCTACAATTTTAAGTGCTGATTTACCACGTGCTTAGCGGTGAAGGAAAACATCGTGAGGAAACCTGCATGTCCGAGGAATAGAAATATTTTCGAGGACATGTTAAGTCCGCCAACCCGCATTGGAGCAGCGTGGCGGATTCTTCCTAGCTCCAAAAACCCTCTCAGAAATGAGAGGAGGCCTGTGCTCAGGCAGTGGGACATTTATAGGCTGAAACTTTACTTTTTTTTTAATGTTAAAATAGACAGTATTACATCGACGTTTTTTGGCCCCTGCCAGAACAAAGTGGATCATAGACTTTTTTATTTCAACTGAGTAATATGAAGTGGTGTAAATATTTCACGATATTCACACTGATTTAAATATGTGACGCTGCTACGATTCGAACTCACAACCTTGTATTCAGATAACATCTAAGGACCCCACATTTTTGTTTCACTACACATAATAACAGGGACAATCAATTAACCTTAATCGTTATTAAAAAGTTCCAAAAACGCCAGCTCTTCGCTTTACTGTTAATTTACAAAATGTCAATTCGCTATTTCTTAAACAGGTCGAGAAACAAAAGGGAATTACAGGAGAGGAGAGCACGAAGTCGAATGGAGCCAGTTCAGTTCCTCCCGTCCAAAAATACATTATTACAATCATTAATACATAGGACATTGTATATACGGAGCGTGGCACGCACAAAACAATGGCGCGGCGACGGTTGACCTCGCGGCCGCGCCTCCCCATGTCTTGCCTCCCGCGGTAGCGCCGCGTGCAATTAATATGCCGAGGCGGCCGCGTGTACTGCGACCTAACAATGTACGCACTTGATAATTTGTGGTTTGATTTATAGTGAATTTCCAAATAGTAATAATCTCAATGAATTAATACTGTTAATCGCACTTTAGTACGGTAAGGCGAAACATCATCTATACAAATAAATAAAATTGAAGTGTCTGCTTGTAATAACAATATAACAGCTTTTTACTCAATGCTTATGAAAGTATATACGGTACTTAGAAGAAAATATCAATTTTTTAAATTTTTGTCTGTTTGTTCCGGCTAATCTCTGAATCGGCTGGATCGATTTTGACGGGACTTTCGCTGACAGATAGCTGATATTACTGCGGGTAACTTAATTTTAGAAAAATAATGAGGGTTCCGCGCAAAAAATATTAAAACCCTAAAATCTGATTCAAATGGGGAAGTTATATATGTATATTATCGATCGGGGTCGGCTTTTTACGCGGGTGAAACCGCGGGCACACCTAATAAGTACTACATGTCTTAGAAATAAAAAATATTTCGGCGACAAGGAAATCCACCAACCCTTACTGAAACGGTGTAGTGGACTCTTTCCAGCTCTATAACCCTCCGAAAAAATGGGAAGAGGTTCATCCCTAGCAATGGGACTTATAAAGGATTGACTTTACAAAGAAGTTTCTGGTCTGTTCCTTTTAAAGCTCACCGTGTAGTGTCAGCGTAAGAAAGCCCATCACGAAATTTCATTCTGTTTATATCGTAAGGTCAACTAAGGGATTACGGACAATCTTTTTGATTTGAGAGAGACATTTGCACAGCTATGAATTGTTTATATGCATTATTGTTCTATTGCTTTGAAAAATGGGCAATTTTACTTCATGAGAATTTAATATTTTCAATTACTGAGTTTTATTTTATTATAGTTAAGAGAATTAGACGTTACTTTGCGGAAATCCATTATAATAAAAGAAAATAACAGCCAGACTAGTGGCGGAATATCTTTGCTAGTGCACACTATTGTGGAAGGGCGGTGCTCCTCAAAAATAAAGTAATACACATTATTTTTATTTTGTGCATTCGGATTTTAGAAATTTACTTCTTTTCCTTCTTTTATTTACTTTCCATGAGATACGTGCTATAAAAAAAACTTATATTTTAATGGTCAATAATTAGTCAATTTGTCGTATCAGTTCTTCTTCCAGAATTGCACATATGCCGTTTGAATTCGTTGACCACAATTAACCATCGGAAGTGAGAACGGTTAAATTTTGCTTAAATAAAGAATCATAATTAAGAAACATGAAAAAAAAATATCTAATTACAACGACCAAGCTACATCGGTTGACACATAACCCGTCCAAGTTTTCTTTTGCGAAAGAAGAGAGAGAATTTTTGATCAATAATTGTCACTGGGCGGCTCTCCTCACCCCGCCGAAGCTATGGGGGTTAGGTGGGGTCCCACGGAGAAGTGAGCGGGGGATGGGGGGTAATTACGAGTGCGTTTTGTTACCGAGATGATAGGCGCGAAAAATGGCTTGCGCGTGCCTTTACGTGTCTCCTCTAGTTTTGAATATTCAGTCGGCCTCTCGCCCTGATGAAATATTGAATAGACGGTGTAATTTATTCCCCGAGGAGAGTTTTCGAACGGTCCGCTCTCCGTTCGGATATTGAAATTAGGCACTGCTTTGCTTAAGAAAAGCGTTTGTTTGACGGGTGAGCTATAACACTTAATACGTCAGACTGAGAGCGACAGGATTATTTCTTCAATATCAGGTGTGACTCAAATGCTTTCTATATCTTTTCATTTCTTTACTCCCAACAAAAAAAGAACAAAACACTCTGTGAAACATTTTCTATGCAGAGATAACAATTAGTACAAGCTAGCCCCGTGAATAAGGAATTTGGTTTAGCTTTGTTATAAAATATAATCTCTTAACTTATTATACCTTCATATAACCTATTAGTAATAAAACAATATTTACTTTTCTGATTATTAGTACTACGTTACGAATACTAATAATCAGAAAATTTTATATTATAGTTTCTTACTACTAAAGCTACTGTATAACATAAATATTGTTATTTTCTACTTTGTTAGGTTTTTCATTATTAAATTATAAATTGTTCACTGTGGTACCAAACGATTCGCACATTGATCGCTATAGTCCGACATCGGTCCGAAAATTTTGAGATGGTTGTTCCATCTATCGGTTTCGCCTTATTTTGGTTCCTTTTCAAAACGTTTCCTTGGCTATGAAAATTATGGTTACAGGTTTTTTCATTTAACAATGATCCGAGTAATTTGCATTGAATTCTCACGCAGGCTGGCAACATTTTCTCAGACACACAAATCGGACGTAACGTTTCTAATTCAACATAAACGTTCGAGCACAAAAACGGCATTAATTGACGATTTATAAATTAAGCTAAAAGTGGGGTAAATAGGAAGAATGTCGGAGAGTGCGTACAGACAAGCTATTGCACTTAGTGAGCTCGCAAATATGCAAATTCATTCTTTACTCCGTCGGTAGCGAGTGTGCGCCGTATGCGGAGACCGAGCTTAGAAGTCTGTTGAGACGTCTAAATACTAAATTACTTATTAATTTTTACCTTAAGTCTACTCAAGAAGAATATAAATGATTTGCCTGTAATTAATATCCATATTATTTCTATTCTTAGCTATTTCTTAGCCTATGATAGTTTATTTTCTTATATTCATTGAAATAGACACTGCGCGTGTCATGTTTTTCTTTATATTTCTGATAGTTGACAGTCAAATTACATTTTTTTAAGCAGAGACTTGTGTTGTATGCAATGAATATGATAATTGAGTTATTTGTTTATAAATAACATGTTAATTTTAATTAAATCTAGATTTTTTTATCCGTGAAACTAGAAGTAAGCTACTATTTAGTTGATATATCTCTATACTTATTTTATGTGTATTGAAATAATATACTCGTATGCCAGTTGTTTTGGAAATAAAATTATAATAATATATAGGTATACATCCTACCAATTACGAGTATATGCAATAGGTATAGTAAATTTAATTATTGCTATACCTATTGCCTATGTAATGGTATGCACGTTAGGTGGATTACTATATTGCTTCAGTTCAATTTTTCTTTAGATTAGTTCCGATTACACCGCAAGTTATTGTTAATTGTGAAATTAATTAATTTAAAATTGTACGCAAATCAAGATAAACAATTAAGTAAACTCCATTGGTTTTTGTTATTCGGAGACATCATCCTAAGGAGAGGGCGGTTAATGAATAAAAAAAATACGTTTTTTCTCTATAGCTCAGTGATTAGTTACCCTCATAATGAGTAATATGTGTGCGTGTGTGTGTTTGCGTGTGTGTGAATGCGCAAACAGGGGAACGTTTTTAAGTTTCGTGTGACGCTTGATAAGGGTTGATTATAAAAGCTGCTGTTTTATTGATCGCGGTCTTTAAACAGTTTAATTTAGTTATATATGACGATCGCTTGGCCTAGTGGTTAGCGTACCTGGCTTCTACGCCGCGGGTCCTGGGTTCGAACCCCAGCCAGAGTTAATAAATAGTTGGGTTTCGGGTCTGGTTGTGTTGTGCGTATGAAATTTATGTACGTAAAATGCATTCACGATACAAGAGACTACTGTGTGGCATCGTTTTTTTTAAAAAAAAACATGAGTAATAGTACCTAATCATTGTCATCAAGGCCATTTTAACGTCGGCGATATCTTCAGGACAACAAATAGTTATACTTGCAAAATCAGGTTTTTTGGATTGACTGGTGGTAGGAATACTATGCAGGAATTCGTCTAGGTAGGTACCACTCCAGGGCCAGTTATTCTGCCGTGACGCAGTAGTCTGCAAACTGTGTTTCGGTTTGAAGGGCATTGTGAGCTAGCGTAATCACTGGGCATATGAGACTTATGAAATCATTGTCTTCTAGGCCATTTTAACGTCGGCGACATCTTAAGGACAACAAATAGTTATAATTGTAAAATCAGGTTTTTTGGATTGACTGGTGGTAGGATTCCTATGCAGGAATCTGTCTAGGTAGGTACCACTCCAGAGCCAGTTATTCTTCCGTGAAGCAGTAGTGTGCAAACATTACTGTGTTTCGGTTTGAAGGGCACTGTGAGCTAGCGTAATCACTGGGCATATGAGACTTAAGAACTTATGTCTCAGGGTGATCAGGGTGGTCACTGTGTGGTGTCACACAGAATTTACTATGGGGAGACGTTACACTTACCATCAGGTGAACATTCTGATCGTTTCATCACTTGATCCAATAAAAAAAAAGGTTGGAATAGTAGAAAATACTGACTGTCAAACACAACTCTACGTAGGAGCAACTTTCTTTTGAATACCAGCCTCATGGTCAGAGTTATTTATTCACTTTACATGCAGCGCTACGACACTTATGTGACACTTATCATTAGGTGGATCATATGCTCGCTTGTCAAAGTACTCATCTTCATCATTCTTAATTCAGTCCATCACATGTCCACTGCCGAGCATAGGCCTCCCTCATAGGTACCTCAAAACATGGCAATGAACAAATCGCATCTATCGACTTCCCTCAAAATCGTGCAGTACGACACTCCATTTCGTGGGAGTCGTCCATTCCATTTTCCGGTACGAGGTAGCCATTCGAGAACCTTTCTTACTAAACCGTACTAAAATACACGCAATTAGAAAAATGTTTGGAAAAAAAATTAACTTCAACTAAATTTCGGTAGTCGAATAGAGTGATTGATTACTCTTGGCACATTATGCTTCTTGTCCAGAAACTGATGGGTCGATACTAAAATAAAACGTTAAAACGATGGCTAGTTATTCTACCGTGAAGCAGTAGTGTGTAAACATTACTGTGTTTCGGTTTGAAGGGCACTGTATGCAAGCGTACGTTTGCTCGTTTCATCACTTTATGCAATAAAAAAAAATGCCGCGATTGCTTTTGGGGTAAACGTATTCAGTTACCTACCGACTGCAACAGGTTAAATTTTAGTATTTTAAGTACTTGTGTAGGGGCAGCCAAGCTAACTCCGCTACAGTATTCTCTCGTAAGAATCGGCCGGTTTTCACCGCCCAAATCGACACACGCAAGTTGGCCGGCTGAGGTCCAAACCTGTCTTGGACGAAAACTGACAACTACCAAGGCACTGTGTGTCTTGAATTGCAGTGTGAATGAAAAATACAACAAGTCTAACAGCACACGTCTTCCAAAATTTAATTTGCATATTTACATATTGCAATATTGTACACCACAAAATGGCGAATAAAGTTTGTTAGAATTTTCCCAATTTGTAAAGATGTAAAAAAGTACCACGACAAATAAACCAAAAAATAGTTGATTCAGTAAATGACCATACCACAGTATAACCGGGGATGGCGCCTTCTTTTAAGTATACACAAATTGTGTTAGTAGACTCCAAGATCTTTTATTACTCTGTAATTTAAATCTAAATACATTTTTATTCTACTCATGTAATCTTACTATATTTAATTCTTATTATATAAAATTGATAATACAACACATACACTTGCTCTAAATTAATATAAAGTTATAAAACAATACGATTTTAAGTAATGGTTAAATGAAATTGATATAAATTTAAAGTTAAATAAAACACAGGCCAATTTCGCGGGGCTCGGTATAATATTACCGCAAACGGAGTGTCAAGGTAAACCCCAGCCGAAATCGTCTAAGTATCATACATATAAGACGCCGTAACTGTACCGCCTGAAGAAATGGGGACTTTTTTACTTTTAGCCCCTCATCACGCGTCCAGTTTAATGTGAACTCCCAGTTCTCCCACAAATTCGTCTGCGATGTTATTAAAATGTATGGTTACGGAGAGGTAGGGTATGTCAAAAATTATCAGTTGTCGTTCAAGTAGGGATGTAAGAGTGACTCAAGTTAAATTAAGAATGTGGAACTCGACGTGTTTTTTTTCTTTTTTTTCACTCACTTTGTTTGTTGACGGAGACTTTTTTGACATTGTGAACTTTGTGAACGCGCCTATTTTTTTAATTCTCGAGGCATTCGTGTACACTCCCTCATGTTACACCTTTACGCGTGCGTCAGAATACTACGGATTTATTTTTTATGGCGTATTAAGGGATCTGATGGAGAGGTGTGTTTTTTGGATTACGACCTCTTTGAAGTCTGTGATTAAGGCTCTACAGATACGTTTTGTTTGTTTTGGTCCTATACTTTTACGAGTTTCAATCTCAGGTACGGAGTAATGAAATGTGGGCATATTTTGTTTAGCTATAGTCTTAGCTTATCCTCTTCGTGGTAGGAAAAGCTCCTTATTATATCTAAAAATGCGTAAATATTATATAGGTATTAGCAAATGTATTCGTTGTTATTATTATAAGCTAAAATGAGCACCGCTTGGCTTATGTTATCCGTCAGTACAGGTATATGAACCAATTAAATTTTTATTTCTTAAATAAAATTGTGTCTTATTAAAAATTATTGTAATAAATTGAATTTTTAGTATTCAAAACAAGTCTCGGAATGCCAACGCATATCTTATTCATTAAAATGGTAAGTAATCATTTTAAGTCTCCTTTAAAAACTTTTAAAGTCTGAAATATCTTTTAAAAACGACTCCATGTTCGAGGACCCGGTTGGCGCAATCGCAAAGCGATTGGATTTTGCGCTACGGATCGGGGGAAGATTCCCGCAGTGGATAAATGTTTGTATGGCCCACAAATAGTTTTTACGGCTCTGGATGTCTGTGCATGTGAAATATATATCTGTAAAAGTTACTCACGGTACAAGAGAGGTCCTAGTGTAGCGTAAAGTTCCATTAAAAATAATCATCATTATTCTGTAAGCAATCGTCTCTTAAAACACTGCCTCTCCCAAATTGGGGTTTTATGCGATTTGCCTTACTACGCCTCGCTCTATTTCAGATGGTTATTCCGGTATTCGTCAGAGACCACGAGATTATGTTAGTTTTTCTCTTAGTTTACGTAGTAGGTACGGAATGACAGCCACGGTTACCACCATGGTTAAACCATATTTGTGATAACGTTAAAAATCCACTACCGTATTGTCAAACTTCTCGTATATTTGTATTTGTGACGACCACGCGGGCCTAGTGGTCAGAGTGCCTGACTTCTACGCCGCGGTTCCTGGGTTCGATTCCCAGCCGGAGCCAACATTTGTGCTAAAACACAAACTGTTGGTTTTCGGGCCTGGTTGTGTTGTGATTGTCCCCGTGTTTCTGACACTGCATTCTAGCCTACCTCCGATCTTATCGCATCAGCGTTACATCGGGTGCGGTTAGGTTTTGACGAGTGAGTGCCTCTGTGTTTGCGCGTACACTTGTGGCACTATAATATCTCCTGCGCAGTTGATGGCTCTCGACAGTATTCGGAAGTTGTCGCCGTGGTCGAAATCGGCTAGGAGAACATCATCATAATCATCATCATATTTGTATTCAAGCAAGTGGAACACACATGCCCAGTGTATTCTGCATGCACTAACTTATTACGTCAAAACCTAGACCATTATAATTCTACTTTTCTCCTTTTCTTAAAGTAATTTGGAGAGCAAAGCAGAGAGCTGTACTTGAAGTTTCTCTGGTGGATAAGATTCGAAATTAATAAGTATGCAGGAATCCGTCTAGGTAGGTACCACCCCAGAGCCAGTTATTCTGACGTGAAGCAGTAGTGTGCAAACATTACTGTTGTTCGGTTTGAAGGGCACTGTGACCTAGAGTAATCACTGGGCATATGGGACTTAAGAACTTATGTCTCTGGGTGATGGGCACAGTGTGGTGTCACACAGAATTTTTCTGGGTTACACAGCATTTGTTATGGGCAGACGTTGCACTTACCATCATTGCCCGTTTCATCACTTTAACCAATAAAAAAACAAAGCCGTGTTGGCAAACTAAACTGGCAGTCGTAGAAGTAATCACCGTGGTAATTGACGCGTTCCAAGGTATAGACTGTGCTTGATGTTGTGGGATGCCCCGGAGCGATTATCTGCGCACATAAGCTGCTAGGAACTGGATTCAGCCGAACGAAGATCGGAGGAAGTGGGGCTTCTTGGGAGAGGTCTATTTCCAGCAGTGGTCTGCTCAAGCTGTTGTACATTAATGTATTTCAAGTAAGTGAAAGAGACGAGCAAATCAGTTCATCTGATGGTAAATGCTACGTATCCCCACGAAGTTGCACTGTCACCTAGAATTTTTAATTCCAGAGCTCTGTAGCACAGCTCTGCGTTCGCATATCTTATTCATTAAAATGGTAAGATGGTAGCACCTTGAGACATCGGTTCTTATGTCTTACATATACTTGACGACCACGTGACCTAGTAGTCAGAGTACCTGACTTCCTACTACTATCACGCCTTTTTTCCACATAAGGGTTAGGCCACACATGTAGCCTACTTTTCGGCCCCGTGAGAAACGAGGCGTGACGGTTGACGAACCACATCATAATTTGTTTTGTGTAAAATGTTAGTCCCCATGAACCTCTATGGTCCCTATCTTGAGGTTGGCACTCGTAGATGTATACAATTGTATAATAATTTCGCTAAAAGTGTCACACAAAAATTAGACATGGATTTCGTTACTCCGGCGATGTTGTGAAAGCCTCCCGGCTAACAGTGACCATCAGTCATAAAACAAACACGGATTTCAAAAAAAAACTTGTATTAGATAAAGCGTATTATAAAATAGATCATTATATAGCGGACAAAGATGTGTGGAAATAACTCATACTCTGTACTTGCAAACCCCCTGGTAGCCAGAGGGTTTGCAAGTGTAGAGTATGGGTTTTATGATGAAATTTCTATTTGTAAATTATAAATGATATCATCTAATATGAAATTGAAAAAAAGAAAGACCCCAGAGTGTCTTGCCAGTTCTGCTCCGAGATGGTCATTTTTTGAATCGGTGCAGATTTTTACTTTCATAAGAACTTCAAAGAAGCCTAATTAATATAAAGAAATTTTGACTTTGTCTTTGACGTTCTCACGAGCAGTATAGTGACAGCATTGCATATTACGATGTTACACGAATAAATTATGGCTGTGCAATACCTAGGTCGCCTCTTACGACACCTCGGTAGGAAATAAGTAGGTGCTATTCTACTCTGCCGGTTACCTCTGGGTGTTTGCGCATGCGGAAATCACATACATACGAGTACAAACATAATAAGTATAAGTATGGTATGGAATATATAAGAATGGAATATACATACATAGAGTCACGCCTCTTACCAATTGAGGTAGGCCGAGGCCACATCTTTCCACTTGCTACGGATCTCGCACACGTCTAACGTTTTCATACATGTTCGTTGGTTGCGTGTACTTTTGACATGGCCTTTCCTTAAAAAGTTTTCGACCTTATCGTGATACGTTCGCTTACGTCTACCCTTACTGGATTGTCTATTCACACTCGCCTCTATAAATCTGTATGGAATATGAAAATACACCTATATGGTTTCATTAGATAAATCAGCAAAATATATAACCCGACAATGCAATGAGATTAGAAGTCATTAAACCGGTCACGTTTCCTTCTAGGAAAACGCAAATTGTCGTTGACCAGAAAAAAATACCGTGGAATTAATTCAAAAAAAGTACGGTTACAATGATTGTCGAGTGTTAACCAATGATATCCGATAGTGCACCTTACGCGCATAATAATAAAGGTTTAAAAGGTGTGAAATGTAGGTGTTGCGTTAAGAAGACCATTGCGACAAAATGAGGTGGAGCGTGTCGCGCGTCAAGCGGTCACAATTCGCGAATCCAATGGAATTGTGTGTGACCGAATGTGACATTCACGTACAGTACAATGTATAAACCATTTGGAAATATAATCAAAGTATGTTACTCAGTTGTATTAAAAGAAACAACCTCATTATGAAATACAGTTCTTAGTTGACTACAGTTACTGTCACTTGCCCATTTTTAATCGACTACAAAAAAGTTCTCAATTCGCCTGTATATATTTTTTTGTTGTTTTTTGTATGTTCGAGCATAACTTCTTAGTTTATAAAGCGATTTTGATTATTCTTTTTTTTTTAAAAAAAGGGGTACCGTAAGGATATTTAAAAGAAATTTTGGTTAAGACCTGAAGATGGGGTCCACGAGAAAAATATATTCGTGCAAGCGTGTTTGGAGCTGTTGCATTGAAGTCGGTTTTTTTATTAAATAATTTTATACAATAATACTAACAGTGTTATAAGTTACCATTACAATACCAGACGACCGCTTGGCTTTGTCGTTAGAGTACTTGACTTCTACGCCGCAGGTCCTGGGTTCGGATCCCAGCCGTAGCCGGAATTTATGGAAAAACAGAAATTGTTGGTTTTCGGGTCTGGTTGTATGTGCATGTGAAATGTATGTGTGTAAAACACATCCACGATACAGGAGAAATCCTACTGAGGGGTATAGTTTTTTAAAGAAAAATGTATGGAAGAGAGAATCGCGTCTCTGGCCTAGTAGGCACAGTACCGGATTTCTACGCCGCGGTTTTTGGGTATGAATCCCAACCGCAAACAAGTTTTGTGCAATACACGAATTAGTTCGGTTGTCCCTGTCGTGTTTGTCCCCGTGTCTCTGACATTGCATCGGGCACGATCGCTTAGGACGGGTGATTGCTCTGTATACACTTGTGGCACCTTAACATCTCCTGCGTAATTAATAGCTTCCGACAGTATTTGGAAGTTGAGACCGTAGGCCCAAATCATTCACGAAAATATCATATAAGTGAAAAAAAGTTTCATTTTTATGCATTTAGATTTAGTTAACTATAATTTGGTAATATTACTCGTGGTAGAATTCCTGTGCAGAAATCCGTCTAGGTAGGTACAGTAGCATCACCAGTTATTCTGTTGTGAAGCAGTAGTGTGCAACCATTACTGTGTTTCTTTGAAACTAGAACTAATGTCTCAGAGCGACGGGCTCAGTGTAAATGGTATCACGCGTTGATGTTGCATTTACCATCGCCATGAAGGTTAACGCTCTCGCAGAATATCAGCGTATAGAAGCAGCGTAACGATCTTGCGTTTGGCATGGCGAGTGATGGGTCCCGGTGATTTTTTTACTGGACACTAAGCATTCATTTAGTCATCAGAGGTGACAACGCACTGATGTGCGGCTTAAGAAAATCTACCACCCGATTTTCTGGAATATATGAAAGGAAAATAAAACCAGGAGACGGGCAGCAGCATCTTCCTGGAACATCTAAGTAAATAAACTGCGGTTGCCAACCTGCCTGCCAAGCGTAACAACTATGGCAAAATTCCCTCAAAATGCGAGCTACAAATTTTCGTGGCAATCTATGGAGGAAGCCTATATTCAGCAATGGACTAGTGATAGGTTGAAATGATGAACTTTGAGTGTTCAAACATCAGGTGAATAGTTCTGGTGAATATATTAATTAAAACCGGAATATTATCTCCATTTTTCAACCGTGCCATAAGTGTGATTCAATTTCAGACTGCGGGCTCGACATTCTTATAATAAGAGACTACTAACTTCTACTATAATGGTAATCATAGTACTATAATAAAACTGGAGAGTTTGTATGTTTGAAAGCGCTAATCTTATTAAATGCTATCACATTCGCATTATTTTTTATGCATAAGATATCCCGTTTATCGCTATAGAACTTCTTGCTACGGCCTTATGAAGCCGCACGCTGAGTACCGGACAGGGCAGAAGGTTTGAAGGGCAGGGAAGGGTAGGATTCCTATGCCGGATATAGGATATAGGAAACCGTCTAGGTAGTCACTGAGAGCTAGTGTACTCACTGGGCATGTGAGACTTAAGAACTGATGTCTCAGGGTGATGGGCGCAGTGTGGTGTCACACAGAAATTTTCCAGGTGACACTTACCATCAGGTGAACTTTTTGCTCGTTCCGTCACCTAATCCAATAAAAAAAAAGAAAAAAAATATTTTTTTTTAAGGGCAATGTTACACAGCGTAATTAAACAAATTAGCTCCATTTCCATCTAATACTGGAGGAAGCACTCGACTACATCGGCGTGGATTTAGGTTTTTTTTTGCCGTGGAAGCTCTGATATTCCGCAATGAAAAAGTATCCTATGTCCGTCTCCAGGATTTAAACTGTCTTTGTGTCGAATTTTGTCAAGATCGTTTCAACGGTTAAGCCGTGAAAATGTAACAAACTGACAGACGGACATAGAGAATCACTTTCGCATTTATAATATTAGTATAGATGTTAGAGTTGAGTACAGTTTTTCACAGACATACGTTAAACCAAACTTGCTTCAAAATTGCAAAGCAAGATCACACATCAATGGAATACAGCTCTTGGCGGACAAATTCAAATGCGTCGGCGGGCCCGGGGTTGGGAAGCGTTGTCTCAGAACAAGATCAATCAACTAAGTAAGCGTTCCCTGCGGTCAATTATAGGAAGGATGATCGGTTAAGTAGTGCCTATTTATTGTCGGGGGTCTCCGTACTTCGCAGGGAATTAATATTCGCGTGGCTTTGATCATGACGTCAATAGATCGTGTAAAAGGTTTAAAGGACAATTTTATAAATCCTATCGTTTTTGTAATCTAGTACAGACTAAACAAAGAACTGATATATTTGTAACCTTTATTTTGTTTACTTGTTGTTGTCAAAAAAATGTGTTATCATATAATTAAATTACCTATTTAAATGTTTCACACTACTACTGATACTGGTTGACTGAAAGAAAATGCTCAAAGTTCAGTCAGTCAGCACCTAGTAATACTTTTCAGTTAGGCGAATACTTATAAAAATGTAATAATTATACTTTGTGCATTTTGAGCATTAAATCCATGCTCCAATCAATTTCAATAAAAATTGTTATTTTAGTCTAAAAAAATATTTTATAATCACTATACGACTATAAATAATCGATTCTTGAAATAATAGACACTATATTTCAATATTCAATTATATAGTAACCGTAGCGATATTAATTTGCAGTTGCATATCAACACGTCCCGCACCGGAAAGCAGAATTCGTCTCGGAATGGAGAGAATTGCGGAACTCAATGTGAGGAGTAAAAAATACAACAACTGTTCCATGTGTTCACTTTGACGACGAAGGCCTCAGTCCCGGACCCCTACAACCTTAGTAGTTTTCTTTTTAATAATATGTTTTATATTAATTGTTGATAACAATATTATTTAATTATAACTTAAAAGATTACACTGAAAAACCTGCTGTATAAAACAAGATAATAACTACTAAAATACGTGTAATTCCCATTACAAACTTATTTTAACCGTTGTAAAACTCGCTCTTTTTGGACCTATTGCTTTATGTGTAATAGCTTGATAATAATAGTTTTTCTTTTATGGAAGAGTGGGACAGCGAGCCAGTTACTCACTGTTGTCCATGAATATCCGCGATACTTGAGGAATTGCAAGTGCGTTGCCGGCCTTGTCTGTAAAAAGGCACAAGAAAATAAAGACGAGAGCGTGTCATTATACTTGGCAAGTAAGGATACAGCCTATAGCCACATATGAGATAGCCACCTGACGGTAAATAGTAACGGTGGCATAGACAATATCATTAATCCTTGAAAGAGAATCAAAATATGTCCTGCTGGTCCGGTTTTCAGCCACAGCGACAACTTCCGAAAATTGCCGTAAGCTATCAACTGCGCAGGGGATATTATAGCTACATGTGAACACGCAGACACAGGGGCACTCTCGCGTCTTAACCTACCCTTGACCAATGAAACGCTCGTGTGATAAGATGGGAGGTAGACTGTAGTTAATACATGGGGATAATCAAAATATAACCAGACTCGAAAAACAATAACTTTGTGGTTTTGCAAATATTGCAAATAATGGTTCTGGCTGAGATACGAATCTCGCGATGTAGAAGTCAGGTACCTTAAGCACATGAGCTACGAAGTATAACTGGGCTATTACAGAGGACTGTGACTAAAACAGATGACCGCCACAATCCACGTTTCACCAAAACAATATAATGCACTTGGTGTGATAGGTGGTGAGCCCATCGCCACCATGCGCTGCTGGGTGCACAGTGCAGTTTAATTCCTTACTCGCCTTTTACGAGATCCCTTTGATGAGATGGAGTGGTAGTATTCTTTTAACGAGCCGCCACCACACGGGCGTTGTCACATACAATACAAAACAAAGAAGCTTGTGCTGCAACTTCTTTTTTTTATACAAAAGAGGGTAAACGGACAAACGCCTCACGTGATGTTAAGTGATCACTGCCGCCCATGAACATTCGCAATACCAAAGGAAACACAGGCGCGTGGCAGGCCTTTGAGAAACGAATAGGCTCTTTTGAGAAACGAAGTACTAAGTCGTATCGGTCCGGAAATTCCGATGGCGGCAACAAGTTCCACAGAGTGGTTATGCGTGGTAGAAAATTTCGCGAAAAGCGCATAGTGGTGGAATGCCAACCATCAAGATGATGTGGGTGGAATTTTGTGCTGTGCCGCGATGTGCGATGGCAAAAACAGCGGCTTTAATAATTTCTCGGAACAGTTCCCATGGTAAATGCCATAGAAAATTCAAAGAGACGCAACGTATCTTCGCAGGGCCAGTGAATCAAGCTGATCGTACTTTGACAATTCTAGCCGCTCTTCGCTGGATGCGGTCAAATAGAAGGAGCTGACACTGGCCCAGAGATGAGAACAGTACTCCATGTGTAGCCGAACTTGCGCCTTTTTAGTTGCAAGCGGGAGCCCCGCTCTACTGAGCATTTTTGTGAGCTTTTTTGTGGCCAATTTGGTCATTTTCTTCCAAATGACCATGGAACTGAACGTTACTCGATATATCAACGCCAAGGATATCGTTACCAGCTAAGGTAAACGCGCATAGTCGGCCTCAGTCCGAGATTTTGTTTAACAAAATCTCGACTTCAGATACAAGTTTGTTTCGGTACTCGTCGATGTGTTCCCGAGAAATATTGGCACGGCCGGCATGCACAGCATCGCCAGTGCGATGCAATACATCATTGATATGCAGAAGAAACAGTGTTGGCTATAGCACGCAGCCTTGTGGAACACCAGCATTTACAGACCGATCCGATCATGCACCGTCAACTACGACTTTGATGCTCCGGTATGTGACATAACTGGTGACTCAATTGCATAATTTGTCGGGAAGCCCACAGGATGGAAGCTTTGAGAGACGCAGTTTGTGCCAGATCTGATTAAAGGCCTTCGCTATGTAAAACTTAACTGCCAGGGCCTCCCCCTTGGTCTCGACTGCCTCAACAGCTGAGCGCCCAAAGAAAACTGTAGTGAAGGTGACTAGGAGGGACGCCGATGCATTGGCCAAGGGAACAGTGCTGCATTTGGTGAGATGCTATT
Source organism: Luehdorfia chinensis (assembly GCA_019845155.1). Taxonomy (NCBI): domain Eukaryota; kingdom Metazoa; phylum Arthropoda; class Insecta; order Lepidoptera; family Papilionidae; genus Luehdorfia; species Luehdorfia chinensis. The sequence continues at coordinate 5,847,517 of JAHVAK010000003.1, read as the reverse complement.
CTGCAGGTGCTACCAAACCAAGGCGTAGATCTACCTCCGATGGGCACCACAAAGGATGGAACGAAAATCAGGGTATGGAAAGTTCGTTCCATCCTACGTTGATATTGTTGACATGACCGGGGAAGAGCCATGTTCTTGTATGGTAGCAGCTAAAAAACCTTTCAAATCAAAATACTTGTATTTTATTAGTTATTTTTATTTTATTTACTTAATTACAAAACAGAATGACAATTTTACAAAAATAAGATATAAAATCATATACCACATATTGAATACAATATATGGACTGATTGCCATTCCAAAAGCTGTGACACTTACAAGTTTATCTAAAGTAATAACAATTATGCCAAAATTAACTTTCTAATCAGGGGAATCTGTCTTAATATGTTTAAGGTATATTAATAATCCAGGTTTTGACCAACACAAACTTACTTAAAACAAACAATATATAAGTATTCACACTCAATGGCAGGTTTATGATTTATTACAATAATATATAAGTAGTTATTTCTTGAACGAGACGATTTCATCATGAATTATATCCAATTCTGGATAAATTCTTAAAATATTGTTATAAGGTCACATATCCTTACAATGGGACTGTTTTTAGCTCTAATCGTACGATATAGTAGGGTAGCGAAAATTTTTTTTGCCTCACCTGACGCGTAGGAACATTAAAAGATCATTAAAAGATTAAAAGATCACAGAAAGCAAACTAGTCTCTAATCCAAAATGTATTAATCTATGTAAGTAAGTTAAATCTATTATATACCTACGGTTTTCTAAAGTACAGATTTCAAATCTCTTTAGTCTATCCTCATATGTTGTCAGAGACCTCTTTAAGGCCATTCAATAGCAAAGGCGTTAAATAAATTTGGCTTGCTCTGATTCAAGTCTCCCCTTGTGTATATTATAAAACGGGTTCCATATAACACTGCAGTACTCAATTTTACTACGTCTAAGACTATTATATAGCAGAATATAAGAATCTGTGTTTTTAAAACCTTTACAATTCCGAAATATGAAACCCATACTTTTATTGCATGACGCAACCACACTTTCATAGTGTATCTTAAATGAGAGTTTATTATCTAATTTGACTACTAAATCACAACAGGTGGACTTACTGGCTAATGCTGTATTCCCAAAATAATATGTAAATTCATGGTTATGTGCAATGTTTGAGAATCTCATTGCATGACATTTTTTATATTGAGAAACATAAGGTTAAGTTGGCACCAATCATAAAGAATACTTAAATCATTCTGTAGTATAATGCAGTCTTCAAATGATTTTATCCTACGAAATATTTTTAAATCATCGACGTATAACAATGAGGAAGACCTAAATCCACTTACCAAATCGTTTATAAAAATAATAAAGAAAAGTGGAGCCAGATTGGATCCTTGTGGAACGCCCGATGTCACAGGAGTGGGGTCTGATTTATATCCCTTTAGAATTACTATTTGTGATCTTTTGGTAATATGACGTTATCCAGCGAAGCAGGTCACCGTGTATTACTATCGCGGCTATTTTATCTATTAGTATACCACGTGTGAGCCGTGTGGTGGCGGCTCCTTAAAAGAATACTACCACTCCATCTCATCCAATAGATCTCGTAAAAGGCGAGTAAGGAATGAAACTGCACTGTGCACCCAACAGCGAATAAAATGGTTTGTATTACCTACATTTAATTATAATACCGTACATAAGAAAACTAATACTGCCACCAGATGCCCTCTACCACTACTACTATGCAATGCACACAACTTCAGTCGAGAACAAGTGTCGTGTTCTTACAAGTGATTTTTTCATGCGGATCAAATTAACTTTCTTTTATTATAATGGATTTCCGCAAAGCAACGCCTGATTTTATTTGCTTATTAAATGTAATTCATACGAAGGACCTTGAAACCTAAAAGCAGGTGCTGAACGACTCGAGGTCGTCCAGTTAATATGCAATATGTAGAACATAATATTTTTTGTGAGCAATACACAATGACCAGACAGGTGCGTGGAGCGAAGCGTGAATCCTGTAATCAGAACGGAAGCTGCAGGAAATTTGCGGTCAGCATGGAGATATAGACTTTCTGAATAGTGAAATATATCGGATTTAATATTTTACACATAAATCATAATATAATAACTATATTACTAAATATGGTTAAGCTGGAATGCTTAGAGATTGATGTTGACTTGAAACCACATGATTACATTAATTTTGATTATCATCGTCATCATTCCGAAATTATGAGATCTTTAATAAAGTTAGCCGATAGGTGTCCGGCAGAGATTTAACATTACTAACCCCCATATAATCCCCCTCGCAGGAGATGAGACGTCAAAAAAAATCTTACTCCTCTTTGCATTCCCACGAGCAGTATAGTGACAGCATTGCATATTATAATGTTAATCTACACGAATAAAGGCTGTCCGTACAATCAATACCTTAGTCGCCTCTTACTACACCTCGGTAAGAAATAGGTAGGTGCTATTCCACTCTGCTGGACACCTGTCTGCCGATTATATTACGAGTATATTATAGGATAATGAGTTTCTTTATATCACCTTTTAATATTATATATACACTTAAATGTTTATTATCTGTCTTGTTCAAAATGTTTGTCATGTAGTGTGAGTCGGTTGTCTATGAGACTATTGTAAATTTATTTATAATGTTTTTTTGACTAAGTTAAAATAAAGAGTTCCGAAAAATAGGATAGTTACGGGAGTTTATTTCGTCTTTATCTTCTCCTTCCGAGGAATCTAATTACAAAACGGTGGTAGATTGTAAAAAAACTAATGATTTTTTTAAAGTAGAAGAGGCAAACGAGTTAGTGATTCACCTGATGGTAAGTGTTCACCACCGCTCATGAACATTCACAATACTAGAAGAGATGCTGGTGCGTTGCAGGCCTTATCTGTATATAAATTTCGTATGCATAACAAAACCACACCCGACAATCAACGATTTGTGTTTCAGCACAAATGATAACTCTGGCTGGGATTCGAATCCAGTACTCGCAACTAGGCCACGCGATCGTCAATTTACTCAAACAACTTTATGGTTACTCAACAAAATTAGGGTTGTAAATCCTATCTTATGTTATTAGACGAGCTATAAATAGCCCCTCATTAGTTTATGACCATTTGTATTATTTCAGTTAAACGTTATAAAGATACACATTTAAATAATACCTATAAGACAGTGGACAGTGGATAGTTATCAGTATAACTGTTTCGTGTGTACAGAATCCGAATCCCCATCTCATCCCGTCGGTGTCGATGTTTTTTTTGTCTTCACAGGAAGGTCGACACAGGGAAAATTAAAACCAGAAGATGGGCAGCAGGATCTTCCTGGAAATTCTAAATAGATAAACTGCGGTTGCCAAGCGTGCCAACTATGGCCCAATCCCTCCAAAATGAAGGCTATGATTTTGTGACATTCTATGGGGGAGGCCTATGTTCTCCCCCATAGAAGGTCACAAAAGTTATGGGAGTGATATGCTGAAATGATGATGATGATGATAAATGTTTGCTGAATCTTGCTGATTTGATTCTTAATGCTAATTTTGGTTGTTTGGCATGTTATTTTCGGGTATGATTTTTTTTGCATACGACTCCAATCCTATTGCCTAAATTGTTTTTTTTCGTTGGTAAATTTTAGGATTGCAGTATTGTACGGTACCGGTATCGAGCACGAGAAGACGAGTGAGAGCATCTGCAACTGTGTGTATACTTGGAGCCCTTTTACGTAGCCTGAGTAGACAACCATTTCAGGTTGTTAAATGCAAGAGCAGAAATAGCTGAAATCGACCAGAAGACATATTTATAAGATCAACGAGAAATCCTTGACAGTTGCAGTGTCACCAAAACTTTGAATGTTAAAGTCCTATGTAGCAATACACTGCGCTGGTCACCTTGAAACATCAGTTGTTTAATTTCACATGCCCCTTAATTCTCTACATACAGTGCCTTTCAGACTGGGACACAGTAATACTTCTACACCGCTGCTTGGCGGCTCACGGACTAATATGACGAATAAGATTTCCTTGACAGGGGGCAAACGAGCAAACGACTCACCAGATGGTAAGTGATTACCGCCACCCATGAACATAAGCTATACCAAAGGAATAACGGGTGCGTTGCTGGCCTGTGAGAAAGGAGTAGGCTGTTCTTTTGTTATTGAATAAAGTGACGAAACGAGCAAAAAGTTCATATGATGGTATTTGCAACGTCGATGACAAATGCTGTGTCACATTACAGAACATTTCTGTGTGACACCACACTTCGCCCGTCACCCTGAGACATCAGTTCATAAGTGTCATATGCCCAGTGATTACACCAGCCCTCAGTGCCATCTAAACCTAAACACAGCAATGTTTGCACACTACTGCTTAGCGGCAGAAACTGGCCCTGGGGTGGTACCTACCGAGACGGACTCCTGCATAGAAATCCTACCACCAGTAAACTTTTCTTGAAGGAAGGAAGGAAGGAAGTGGTATCGGTCCAAAAAAACCGCCGGCGGCAGCAAATTCTAAAAACCGCGTGAGTGGCGAAACGCTGTTTTCCTTACTTATTATAAGTTGTAAATTAAGATTCATATCTTGAAAGCATATAGAAACTGGTTGAAAACGGCGAGGAGTGTAATTTGAAACAATAATTGGACGTATTGTGGTTTAGAGTTTGCTACGTGTGAAGTGGTAAGTTATCGCTGATCACTTGGGAAACGAAACCGCAGAAGTACTTAAACCAGTGGATAACTGTTTTTTTGGTTTATTTTATGACAGTCGGATGGAAAAGTTAACGATCCGTTTGGTGAAGAATGTGAATATTTTTCAAAATAATAAAATGTCGTTCTTATTGCGGATTTGTGTCACGACAATATTGACATCTACATTAATATTAAAAAATTCTGTTATCTTAACGTGGAAGAGCCAAATTGAAAACTGTTGAATAATATAAAGGTGGGCTCGACTAGGAAGGGGTCACCTTAGGGGTGCTTAGGTGATAGTTGGCGGCCTTGACAATAATAAAAAAAGAATTACAGGTTTTTTACACAATTTTATATTTACCACTACTAATACAAATTAACTATTTAAATATAAGATTCTTAATAATAATAGAAAAGAAAAATATCTCATGAATCTAACAATAAGTAAACAAATAAATACATATTGTTACAGTTTAAGCAGATAGTTAACCAGTTTATTGAGTCATAGGTTCAATTCCACGCAGTCTGATAAAAAGAGTTCGGAACATGACAGATCGGTTCAAGCTTTAAGAAGTAAGAGTAGAAGTTTAACTGCATCTTTTGATTATCAGTAATTTCACTAAGGCCACAAAGCATTTTTAAACATTTTAGGGATCGTAACAATTAACTTATAATTAATGATATTTGCGTTTAATAAAGCTGTTGTTCACTGCGCTCCATTGTTGGACAAAAATTACTAACGTTCTATCGGGGCGATTAATCTGTGATTTTAGAATGTGTGAACACGGCCTGCTCTCTATCACTGCCCTATTAACTGGCTCTGAAATTAATGAAATGACCGTACACTGTACGATACTTTAAAACATAAAATCATTTTGTAAAAAAGCAATTTCTTTTTTTTGTGTAAAGCTTTGCCCAACAGGATTTACTCCTAGGGTTGCCTAACTAGGGTTTTACATACATAAATTGCACATGCATAAATATTCAGATCCCGAACCGTTATTTGTACGTAACACAAATATGTCCTGCGTGAGAATCGACCTTTCGACCCATAGCATAGGAGCAAATCGTTTATGTACTGCGTCAATAGAACCTACAAAATATTAAATTATTTGTTACATTTATTACCAGAAAACACGTGATGTTGATAAAATATCGGATATTGGTTATTGAAAGCATTAATACGAAAGTAAGGAACGCTCAGTCATAGTTTTAATGAATGTCGAGAAAGATAATGAACTGGTTACGAAGCGACTCATGTCATCTAGTTCCCTTTTGTTCCTTCAAATCAACTTGTAAAATATCTTCTTCAAGATTTTACCTTTTTTGTAGCCTTTTAAAAATAGTTGATGACAAAGAAGATGTATTATTTGTTAAGGTTATGGTTGAGTGCAATGGTATCGTTAGGGTATTTTAAAGAGATGCTATGACCATCATCGTTATTGCAGCCCATTGCAAGTTCACTGCTAAACATGGGCGTCCCCCATAACTACCAACCAGCATCCATCAACTTCCCCCACATTCCTAAGCTTACGGCGAAAAAAAACTGCTTTTTCCTCAAAAGTTACATTTAGGAAGGTTCCACCGCACGGCCGGTTATTCTGCCGTGAAGCAGTAGTGTGCAAGCATTACTGTGTTTCGATCTGAAGGGCACTGAGAGCTAGTGTAATTACTATGATTAATATGAGACTTAAGAACTGGTGCCTCACAGAACAGCATTTGTTATAGGCAGACGTTGCACTTACCAAAACTAATTTTGCTTGTCTCGTTACTTTCCCCCACAAAAAAGCTTCACAGCCGCCCAAGCCTCAAGAGTTTACTCGTTCTTTTTGATAAAAATCCCTGTCTTTGGCCAAAAATAAATTGATGTTCGAATTTTTAAGCATGCCAAGTCTGTGTACGAACATGAAAAACAGTGCGTGTTCCGGATTTACCTGGAAGATGCTATCGTATGCTTTCGTTATTAATTACAGCCGAATACCGACGCTGGAAGGGTTCTGTGAGCATATTAAGTAGTGTGATTTATTGCCTAAAAACCCACTATACGTGCTGATACGTAGTTTCGTAATACGCGCTCTGATTTTTATGATTCGCGACACGCGAGCGTTATTTTCTATTCGAAAATGAAAATTTTCGGTTGCTCTCAAATTGTCGGTTGTTCTAATTTAAATGGGCTTGCATGTTACAAAATGGCTGACATAAGTATAACCGTTTGTTATGTTACTCAGAATAAAATTAAATGAAAGGCGATGGAAAAACCTTTTGTTAAAATTTAACACATTGTTTCCGTGTCTAACGTCCCCGTATTTGTTAACTGAGTCTTGGGTTTGAATCAAATATAAAGATAATATTTCATTTAAAAATTATATTAGCTGTCATATGTCATCACATGTCACTGTGAGCTACGAGTAGTGTAAAGTGCAAATGAGACTTAAGAACTGATGTCTCTGGACGACGGGCGCAGTGCAGTGTCACACAGAAATTTTCTCAGCATTCGTTACGGGCAGTCGTTGCACTTACAATCAGGTGAACGTTTTGCTCGTTTCGTCACTTTCTCCAAATAAAAAAAAGGTAATGCAACATAGGCTAGGATGAAGTGTGAGAGACACGGGGACAGTCACTACAAAAACAGTCTGTTTTAACATAATTAAAAGAATCAGGCGTTACTTTCCGGAAATCCTTAACAACAAAGGCAAGAAAGTTAATTTGTTAAAATCCGCATGCAAAATTGAAATTGAGTATTTCCTAGTTTTTTAACCGACTTCAAAAAAGGATAAGGTTTTCAATACGACTGCATTTTTTGTGTGTATGTTACGCAATATCTTCGCCAATTGTAAACCGAATTCAATGATAATTATTTTAGTTGAATTGGTTATACTATATATATATATAGGTTGGAGGTAGGTTCCATACAATTTTGGCCAAATTCGATGATGGGATCCATGAGAAAATCATATGGCTATGGAAAATTGCAGAAGTGGGTTAATTTGATTAAATAATCATTATAATGAAGAGCACCGCGCGCCATCCCACAGTTGCCTGTTAATGCTATTGCGGGAGGGCGACCATGCGGACGAAGTCGCGTGCATCGGCTAGTTAGTTGTAGAAAATGGTGTGGTCTGAGAAAGTTTTGCTAATTGTGTCAAGTGATACTTTCAGTTCGAGTTAAATTTACGATAGTTTTTGTTATGAGTATTTCGGGTTCCGGGGCCCATATTTGCGGAGTTTTGTTGTAAATTACCAAACTAAAACGTTGCCTCGTCAACTTTATGTTACGTGACATTACATCGTCAGGTTTTAGGATCGGCCGTAACATTTTAACTTTGAAAACGCGATTCGAAACGTTTAAATATTATTTTATGGGATTGGAAACCACAGCAGCTCGGGGGCTAGAAGCTTGCCTTAAATTCCATACATCGCGATCAAACTCAGTTCGATCCGTGGTGCCGACGACAAAATTATAAATTGCGATTTTAAATGATAATTAGCCACGTGATCGGTAATGAAAGAAAACATAGCGAGGAAGTAGAAGGCGAGAATATGAATTATTTTAATTTATTTCACAATTTATTTTTTACATGCTTTTATATGTCATCATACACGATACACTCACGACGACATATTTATGTCTCATCATCATTATCATTTCAGCCCATCACATGTCCCATGCTAAACGTAGGCTGCCTATTTTACTGGTGGTGGGATTCTTAAGCACAAATCCGTCTAGGTAGGTACCACCTCAGGCAAGTTATTACTGGTAGTAAGATTCCCATGCAGGAATCAGTCTAGTCTCAGGCCTCAGGCCAGTTATTTTTCCGTGAAGTAGTAGTTACAGTAGTAGTAAGCAGATATTACTGTGTTTCGGTCTGAAGGGCACAAAGAGTTAGTGTAATCACTGGGTATATGAGATTTAAGAACTGACGTCTCAGGGTGACGGGAGCAGGGTGTGGTGCACACAGAGATGTTCTGGGTAACACAGCAATTGTTATCAGGTGAACGTTTTACTCATCTCGTCACTTACTCCAATTGAAAAAAAATTTCAGTTTGCTGATCCTGAGGGCTATGTCGGTAACTCCAGTTCTATTTATGGAAGTATGTATGTAACTAACAATGTAATAAAATAATCTTTCAATAAAATCTCTAATTTTAATATAAAACCTCCTTAAAAATTATTGTATTGTCATCGGTCTTTAATATACGTGTGAAAAAGTTCAAATTATTAGGACGTCTGGAGGTGGAAATTTCATTGAAAGACTTTATTACTACATTGTTAGTTTTCTCCAAGATCATCAGTTAAATGCCGTTCAAGCGTGTTTTTTAATTTTTATAGTATATTACGCTGCTCTGGGGTCTTCTAATACAATGTGGGTCCGTTTGCAGACGTAAACTGCACTTGCAAATACCGAGACCCGGAACAACAATGAGCGCAGAGCGTACTGCTTACAGATAATTAAAAATTGTAGGTGACATTCAACTGTTACGAGAGTGGTGGTTACACCATAAAAAAGTTGATCAGGAGGCAGTTTCTTCGTGCTAGCAAAAATGTTTGCTTTGGTTGGTTTGTCAGATATGCTGAAGCTCTGGCAATTCAAGTTTTTTTTAGGTAAGTTTTGATGGTGGTGGATGGTTCTCGTTGAAAAATCTAGGTTTTATCATCGCATACAGTCAGATGGACTGAAATCATGCGACCATTATTAATAAAAGAAAACATAATAAAAGAAAGAACACGAGCTTTTTTACTACGTAATTGCAAATTTCTTAACACAGACGTGATGTCGTACATTAGAGTATGCAGATCAGAATAGAAAAACTGGTGGTCGATCGCAAAATTCACTTAAAGCCATCGAACGCCTCTTGAATAATTTAACCAATGGCAATCCTTCGGCTAATTTTAGCAAATGGAAAATTGGTCAAGTGTGATCTTGGACTTATGATGGGTTCCGTAGAATATTACACCACCGTTTCACTGAAGATAATGATGCCATATTGATTTAATTTGGTATTGGTAAGGTAACAATGCGCCGTGTGGTGGTCGTGTAAGAGGACCTACCACTTTCGTATCTCAACATTTACGTTGCATGCCATTAAAATCTTGTGGTCTCCGACAGGTATAGAACGAACCATCTCAATTAAAGCAAACGTTTTATTACGTGAGGAAATTCTGTATTTTATTTAAAGCTGAATGTGAGGAGACGAGTAAAGTTCCGGTTACTCTGCCGTGAAGCAGTAGTGTGCAAACATTACTGTGTTTCGGTTTCAAGGGCACTGAGAGCTAGCGTAATCACTGGGCATGTGAGACTTAAGAACTTATGTCTCAGAATGATGGGCACAGTGTAGTGACACACAGAAATGTTCTGGGTGACACAGCATTTGTTATGGGCAGACGTTGCACTTATCATCAGGTGAACGTTTGGCTTGTTTCATCACTTTATCCAATAAAATAAAAAACCTGATGTTAAGTGCAACGTCTACCGATAACAAATGCTGTGTCACCCAGAACATTTCTGTGTAGTAGCATTCAGCGCCCGTTCCTCTGAGACATCACTTCTTAGTCCCATATGACCAGTGATAACACTAGCTCTCAATGCCCTACAGACCAAAACACAGCTATGTTTGACTCCTGAATAACTGGCCCTGTGGTTATGTGGGACTGTTAAAGATTAAAACCTCACGGTGGTCTCCAACAGCATTGTCACCAAGGTGACTCAAAACCACTTAGAGTTACTGGGTGTTTAGGACTCTCATCCCGATTGCTTGCAAAGAAGAAGAGACTAGTTTTTATATACGGAACACCTTTTTTTTCGACTAGGTAGGTTTGCTTTGCTGTTAAGAACAAGCTAGTGAATTTAATAATCATGTATAATCTTTTATCCGTGTTTTAAAACTTTATATGGACTCTCTAATTAAAAGGAATGAATACTTATCCATTTAACGGTCGTAGAACAGTTTCATACAGTTTGGAGTCTCTAAAATCTTACGACGATTATTACTACTTAAGACGAGACATATAATATATATATAATTAAAGATAAGTAGGGGCAGTGGATCATTAAGAATGAACTAAAATAAAATATTTTTCGTAATACGTCTAAGAGAAGGAATCTAGAAGCGCGATGAAGGAGAAATGGATGATAAACTAAAGTAAAATGAACTAGGAATAAAACTCTCTACTTCAACAGTAGATAAAGCGGAGATACGCTACATAAGTTTAAAATATCCATGGATACAGTATCAATAAATTTAATCGTATTCATAATATTTCTCGTGAAAATGTAGTAAAACTCAACCTGTGGAGAGTTTCTGAAGTTGAACTAAAGCATACATCTCATTTGTGCAATGTGTCTTAATCATAAAAGCCACACCTCTGAAGACGCTCCATGAAGCAACGACAAATTTATAGTACTGATAACATTATTGTCTTAACTGTTTAAAAAACGTTCCTACAACTGTTAAAATATTAGTTCCGTATCGTCAAGGTAAAACACTGTCCAGCAAATAACTATTGAGCAGTGTTTTCTCTGATCCATATGACAGTGACCATACACCCAGTGATATTAAAATAGATTCCAAGCAAGGTTTTTTTTATATACATATATGTAGAAAACAATAATAAATAAATATATTATCAGCGTTAGATGACTGAATTATCTATGCAGTAAATAGGAAGAGTATTGTAAAACATGTGATTTTTGTATACCTTAATAAAATAAGACATCAAATTACAAAGAAAGAAACGCTGAGTGATCCCTAAGGCAGTGCGTCGCGTTTAACGCCTTGCCACTGCTCGGTAAAGCAATTTGCGCGGCAAAGTGACGGAGGCAGCGTGCGCCGCCAACTTGCTCTGCCATATCAAGTCATTGTTATTTTATCGATATTGTATGTAGTATTCTTCCACCAGACGTTTTTGCAATAGTTTTGTTGCGAACCATTTTGTTTTAAAATTATTTATTAGCTGGAACTTTCAGCAACTATTTTCTTGTATTTGGAATCCTTATGAAACTTCATTGAGGAAAATATTCAAAAAGTTCTTTTTAGATATTTTTACAAACACCTTCGTGGGTATCATCCGTATTTATATCTCACCAAATAGGAAAAGGAAGCTTCCCTTGACGCTCTAGACCTGTGTGCCGAGCTGTGTCGATTATTCGTCCTAAATTACTGGTGGTAGTATTTCTATGTAGGAATCTAGGTAGGTACCACCTCAGGGCCAGTTATTCTGCCGTGAAGCAGTAGTGTGCAAACATAACTGTGTTTCGGTTTGAAGGGCACAGTGAGCATATGAGACTTAAGAACTGAAGTCTCAGGGCGACAGGCGCAGTGTAGTGTGTCACACAGAAATGTTCTGGGTGTCATAGCATTTGTTACGTCTACCCATAGGTAGACGTTGCACTTTACATCAGGTGAACGCTTTGCTCGTTTCGTCAACTCTATCCAATACAAAAATATTACATCCGTAATCGTAAATACAATCTGTTTGCCGTGCCGCGGGCGCGTACCGTCTCCAGTGCCAACTCGCACGTGTCCTCACCGAGCTCAACGCTCTCCTGGTTACAAACTCTGAATGTGACTTGTATGTGGTTAAATAAACGACAATATTTTGGGAATTTATGAAGTTCTGTAAGCGCAAATAACGAAAATCGAACAAAAATGAAATAGCTAAATAAAAATAACGAACAAAAAAAACGCATAGTGGAAAAGTCTGACCACTGAACTTTAAACTGGAAAGTTCTGCGCGGCGCTCGTCACCATGAGACATCGGTTCTTAAGTCTCATGCCCTGTAATTACACTAGCTTCAGAGCCCTTTCAAACTGAAACACAGTAGTGTTTGCACAACACTGCTTCACGGCAGAATATTTGGCACGGTGATACCTACTTAGTTGAATTCCTGCATAGGAATATACTCGTAGTAATGCTTATTGGTGGCAGCACCATATAAGTAGGTACCATTACTTATATGGTGCTATTTATTTGATATATGCATAAACTTTCATTAGAATTAAGGTAAGACAATACTCAGTACGCTTATTTATACTGTTTTATTAATGCCTATTTTGAAACTAATTTCAATGTCCCGCTAGTTTTAATGTGTTGGCATTTATAAATGGAAAATAACTTTAGTATTGAGTTCGCAGGCATTTTGTATTCACTTCATATCATTTCCATTACGACTCGGCGATAAGCGGATAGGCTGAACCGCAAACCCACGTGTAGGTTATAAACTTTCATTTTGTTCGGTCTGGAACTACTTGTACTACGCGATATCATGCCACTTGTCTTGGCCTGTACTCCATGAGATAAAATTGTATGTGTCTGATTACAATTTTCTACTGGACGGAGGTCTTTAATTACTGAAAACCAGTTTTAATTCAAGTGGAGTATATAAATATCGATATTTCAAACATTAATATATAGACAAACGCTGTTGTGGATTCCTTGCAGCTTTGTAAGACTGGCGATAGCTTTAAATTGTAAGGTATGTAACTACTTATCAATCAAAAGTTTGACAAAAGATCACGATTTAAGTAAATTTTTTTTTTAGCTTTTAAAAAACGATGCCCCACAGTAGGATTTCTCCTATGTCGTGGGTGCGTTTTACAGGCATAAATTCCACATGCACTAACACCCAGACCCGGAACAACTATTTGTAGGCTGTACAAATATTTGTCCCGTGCGGGAATCGACCCTGCGATCCGCGGCGCAGAAGTCAAGGGCTTAGCCACTGCGCCAACCGAGCCAACAGAAATATCATAAAGATTGTCATCTATCATCAGTAACTGTTATTTTATTTTGTTAAGATGAAGATTCAGGCTGAATAGAATAAAGTAAAAATAAAAAAAGCCCGTACCTTGCTCTGTGTGTGGTGTGTTGCATCGTAAGTTTATCTGCTACTCTGAGACGTGACAAAATGAGTTCCAGCAGGTGTAGTAGTAGTCGACTGTGGATATTGTCTGGAAAATCTCATACCAAGTCGTGAAAGTCGGAAGGACAACAGTCGTTGAATAACCACCTCAAAAGGCCATAACGAAATTACACAGAACATGCAGCAGAGTCTCAAATGCGGGAAATCTGCATCTGCGATTGTCATCTTACTTTTCAGTAGTAATTTTTTTTAAAGGATAGAGTGACGAAACAGCGAAACGTTCACCTGATGTAAAAAGAGCAACGTCTACCCACAACAAATGTTATGTCACCCAGAACATTTCTGTGCGACACCAAACTGCGCCTGTCACGCTGAGACATAAGTTCTTAAGTCTCATATGCCCAGTGATTACGCTAGCTCACAGTGCCCTTCAAACCGAAACACAGTAATCTTTGCACACTACTGCTTCACGGGAGAATAACTGAAATGCTGACGTTAATAAGTGTCAGTAAATACATTTTAATAAAATTTAATGTAAAAGTTTTGAGTTTGATATTGACACACGATGTATTAAAAAATCAGTGCCAAATGACTTTGGCATTAGTTATTATCGGAAGAAACTAATAATCGGGCAATGCCGAGGTGCGAAGTCGCATTCACACTAGTGTATCCTTGATCCGGTATTCATTTTATTACCGGTACATTTGTCTGGTTATTTAATATAGAATGAGAAACCTAGTTCAGGAAGTGGACGCACCATCATATGCGTAATAGTTTCCGATGTAGGCAGAAATATAAAATTAAGCTCCGATTGAAGGCTACTTGTTAGGTGTGCGACAAGATCTAGGCACACAAGAATACTTTCGATTTTCAACGGATGTCGTAAATTAAATGCGTACATAGCGGGCATTAACTTGTCTTGGTTATCTGGTTCGCTGATTGCCGTAGTTGTTTCCTAATGAATGCCCTCCTGATAAATAACTGTGTTTGATCGGTTTTGTGCATGATTGTAGACGCAGATAAAATATGAGTTTAATTTTTTTTTTAAATTTCGTAGACCATCAGCCGGGACCCTCGAAAAGTGCTGTTTGTATTTATTTACTTTAATTTTGTTATATCTGTATATACGTTTTGAGTTTTGAAGCTTAATATTGATAGTGTATTTTGCAGCAAGAAGTGAACAGGGATTGGAAAATTCAATGCAATTTGACGACTTCGTGACCTTCTACGCTGCGGGTCCTGGGTTCGATCTTAGCCAGTTTCTCTCAGTTTTCGGGTATGGTTGGGTTGTGCATGTGAAATTCATATGCAATTTTAAGCGCTGTTATATAACATGCTTACTGGTGAAGAAAAACATCGTGAGGAAACCGGCATGTCTAAGGAATAAGAATATTTCGAGGACATGTGTAGTGCGCCAAACCGCATTGGAGCTGAGTGGCAGATTCTTCTCGGTTCCATAGCCCTCTTAAAAAATTGAGAGGAGACATGTGCTCAGCAGTGGGACATTCAAACTCTGTTACTTTACTTTTTTATTAATGTGGTAAAGCCATGATTTACATTTTATAATTTTCGTAAGTGATTTTTTTAAAGTATAATTGTTTTTACGTTCGCTTCTCATCGTCACATAATCTTTGACCATTCTTCGCGGGCCTTCTGTTCGCGATTCTTCCGACGAAGCTGTAACAACCGCCGAGCTCATAGCGTAATACACATAAAAAAACTTATATAATTATACACGTATTTTAGCGTTTTCATTTTCGTGACCTGGAGCTCGTATTCGACCAAAATCAACCGTGTCTCACTAATTATATATGACTAGAAATTTGTAAGCCTCTTCGTCGTTTCAGCCTATCACTAGTCCACTGCTGAACATAGGCAAAGATTGCCACAAAAGTTGTTAGCTCTCATTTTGGGAGGATTTTGCCATAGTTGCCACGCTTGGCAGGCGGGTTCGCAACGGCAGTTTATTTATTCAGATGTTCCCGGAAGATGCTGCAGCCCATCTTTTGGTTTTTATTTTCCCTCGGTCAACTCTTACGACACCCACGGAATGAGATGGGGTGGAAGATTCTCCCAAGTCGCTACCACACGCCTTACTACACTACTACGTATATTAAGACATAGAAGAAAATAGTAAATTTTATGATTAAGGTACACATTGGCATCGAATTGTACGTTGAAATTGTGGTTCGTAGATTGTGAATGGCACCTCGCGAACAGGTGTGGTCTCATTAATTTTAACTACTTGTATAAAATTGATACTAGGAAGTTGCCTTTGCAGTCCATGAGTAACCTGGATATATTATGTAGTTATTATATTTTAGCTTTCGGTATTCAATTTGATAGTTCATACATTAAGAAGCGGTCCTTGAGTTACGAGCTTCTGAGTTAAAATTTCGATAATTTTAAAAGAAATCGTCCAGTGAATTAGAGGAAGTATAACAGGTTTTAATTAATGATAGTTTCTTTAAATCTCGGTGAGAAGTAAGACAGCATGTCTCAGTGGTCGGTGCTTAACATAACCAAGACCTACAATAGTGGGTTCTGGGTTCGGATCGCAGATTAATTTTGTGTAAGCAAGTGTGTCTGCATATTTACATCACCGTAATTAATATACCTCGAAATTTGTTGCAGTTTTATTTGTTGCAGAAATTTGTTGCAACGACCCGGAACTGTAAGATGCTTTACTGGTGGTAGGATTCCTATTCTGGAATCCGTCTAGGTAGGTACCACCCAAGAGCCAGTTATTCTGCCGTGAAGCAGTAGTATGCAAGCATTACTGTGTTTCGGTTTGAAGGGCTGTGAGCTAGCGTAATCACTGGGCATTTGAGACTTAAGAACTGATTTCTCAGGGTGATGGGCACAGTGTGGTGACACACGGAAATTTTCTAGGTGACACAGCATTTGATATGGGCGGACGTTACACTTACCATCAGGTGAACGTTTTGTTCGTTTCATCACTTTATCCAATAAAAAAAATGCTATTATGGTCCAAATCGACCAGAAGGATGATCTTTCTAAAGTAGTATTTTCATAAGAATTTTAGATTGACAGCTATTGTTTGCTACACTGCTTCTAGATACTGGTATTAAATTACGGCCGCAAAAGCTGTGGCGCGCTTTCAATGCTACATTGCGATTAGAAAATACAAGAGCAAATGTTCTTAAGAGATCGAGATTTTGTTATATGTAGTTTACGAATACAAATATTTTTAAATAATTCAACGCGGCGGCGGAATATTTTTAAATATGACAACGTAACGCAACGCAACGCAACGTAAACGCAGAGTGGGGTGGGTTACTCCGCTCATGAGTGTAACCGCCCAGCAACCCAAACCTATTGTGGTCAAATTGTAGCATGTACTTGTAAACATTTTGGTTAGGCCGGGTAAAGAGGCTAGAGTAAAGAGGGCTGGTGGTAGGATTCCTATGCAGGAATCAGGGCCAGTTATTCTGCCGTGAAGTAGTAATGTGAAACATTAATGTGTATCGGTTTGAAGGGCACTGAGAGCTAGCGTAATCACTAGGCATATGAGACTTAAGAATGGTGACGGGCGCAGTGTGGGGTCACACAGAAATGTTCTGGGTGACACAGCATTTGTTATGGGCAGACGTTGCACTTACCATCGGGTGAACGTTCTGCTCGTTCCGTCACTTTTATCAAATAAAAAAAAACAGCGGAAAGTAACAGCAGAATACATTTTAATGGTATTCAATAATAATTGTCTTTTCATTTGAGGAATCCAGGAATTTGTCTAGGTAGGTACCATCCCGGGCCAATTATTCTACCGTGAAGCAGTATTGTGCAAACATTACTGTGTTTCGGTTTGAGAGCAAGTGTAATCGCTGGACATATGAGACTTAAGACTGTCTCTGGTTGACGGGCGCAGTGTGGTATGGCACAGAAATATTGTGGGTGATACAGCATTTGTTATGGGCACTTACCGTCAGGTTCACGTTTTGCACGTCTCGTCACTTCATCTAGTAAAAAAACAAAATAGTAATTTACCTCTATGTTTATTATTGAGATGTAACTTGTGCAATGTAGTCGATATCTATGTTAATATATTTAGCTAACGAGTAATAATTTTATTAATCACAATTAAAAAGAAAGTTGTATTACTATTAACGAGCTAGTGACATCCTGACAGGTACTTAGCATGTAGCTTTTATTTAGCGTTATATCGTCACAAGTGCGTGATTAGAATTTCTAGAATGTGTCATTAACTGCTTGTTTAGCGATATCATACGTCGGGGCGTAATGCAATTGCCAACGTTCCTATAGAGCTATAAACGTGTAGACAGAATAGTAATTGGACATTAATAAATGTAATGCATCATGCGCTATTTGTAGATTTTAACTATCATAATATATTGTTTACTTCTTCTTCTTCTTCTGCGTAGCGTTTGTCCCAGCTAGTGCCAGGGTACGCTCTCCGACTTTCCAGCATCCAGGGGTGTTAGTCCACTGTCTCTGATATCGGCCTTCACGACATTAAGCCAACGCTGCTTAAGTAGACCGCAAGGTTTAGCTCCTGAGACATTCAGGTCTAAGCAGAAATTCCCTGCGTACTCTGCTGGTCTACGAACAACATGTCTATACCACGGATGTATATCCTACGGATGTACCCGTTATGTATATGGTCCGTAAGCGTAACGGAGCACATCCATCGCAACATGTTCACCTCGGTGCCGCAAAGCTCTCGGATATGTTGTTGCAGTAGGGGCCATGTTTCGCTACCGTAAAGAAGTTCTGGTCCAATACTTATCATTATCATCATTTCAGCCTATCAATAGTCCACCGCTGAACATAGGCCTCCCCCATAGATTGCCACAAAACTTTCTGTTTCACATTTTGGGGGGATTTTGCTATAGTTGCCACGCCTGGCAGGCGGGTTAGCAACCGCAGTTTATTGATTCAGATGTTCCAGGAAGATGCAGCTGCCCATCTCCTGGTTTTTATTATCCGTCTGTCGACTTAGACGACACCCACGGGGTGAGATGGAGTGGTAGATTCTCTTTAGCCGCCACCACACGGTATCAATACGTATAGATTGCTGTATTGTTTATTTAGCCGTATTGTTTACTGAATTTTGTTAATGTTTTTAGCAAAAAATAGAAGTCCATTTCTATATATAATCCAAGTTATCTATTATCGCCACAAGTGCTAGGTAGTTTGCAATCGTAGTAGCTGGCTCCGCGTACTTCATCCACTGTTACCGTTCCGTATTTTTAAGTCAGATGATATGACACATGGTACTTCTGCTATTTGTTGGAGAGAACGAGCTTTTCCTGGCGTTTCTCTCAGTCGAGTTTAATGACACTAACAGAACATAAAGGGGCAATGGATTCCATACGTTGCCAAGTAAAATCATGAATTATAAAATCCGGAATAAAAATATATAGGACATGATCAACAGTAAACGTTGATACTTGTTAGTATAGCCACAACATACTGGGCGACCAATTGAGGATGGTTTTGATGTCAATTGCTCCAAAAAACATTAAATAAATTTTTAGACGTCAATTCGTTTCGATAGACTGTTCTTTAAACAAGCTTTGATCCATGGATTATTTACTTTTCACTTTTTCAAAAACAATCAACGTAAAGCTTAAACATTTAAAACCTATATGTTTCTTATGGTAGGTTATAAGATTCGGAGACCCAAGTAAGTACATATACAAAGAGGAATTTTATCATATTACTCAGTGGCAATATAACACATCTTTTTCATTATGGATGTGTGTGACTACTTACCATCAGGAAGACTTGTTTCTTATTTGTCATCCTCTCTTACTTTTTATTATCAGAATAGAAAAAAGCTTACTCCTTTTTCAAAGGCAGGCAATGCACCCTTAATTCCTCTGGTATTGCGGATGTTCATGGGCGGTGACCACTTACCATAAGGTGAGCCGCATGCTCGCTTGCCCCCTTTCCTATAAAAAAAATTATGTAGACGGAGAGTTTCTATCCTTTCGTTGTGGATATCCCTAGCATAGGGCCAAAGCGTTTTGCTTCGTCATTCATAATAGCTATAGCAAACGACTGTAATAATTTCCCTGCATAAACTTTCCGCCGAAATAAAATGTGGTTGTCTTCGAAAGAATAGGCTTTTCCTAAGCTCATGTTTTACAATCTAAGAATGTACCACCACTTACTTTCAGGTGATATTGTAGTCAAGCACTACTTCATTTAAAAAAGAAAACATATACACATCTCAAGAAATATAAAATCCTATTCTAATAGATGTATACTCTACTAGAGCAGGCGTCGCGACATGTCAGTTGAATGGACGCCCGTATTCTTACTATTTACATATTTAATGACGTAAAACGTCGCTGAGCGCTTGCTTAATGAGATACACTATCGAGTCTCTGAATAAACTTGCAGTCGCAACTGAATAGAGCACTTTAAGAGGCGTTTGGGTGAAAATAGAGTTTTAATAGTAATTAGTGATGCTGATTATTTTTCCGCACGGTTTTATATCAAGTAAATAGTATGTTTTATAGTTTTCAATGTAAAGTTTACCGGTCTTATTCATACAAAATATAGAAGGTTTATAGCCTTGTTACAAGGAGATTACTCATTTTTGACAGAAGTTTACAGCCAAATATATACAAATTCACAGATGTTACGTAGACAATGAGATTACTCATTTTTGACAGAAGTTTGCAGCCATATATATATATATATATATTTTATTGCATAAAGTGATGAAACGAGCAATACGTTCACCTGATGGTAAGTGCAACGTCTGCCCATAACAAATGCTGTGCCACCCAGAAAATTTCTGTATGACACTACACTGTGCCCATCACCCTGAGACATAGGTTCTAAAGTCTCATATGCCCAGTGATTACGCTAGCTCACAGTGCCCTTAAAACCGAAACACAGTAATGTTTGCACACTACTGCTTTACGGCAGAATAACTGGCCCTGGGGTGGTACCTACCTAGACGGACTCCTGCATAGGAATCCTACCACCAGTAAAAACACAGTATATACAAATTCTCAGTTGTTTCATCTACGTAAATATAAAAATTAATAAAATGAGGAATTAATTTAATTAAAACTGCACTGTGCACCCAACAGCGCATGGTGGCGATGGGCTCACCACCTATCACACCAAGTGCATTATATTGTTTTGGTGAAACGTGGATTGTGGCAGTCATCTGTTTTTGCAGTGAGTGCCCAGTCTCTAACTACCCCTTATGGGAAACAGTCGTGATCTTATGTATGCTATAAATCGAACATAAGTATTTTTTATGAAATTTCTGAACATGGTCAGTATTATAGGTATAATAAAACAATTTCTTACGAATGTTGGGAGTTTTGAGGCGTAGGTCATTTTAAGATTATTGAGGTTAAAGCTCTGAGCGCTTATTGGGTGGGTGATCTGTTTATTTATATTTTTAGTAAGCTTAATTGTTTGGAAGGTACGTTAAATCATTATTATTCGTGGCTTTAGTAAAGGAAAGTAAAATTTTAGCCTATAAATGTCCCTCCTCTCATTTCTGAGAGGGTTTTGGAGCTGGGTAGAATCCGCCACGCTGCTCCAAAGCGGGTTGGCGGACTGCACATGTCTTCGAAATATTTTTATATTTCTCAGACATGCAGGTTTCCTCACGATTTTCCTTCACCGCAGAGCACGTGGTAAATCAGCACTTAAAATTGCAATTAACAATTTTAGTGGTGCCGGCATCGGGAATCGAACCCAGGGCACTCGCGTACTACGAATTTTAAAGCGAGCGCCTAGCCCCTGATCTACCACTGCTAAATATTCTTGGCTTTGTTTTTTTTATATCTCAACGTTTTATCCTAATTGCGGTGATGTTTTTTTTCCTGATGGGAACTGCGACGTCAGCCCATGCGTCATGCTGTGTCACACAGCTCATTTGTGTGTGGCACCACACTATGCTCGTCCCCTTGAGTCATTACATAAGCTCTCAGTGCCCTACAGACAAAAACACACTAATGTTTGCACATGACTGCTTCACGGCAGCATAACAGCATAATATACCCTGCGGTGGTATCTGCCTAGACTGATTCCTGCATAGGTATGCTACCACGTCTTAGATAGTGAGGAGGTTAGCTTAAAAGATGCGCATTCACTCTTGCCTTGAAAATGTCGAATTCAACTTCGTGGTTGTAGGAAAGAAGCAAGGAACGATGAGGCGTCCGGGGGATTTGTTTGTTTTTTATAGGGACCCACTTCCTGACTTCGAAACTGCCAGTCAAAACTTGATAAACATCTTCTATGCCTTATGAGTCGCAAAGGTTTGGTGGCAGTCGCATCTTAAAGTCAAAAATGACATAAATCAGTTTATGTCGCTATTTTAACATTTTTAAATTTTCTTTCTTTCTTTTTTTAGTACCAAGTAGAATTTTTATTGTCATCATTTTTTTATAGCGGCAAAGATATTTAGATGCACGCTCATTAAATGCAAATTAATTTACCTACCATGGATATGAATAACGTATAAGTCAGAGTTAAAAAAAGCGCGTGTCCTATTTTTTTACTATTTATTTTCCTTGTGTATGCAATGCCGCGCTTTAGGAAATGTCCTGCGTGGGTGTGTTTACAGTCACAAATTGCATAAACACAGCCACATCTGGAACAATTATCTGTAAATATTACTTAAGTGCGGGAATTGAACCCTCAGGTTGAAACAGTTATTTAATTGCGTGACTCATCCTACCTTAAAACTGTCTTAGCAACACATTTAGAGCTATATAAGAAGTTGGTTAAATAGTTGATAGACCCGATTGTCTTGCCCGATTCTACATAAGAATGTGTTATTTGATGTATGCATGCAGTTTCACTGGTCACTCTTACCGTCACCATAATCCGCATTACTTAATTGATACTAGAATACTTTTATAATTTATAGTGAAACGAGCTGTGCTCCGCGATCTTAAAATAAACCGACCACATGTTTGCGCCGTACGACATAGTATCTTGCTAATTTAAGCATCCACAGTTCGGCTTTCCTTGATAATGTTCGGTTCTCAGCGTGCACCGGCGTGAATGTTTTAGTTTTAGTTAGTTTTAGTTTAGCTTTTTTCAACTAATCGGCGATGAAATACAAAAATAATTTTTCAAGTCTCATTTTTATTTACTGACATTAGCGATTTCAATCACACAATCTCTCAAGATTTATTATCGATGTAACTTAACGATTTTCACCGTTACGCGAAACGTAGCAGAGAATGTAATTATTAACAAGCGTGGCTTTATAGAAATAGTTTTGCACGTATGGTGCCATAATGAGGGCGCTGCCGTTCTCAATTGTCATTTGCTCACTATTGTTAACTCTATATGGCGACGTTCCTGCGCATGCATCGACTCCATTTGGACACATCTAAAAAGGCGTAGATCTAAGCTAGCGGCTTCGCTTTTTGTAACAACTAGTCTTGTTAAACCTTTCTTGCTTAGAAGTATAAAGGCAAGATCTGCTTTAATCAGCTGATATTAAGAAGTTAGGAATTCCTCTTAATAGATCAACGTAATTTGGTTACTTACACGCGCCCGTATGTATGGTAGTACATTGTCAAAGTTACAGCTTTCTTCTAGTTTGTTGACTTAATTAGTAAGTTGGATATGTGAATGGCAGCGCAATGCATTCCATTATTTCTCTGCAAATCTAAGAGCTTCGTTATGTTTAAGATATGGGCGGCGTTGGCTTTAAATTTGAACGTTGTATGACTGCGTCGGGTTTCTTTGGTTGTTTCTTTACGGTAATTATTAGAGTTCTACTTAAGCGTATGTTTGTTTCATTATTCCATTCATTGGAAGGGGCTTTTTATGTAGTTGTATATTAAATGCATGTGGTCTTTTTTCTTCTTTCTTTTTCTCTTCGTTTTTTTTTTGATTATACATTTGAAATAACGTCTCTGATTACATCATCATATTTACCTCCATATTCGTCGTAGGAAGCTACAGATAAAATAAGTATCTCAAGACACTCGTCCTCCGCGAAAGTAAACAAAAGTAACAGCCTATAAATGTCTCACTGCTGAGCACAGGCCTGCTCTCATTTCCGAAAAGGGTTTTGGAGCTAGGAAGAATCCGCCGTGCTGCTCCAATGCGGGTTGGCAGACTTCACATGTCTTCGAAATATTTTTATTTCTCGGACATGCGGGTTTCCTCACGATGTTTTCCTTCACTTGAAATTGCAATTAACACAATTGTTTTAGTGGTGGCGGCACCGGGAATCGAACCCAGGTCACTCGCGTACTAAGAAAATTAAAGCGAGCGTCTAACAACTGAGCTACCACGCTCTTCTCTGAGACTAGCCACATAATATTGCGGTTGCAAACCTGCGATTCAAGCGTATCGACAATAACAGTTACACTTTGCTCATGTTCAGCGATTTATGAAGGTATGCAACTATGTTAATCTTTTCTGCAGCCTATTAATGTCATACTGCTTAGCAATTTTTTTTATTACTAGCTGTTATGCAACCTCTTCGCTGGGCGTAATGTGGCCAGCCCGTTTACCCATTTAAGAAGTAAATTACCGTAAAATCCGTTCTTAGCAGGTGTCTATGTCGGGAAAAGAACATGTATGTCAAATTGATTCAAGTTGAAAGGTCTTTTAGATTCGAAGATATCGTGACGTGTCGGTTGTAATTCGCCTGTATATATAAGCTAACGTTAGACACAAATCAAGACTAAAGATAAGCGGTGATGAGTTCTTAGACAGAGAGCACTTTAGCCTAGAAGATGCATGAATAAGTTTCCCCTTATTTCTGATTGGGGTTTTGGAGCTGGGAAGTTTCCGCAACAATGATCCACTGCAGGTTGGTAGGCTTCGTTACCGTTTACGATGTTTTATTTTAACGTTTTGGATGCGGTAATTAAGCACTAAAAATTACAACTAATATTGTAATACCTATTTGACCTGGGTTCAATTTAAGTCGAGCGCTCGGCACCTGAGCTACGATACTTCGAACTTTGAGATCGTCTAAGAATTTACTTAGATATTTTTTAGTCTTATATAACATATACCAAATCCTAAGATTTTTAATAATTAAACAAGATAAATTTTAAAAGTCTAAGGATGTTCTCCTAATTAAGAAGGATACTTAAGTGTAAACTATGCAAAGTATCATCGAGACTAGTTGATGTGTACTCGAGTATCCCGTGACGTCGGAAATTTCGCGTAGCGCCCGATTTATTAGCAAAAGTTCGAGTTACCCGGATAAAGCGGACGAAACTAATTGAAGTCGTTAGTAAATCCGCTTGTTTGGAGCTTGTTAAATGTATTATAACACCACTTTTTAATGTTGCCAACTAATAAATTTTTTTAATTTTTCCATTGCCTTGTATTAGGTTGACTAAAATCAAGTTAATAGGTTTATAAGAAAATATTATCTATATGATTTTTTCCGGAATTTCAAGTAGCAGAAATTTAAAAAACATACAGTTTTAGTTAATTTTGCTATTGTTCGGTTAAAGAAAATTATCTTAGCATTTTCATGTGCCGTGGTAGCTCAGGGGCTAGGCGCTCGCTTTAAATTTCATAGTAAGTGAGTGACCTGGGTTCGATTCCCGGTGCCGGCACCACTAAAATTGTTAATTGCAATTTTAAGTGCTGATTTACCACGTGCTCGGCGGTGAAGGAAAACATCGTGAGGAAACCTGCATGTCTGAGGAATAAAAAATATTTCGAAGACATGTGAAATCCGCCAACCCGCATTGGAGCAGCGTGGCGGATTCTTCCTAGCTCCAAAACCCTCTCAGAAATGAGAGGAGGCCTGTGCTCAGTAGTGGGACATTTATAGGCTGAAACTTTACTTTACTTTTTTTTTCATGTGGGTTTAGATGTCGGGACGAATCCTTCGCGATGCTCTTATGCGGGTTGGCAAATTTCGCATGGCGGCGAAATATTTTTTATTTCTTACACAACTAATAATTCATCTTGTTACTTTCTATACATTTTATTTAAAGTTTACATTTCGGTATCTAGGCCGATTTCGACTTCTAGGTCAATATGCGGATGTTTCGGTTTAAGGGCATAGAGCTAGCGTAATCACTGGGCATATGAGATTTAAGAACTGATGTCTCACGGTGACGAGTGCAGTGTTTTTTTTTATAATCCAACCTCCAGTATCACACATAAATGATCTGGGTGACACAGTATTTTGTTATATGCAGACGTTGCACTTACTATCAGGTGAACGTTTCGCTCGTTTCGTCACGTTATAAAATAAAAAAAGCAAATAAAAAAAATAACGTATATTTAGTATTGTACGTAATAGTGTAATATGTATAACTTTCAAAAAGCATATTGGTTTATTAATGTTGTATGAGACAAAAACTGATGTATAATACATATGTTATGTTTTGGCACTTCTAGGAGAGGCGTATGTTCAGCAGTAGATTGCCGCAGGCCGTCGATGATGATAGGCACCCCTTCACCTCTTCATGTAAGAAAAATGGTTGCAATATTTTGTTAAAGTCTGTTTGTGCGAAAATAAAGGGAGTGAAAGACTGATAAAAACGAACGTTGTAAGATAAGTGAATGTATTGCGAATTTTTTTGTCTAAAATTTGATTTAGTTTATAAATATATGTATGCGGTAGTGTTTTCAAATCTTGATCCGCATATCACGACCGAATGTAATTGTATTGAATTCGTAGTAAATGTAATATTAAGTTTCTAAATTAACATCGGTCCACCCTAAAACAAACAATATTCATACATCAAGCGACAACAAAAACCCAAATTAATTAACTAACGCCTAACATAAAGTTGCGTGCGCACAGACAATACAAACACGTAATAAAGAATCAATAAGACTAAAACCATGTTAAATCAACATTGGGCGAAGGCAAGCAAAGACAAGAAACGAATCCGAGAATTTATGGTCGCGTTCCCGTAGAGCTGTTCAACGCTAGAGCCGGAACGTAAATGATGCCCTTATATTTCATTGTCACCGGTGCTTTGTGTAAGCTTGCTTCCTCAGATAGTCTGTCTGCATTGTAGCTGGTAGGTACTGAGTTGCTTGTCTTAATTTCGTGCAACGATGCCCTGATATGCGTCAGCCACTCTCTCTATATACTGATTACTTTTAGCTTTATTTTAAGTTCTGTGTTTTGTAAAATGTATGAACGCAATTAAATTTTACAATTAAACTCATAACATAAATTGTTAAATTTTTTTAAGGCATTGACGTGAGACTATTAGAAAATATATGTATTTTTTTCTGATGTCGAAGAATTGTTTTTATTATCGTTTATTCTTTTTTATTTAAAGCCGTGAAATCTCAGGGCCGTTCGCTCGCCTTAGGTTTAACAGTATACGAGTGACCTGTATTCGATCACCGATGCTGGCAACTCTTAATTTGTTATGCAATTTTGAGTGTTAATTTTACCACGTGCTCAGCGGAATAAACATATTTCGAAGATACGTGAAGTCCGCCAATCCGCACTGGAGCAACGTGACTCTTCCCGGCTCCAAAACCCTCTCAGAAATGTGAGGAGGCCAGTGCTAAGCAGTGGCACATTAGTAGGCCGTAACTTGCCTTTTTTCTTCACTAAATTGAACATGTAACATTTATATTACTTTGTTATTATGTAAAATGTTGATTTGTATCACCATTGATTTAACGATTCGATATTAAATTAGACGAAATGAAAACAATTATTTTTATAAAAAATAAAAACAATGTAAGAGTTATGTATAATAAAAAATAGACAAAATTAAACAGCAATAAGTCACCAATGCCTTGTCTATTGACTTCGCGCTCTATAATCGACAGTCTAATTTTATTAGAAACGCGCCCGCACCCGAAAAAGGCGCGAAACACACGCGATATAAAAAATTGCGGCATGCAATTTGAATGCGTGAATTATTATCTTTTAAGGAGAAATAATATGCCTTCCTATAAAACATTACATTCAACAGCATTAGATAACAATGAGTTAGGTGCGGAATGAACCTTTAATTGGTTACAACGATTTATTACTGTGTTGACTGAAATAGATTCGTTGTAAATCTTATTAAATGTGACTATTTATATACGAATGACTTTAAGATTGCAATATCTCACAAAAGGTAAAATTGTTATGCAGAGTTACAGAAAGTAACCTGTAAATTTCTGATACAACAGGCCAAAATAAAATTTGGGCTGTGTTAGCCTAAAATAATCACTGTAGTTAATTTTTTTTTCTTTTATTGTAAAAGTCATGAAACGAGCAAAATGTTCACCTGATGGTTAGTGCAACATCTGCCGATAACAAATGCTGTGTCACCCAGAACATTTCTGTGTGACACCACACTGCGCCCGTCACCCTGAGACATCACTTCTTAAGTCTCATATGCCCAGTGATTACGCTGGCTCACAGTGCCCTTCAAACCGAAACACAGTAATGTTTGCACACAACTGCTTCACGGCAGAATAACTGGCCCTGGGGCGGTACCCACCTAGACGGATTCCTGCATAGTAATCCTACCACCAGTAAAGTATATATAAAGGTTTGAAGCAATGTCTCTGCCTGTAAGAGATTGTAGTACACTGTATGTAATGACTATAGCGCCTACTTCTGATTACCGTCGGAAAGTATCCATTGAGCAGGATCTTTACCTACTCGTATTTGCGCCCGATAAGGGGGCAATCCACATCTGAATATCAACAATGTCCCTGCCTGGAATTCAAACCCAGGACCCACGGCGTAGTCAGTTACTCAGTACTCTAAACAAGCTACGCGGTCGTGAAAGCGTATGTAACAAAACTGTTATAGAACCTGTTGCAAGGAATCTGGTGTTGCGATCATAAAAGCCGCCTGCCTGGCATGGTGATTACTACGGCCACTAGCAGACTGTTACAAGGATGAAGTAGAAGATTTTTTTATAGTAGAAAAAGACAAGAAGACTTTGTCACCTAGAATATTTCTGTTTGGCACCTCATTGTAATCGTCCTCCTGAGACATCAGTTCTTAAGTTTCATATGCCCAGTAACCACTGACCACTAGGTCTCAGTGCCACAGTAATAGCGGACCTCGTCGCATGGGTGACGTACGAGTCGACTAAGAGAAATGCCAGACTAATCGCAGGGCTTCCGACAGATGACGGAATAGCTCCCTCGCTCGCGCTCCCGAAAGATGCCAGCCTTAAAATACACAGGGCAGTGAACGTCAGCAGCATCTGAGGTGCAAGGCGTCTGGTACCACAATCACCAATCCGCCTGCCAGGTTTGGTGACAATAGAAAATACTCTCTTTGTTGGGAGAGTCTCTTTCTCCAATAATAAAAAACTCCCTCCTTTTTTTATTATTGGAGAAAGAGTAATATGATTTTCTGATAAATTGAAAATATTTTAAGTTCATATTTCTCAAGTCCGCGTTCCTGCACTAGGATAGCATGTCGAACTTTGTGGCTCCAAAAACAAGTGCTTCTCTCTTTTCATACATTCACAGACTGTTATTTTAACTTTTTATTAGTAGTATAGGCTACGAGTCCAGTATTCGTATTCATTATATCTGAAAGGGTATTGTTTCATCACCACTATAATATAAAAGATATTTGATTTTTTTTTATCTGACAGAGTAATACTATTTTTTATGTGACTATGGACTCGACCCGGCTTCGCACGGATGGTTTAGTAATGCAGAAAACGAGAAGTGCGCTTAGCATATTAAGTATGTTTATTATATATCTCCAGAACTATCAAACTTAACGTTACGTTCCGTATTGAGATTTTAACACAAAAATACCATTCAGATATTCGGCTTTTTTTTCAAAAATTACGAACACAACATAAGAAACAGCCAATTCGGTCGAGCCTTTCTCAAGTGATGATCTTACATACATGCGGCAATTGATTTGTATTTATATAGAAGCTAGAAGATCGCAAATCTTATCGATGTTCGCCTACCTGATTAATTTTCAAACTAATTGCATAATTTTTTGCAACATTGTCGCGTAATTCATACCAAGGGTAACATAATGGTATACAACGTGCATTTGCATACATGCCCGTATCAGAATATTGATCAATGCTTCGGAGTCGAACTACTAATTATTTAAAACCTTCAATCTTAATGAAAAGTCTAAATAAGAAACTTCAGGGATGTTCAGCCTTGTATTTATATAGCGTATTGTGTTTTCTTTAAGATTATATTTATTTCTATTTATTTATATATATTATTACTCAAAGTTGTTTTTTTGTCGGTATGAAATATCTCCCTTAATACTGTATCAGAATTAATGTTTGATACGCCATTTTGTGTAATATTTTTCCCTCTAATGACGAAAAATATGTGAATGTCTTGAAATAAACGTTTTCGTTAAAAAAAATATATATTCAATAAGTTAAATTAATTGTAGAAAAATGCGTCTGTTGACAACCTGTTCAACTAACATGCACGACAGCTGTCGTAAGTAATTCCCTGGCGCCCGTAAGGGCGCCGAATATCTGTTCGGGGCGTATGCCCCCTTCAGAGGTGCCAATCGCCTCGTGTAAATACACGAGGGGCCTTGGATATGCCAATTTTTGGCTATGGAGAGATCTTGGTGGGGCGCGCTATGGCCCCCTACTGTCAGCACCTTGGTGGTGTTGAATCTTCACACCGCCCTTAACGCGGACCGGCTGGCCAGGGAGAGAACCCCCTTGGGGTAAGCCCGGCCTGCCTATCAGCGAGCGGGCGGCGGATGGTACGGTGTTAGTACGCCGAAGGTTGTCTGCGGCGTGGTTATCTGAAGATGTTAGTCCTCGGGACAGCTGCGCAGCTTGCGAGGGAGGCGCTTTCCCTCGGGAGGTCGAGCGTGCAGCGGGGCGATGTTTGCCAGATGTCCTATGCTGGAGGCATCCGCACGCTCGAACATAGTTGTTGCGAGCCGCCGCACAAATGCGTCCAGGTTCTCATGTTGGAGGTCTCTCAAGATCGTCGAGTTCCGCACTCCGCGAGGGGCGCCGACGATGGTACGCAAACAGAGGTTCTCCTGCTGTTGTAGATGCAATTTTTGAGTGGCGCTGGTCATGGCGTACCACTCCGGCGCGGCATACGTCAGCCTGCTTCTGACGTAGGTCTTGTATATACATAACTTGACCCTCGTCGGGAGGCGGGAGACCAACACTGGACGCAAGAGTGCTCTAGCCGTCCGAGTTTTAGAGATAACGTCCTTGACGTGAGGTTGCACAGACAACCTCCGGTTTATAGTAACCCCAAGGTACTTGACAGTGCTGGACCAATTAATGGTCTCGTCACCAAGCTTCAGTTTGGGTGGCAGTTTCGTAGTCGGTCCCAGTACGATAGCCTGAGTCTTATCGACATTCACCGACAACCTCCAGTCGGCGATCCAAATCCTCGCTAGGTCGAGTGTCCTTTGGAGGGTTCTAGCCGCGTGTGCGGCGTTCAAAGATGTGGAAAGGTACGCCGCATCATCGGCATAGAGCGCGAGTTGCGTGTTGTCGCCACATGGGATGTCGTCGGTGAATATCGAGTAACACACAGGGGAGAGGCAACTCCCCTGCGGTACCCCGGCCTCAGCTGTACGCACTGTAGACAAAGTTCCGTCGACTGCCACCACAAACCGGCGGTCAACCAGGAACGATGCCACCACCTTCACAATGGCTAAATTTATCGGTAGCAGAGACATTTTATACAGGAGTCCGTCGTGCCAGACTCGGTCGAAAGCACGCTCCATGTCCAAGAGCACTGCAACCACGGACTGTTTCTTGTTGGCCGCTACGGCCGCGTGGTTGAGTACTCTTGAGAGCTGCAGGGTAGTGGAGTGTCCGGCCCTGAACCCGAACTGCTCTTCCCTGAGGTTGGCATTGGGTGTTATATGCCGCAACAGGAGTTTCTCAAACATCTTCGAGATACTGGACAGCAAGGTGATAGGACGGTAGCTCCCCGGGAGGAGGATGTTCTTCCCAGGCTTTGGCAACATGATCACTTTGCCTTTCTTCCACTCGACGGGGAAGTGGCCAGATCTAATGATGGCATTAAAAAGGCGAGTGAGAGCCACTACAGCTTTCAGGGGAAAGTGCCTGAGGGCTTCATTTGAGACCCCGTCGAGTCCCGGGGCCTTCTTGGGTTTGGATTGGCGGATCATGCGCCAAGCCTGTGCCGGGGAGAAGAAAACCTTCCTATCCCTTACCTGGTCCTCGGATGGTATTACACCAGGGTCCAGTGCTCCGGTGAAATAATCCCGAAGGTGCCTCTCGACCGTTGCGGCATGTTCCGGGTTCTTGATGGGGAAGGGCCGGCTTTGCTGCTCCATGTGGTCAGCAAAAATTTCGGCACGATCGGACTCACTGTGTCGGAGTGTACCGTCGTTGTGTTTTAACGGCCTCCGTGGTCTCTTGGTCCCCGAGAGCTGGCGGCAGAGTCTGTGGACCGAGGCCCAATCGCCCTCTACCTCTTCAAGGTGTTGGTTCCAGCTCTCGGTTCTGAATTCCAGGATGCTGCTCTTCAATTTGGCCGCCAAGGTGTTAAGTGCGGCCTTAAGAGCAGGGCATCGAGAAATCTGCCACTCCCTGCGCAGCAACCTCTTCCTCTGGATCAAGTCCAGGATGCTGCGCGGGATCTGGCAGAAATTGCTCCTCCTTTCTGTGAAGGCGGTGGACTCCTCAAGCGCGTTCTGCGCAGTAGAGGTAATGTGGGCGCTCAGCGCCTCCACCTCTTCAGGGGTTGATGCAGGGCTGGAGCGCGTGTGCGCCTCCATGCTGTCTGTAAATCGTTCCCAATTGACCCGTCGACGTGGTGCTGGTGAAGGTGCTCCGGGTGAAGCATCCTTCATTACGACCAGGATCGGCAGGTGGTCGGACTCCATATCCTCATACAGGACCTCCTGTACGATCGGACCGGCGACTAGGTGAGAAACAACGATGTCCAGTACATCGGGGGCATAGTTCGCCATGGACGGGTAGTGCGTTGGCACCTCCGGTCCGGCTACTGTATACCCCTTCGCCTCGGCATCGTTGAATAAGATCCTCCCATTCGTAGTGGTTTGGACGCTGTTCCAACCCGTGTGCTTGCAGTTTAGATCCCCTGCAATGAGGGTTGGGTGGGTCTGGTCGAAGTTGTCACTGATTTCCTTGGGGTCAAGTTTGCCTACGGGTGGTCGGTAGGCAGCAAAGATTCTCAGCCTTTGATCCCCAAGGAAGACCTCTATCCCAAGGGTGTAAATGGTCTGGAAGCACACGGGGGTAATGGGGAGATGGATAATAGATCTTCTCACCAGGACCGCCAGTCCCCTGTACGATCTACCCAGGGGAGTCATTTCGTCCTTCCTGTAGGTGGTGTATCTTGGTACGTATAGTCTCGCAGTGGGACGCAGGAGCGTCTCTGAGATGAGCACCACGTCGACGTCCTGTTCCTGTATAAGGACCCGGAGGAGAGAAAGTTTCCTCGCGAGTCCATTGGCATTCCAATGTAATATCCTGAGATGCCTATCCATTGGAGTGACCAAACTTGACTAAGCATCCCAGGATTATTTGGAGGGGGTCTCCGCCGGTCATGAGGGCCTGAACCATCCCTGTCAGGAGATCAATGACCTCCGACCTGGTGATTCGGTCGTCACCGGCTAATTTCTCCCTTTCGGGAATGGGTATCGTGTCTCGGTCTGTGCTTTTTGTCGTTTTGGTCGACTTTGTCTTGGTCAGAGCCGGAGTCGCGGCTGCAGTTATTGATACTGCTGCTACTGTTTCTCCAACGGCCTCGACTTTGGTGGCTTCCTTCGACTGCACTACCTTGGACTTCCTCCTCCTCTTCCTCTTCTTCGTGGGTTGCCCCCCGGATTGAGTTTGAGGTTGAGGGCCCCGGGGTCTAGGTGCGTTGGCGGGTGCCATCAGCGTTGGCTGATCGGCCTCTGCCTCGACTGCTGTCCGTTGCGCACGCTGCGGGCGCGACACGGCTACGGTAGTGGCTCTCCTGCTCCTGGCTTCTCTCTTGAAGACAGGGCACACCGCATTGTTAGCGGTGTGGCCCTGCCCGCAATTGGCACAGGTCGGTGGGTCTTCTAATGGCCGTGGGCAGTCTCTCGCAGCATGGTCACCACCGCAGCGCACACACGCTATCGGCCTGTGACAGCAGTGCGAGGAATGCCGAAACTTTTGGCACCGGTGACACTGGGCGGGGCCCTTTTTGCCTCGCCAGGCTTCGATTTTCACGCCGGGCATGAAGAGGAGCTCGTCCAGCTGGTAGATCCGTGGGATCAAATCAGCCGTCCTCTTTAGCTGGGCGAAAAAGATGCAACCTGGACGTGCCTGTCTGGCCACAATCTGCCGGACATACTCCGGCTCGAACCCTTGCTCCTTTAGGGAGTCGGATATGTCTTCCGGCGTGGTGTTTTGTGGCAGACCACGTATCGCCACTTTAAGGCTGCGTTCGGTAGGCAACGAGTACGAGAACCAGCTGATTCTCTCCTCTGCTTCCAATTTTGTAAGGTACCTCTGCAGGTACCGGTACTCTTCCTCCGTCTCTGGCATGAACCTTACCCCTTTGCCAAAGGGGCGAGCGCTGGGTCTACGTCCCAGTTCCTGGGCCATTACACGGAAGTGTCTGGCCCAGTCCGGGAGTTGCTCGACTACCAGAGGAGGGTATTTGACCTTTTTCGGTTTCGAGGCGCCTTCACCAGCCGTGCCGCTGCAGAGGCGTAGGATGTTCCGGGGGTACATTCCGGGTCCTGGGGGGCAGCTATGCCCTCCTGGGTAATTGGGTGCCTGATCGGCACCTCTCTATATTCTTTATTTTTATTCCCAAACGGCGGTGGTATGGGAGCCCGTATGGTTGCCATGTGCAATGTCGCAGGAGGAGCTTTCGGCGATTGCGGTGTTGGCGAACCAGTCGGGCGTTCAGATATCGTCGGCATCCTAGGCATCGCGGTGCGTCGCGGCAGTTTAGATGCTGTGGGCACACGTGAGGGCACAGATACTGATACTAGCGCGGGGAAGGGCGCGCGAGCGGGTTCAACAGCAGAATCGATTTTGGCGACATTGCGCTGCCGCGGGTCTCTTTGCGGGAGAGGTGGTGGAGTCGAGTCAGGGAAAAGTGTGTGCACTGCACCTACCTTTGTCGGCTCCGGAAATGCGTAGGCCGGGCGGGCTGGAGGTCGGGCGGCCTCAGCGGCCACACTGTCGCCTCCGGATGCGCCGCTCGCCACAGGTCCCTCGCGTAGCTTCTTACGAGCCTCCTGCTCGTCTTCGGGGCTGCGTAAGCGTTTGGCTGAATCCGCTTCTGTTTTCCCCCGGGCTGCGGCTTTTTCTAGCTCATTGATGGCCTTCATGATAATTGGCGTGGCCACTCCTTGTAGGTTGCTGTCCATACAGAGGTTTATCAACCGTGCTGTGTGTGGCGGTACCTCGGGGCTGGCCTGCGAGTTGGACATCTCTTGGGAGTCCTCGGCGTTGGTGTTACTGTCCCCTGATGGGGATGAGGTGGCTGCAGATGAAGTAGCAGCCGAAGTGGTGGTTGATGGTGTCGTCGTCGCTGGTGAGACTTCGGCCAGAGGCTCCGAAGTCTTGTCAGGGGTTGAACCCTCCATAGCGGTTTGGCGCTGTGTCCGTGACCAGAATAGCGCCCGCGGGAGAACCCCTCGCACCTCGCCCCCTGTGGAGGGGGTGAGGAGAGTGGCGCCACGGGACGCGAAGAGTCGTTGGGTGGCAGTAGCTGCCGCCTTATCCTTATGAGGGATAAGGGCGGCGCTTGACAGGTGTCTGTAAGCAGACACCTGCAAACGCCTAAAAGAAAACAAAAACACTGGTCCGTACGGGTACTATTAACAACGGAGATGTTCACAGTACGGCGTACAGCGGGCGAATCCGACAGCTGTCGGTTGGAGTTGTTCTGCTTACATTCATGACACTGTGTGTAGTATTCGCACGGGTTACTTAAATAAAAACGCGATTGACCAAGGCTTGATCACCATAGTTGTCAACACACTTTTAAAAATTATTCTGCAAGATACTGATTTACAACGTGCTTAATAGCGGCAAAGAAAAACTGCGCGGGGATACCTGCATGACTGAGGAACAAAAATATTTCGAGGACATGTGAAGTGACGGACTCGAACCCACACTGGAGCTGTTTGGGGGATGTATTCTAATTTCAAAGCACTCGCAAAAATAAGATTAATTATTTTTTTCAATTTTAAAGATATGTTGGTTACTGTATACTAACGCAATAGCGTAATTAATATATGGGAAAATGTTGAACCATGTAAATTAAGATGCGAATGAAAGTCGAACTAACAGCCCGGACAAAGTGGCCAATTTGTTAGACAAATATATGAAGCGTACAGCTTATTACGTCAAACGATTTTATGCGTCCAATAACTGTTTATCGCTCCGTAATTCCAACATTCTATTAAAGCACTATCTATAATAATATCAGAGTGATAAAATGAAACGGTGCCCGCTAAGTTCCACTTATGTGACCACAATATCGCTTTCGCATATCAGAATTGCTAATAAAGGGAGAGAATGTGTGCCGGGCGGGTCGGCGCGAGCTGCTTATTCTAGCAGCGACTGTGGCGCCCTGCGGACAATTGCAACTTCAGTATTGGAGTTCAGAAAACAGTAGTTTCACACTGTTTACCAATAACCAAGTACTTATATTTTTTATAAGTTTTTATTTTTAATAGTTATTGTCTAGGCCAGTTATTCTGCCGTGAAGCAGTAGTGTGCAAACATTACTGTGTTTCGGTCTGTAGGGCACTGAGACCTTTTGTAATTTTACTGGCTTTACGTATTTATATGAGACTTAAAACTGATGTCTTAGGCGGACGGGCAGTCAGTGGTGCCACACAGAAATGTTCTGGGAAAAACAGCATTTGTTATGGACAGACTTTTCGAAGGGCACTTACCATCAGGTGAACGTTTTGCTCGTCTCTTTCCGTTCTACTATAAAGAAAAAGTTCCCGATGTGATCCAAATCGATTTTCTAATAGGGCGACAATTTTCGAACAATCGAATATTAACTAAGCAGGAAATATTACAGTACCACAAGCGTATCCGCAAACACGAAAACACTAATTCACCCTTACCGAGATTTAAGGTAGACTTTTGGTCTCTACGGTACTACCGTAAATAACGCTATGAATGGTAAGAAATAAAAATTGGATAATTGTAAAACCCCTGTTTGCGACTCTCAACTATTGTTTAAAGCTCTTTTATTGCTGAAAAGTAATACAGCAGTAGTTTATAGTCTACTAGCTGATGCCCGCGACTTTTCCCGCGGACATGGTTTTTCTAATATCCCGTGGGAACTATTTCACTTTCCAGGATAAAAACTATCCTATGTCCGTCCAGGATGCAAGCTATCTGCCAAATTTCGTCACGATCGGTCCAGCGATTTAACCGCCAAAAGGTAACAAACAGCCAGAGGGACAGAGCGAGTTACTTTCACATTTATAATATTAGTATAGTAGGGATTTACCCTTCCAAAACTAATACCAAAGATAAAATAAGGCTTGTAATCAGTGGTATATACATAGGTGCTACTTTTTTCATCTTCGTCAGGTTTTTATATGCAACTGCTGGACAGGCCTTTCCTAAATTAGCAAGCCGAATAGTGACCGCAGTTCCAGATACCTCACACTTCACTTTTTACACTGCTACTGTAACAATACATACATACATATAGTCACGATTTCCCATTAGGGAGACAATAATAATAATAACCTTTATTTGTCGATCATATGTGATACATGTAAAGATGATAACATTTGATTATGTCCTATATGATCTGCCATCAGTTGGCATACAAATTTTTAAGAACGGGTTTAGTCTTAGCCACATTAATTTAACATTGAAATTAAAATAAAAATAAAAATCGTATAGTCAAACTTATTACTCTTAATTCACATTACAATTGTCATTTATTTTCTAATTAATGTCCATTAAATAAAACAAAAAAAAATAAAAATAATAAATTAGCAAAGTCATATGCAACATGTCAAATCTTATCACAAAGAAATTCCTGTACTGTGTAATAAACTCTTTCAACCAATAACAATGACAGGCAGAGACTACAACCGTAGTCTACTTTTCGCTCTCGCAGAAAACAAGACGTAGCGTATGGTGAAATACGTCGCCGACATTTTGGTACGAGTCAAGAAATTATTCTTCCCCATTGCGTTCCCACGTCAATATAGTCGATTTTTGTATATAACAGTATAAAATAAAAGAAATTTGCATTTGCATGATAATTTATTACGCAAAATTATATATAAATAAACAATGTGATATCATAAACGTGTTACCAACCCCTGGCTAGGAAGTCAACATGTCGTCGGCATAGTCACGATACGGCTTGCTTTGCATCCGCGTCCCAGTAGCAGTCGACCGATAAACGACTCCTGGCTCGATAAATGATAGAGATATAAAGCTTTGCATAAGGGAGCGGTGATGGACATGTTGTACCATGTTGGTATTATTTAAATTAGGAATAGGAAACACAATTACTTTAGAGTTAGATAAACATTACTTAACGTTATATCTTACACGTAAACGTTGAATATATATTTATTTAATACTAGCTGATTCGACTTAGCCCGCGTGGGTATAGGTTTTTAATAATCTCGTGGGAACTGTTTGATTTTCCGGAATAAAAAATCCTATGCGCGTCTCCAGATTGCAAGCTATCTCGAAAAGGTGATAAACAGACAGAGTTACTTTCGCATTTATAATAAACTAGCTGAAGCCCGCAGCTTCGTTCGCGATTGTTAAGTTTTCTTCAATCATGTGGGAACTCTTTAATTTTCTCACTCTTTGGTGACCTACCTAGACGGATTCTTGCATAGAAATCCTAACACCAGTGTAGGTTCTTACACTTTTGCAATGAAGCGTTTCTGTTGTTTTTCTTAACTGTAACAGGTATACCAAATACTTTGAATTTATTTTATTGTATAAAGTGACGAAACGAGCAACACGTTCACCTGATGGTAAGTGCAACGTCCGCCCACAACAAATGCTGTGTCACCCAGAATATTTCTGTGTGACACCATACTGCGCCCGTCACCTTGAGACATCAGTTCTTAAGTCTCATATGCCCAGTGATTACGCTAGCTCTCAGTGCCCTTCAAACCGATACACATTTATGTTTCACACTACTACTTCACGGCAGAATGATTGGCCCTGGGGTGGTACCCACCTAGACGGATTCCTGCATAGGAATCCTACCACCAGTGAAATTTGTATCAGTAATTGAAAATATCGTCTATATGTAGAAGAAGATGAGATTGCATGATTATCGTAAGAGTCGACTGATTGAAAAATAATTCTTACCAGTCATCATCATAATCATTATCATCATCATCATCATTTGAGCCTATCACTAGTCGGCTGATGAACGTACGCCTCCCCAAAGAAAACGGGCCCGAGCCACCAACATCCATCAACTTTCGCAATACAATGCTATTTAATATTTGTCATAGTCACTTCAACTATGCATTATACTCGTAGCTTGTGCTAGTTCACGGCAACAGTGGACAGGTGGGCTCGAACTTGCGATGCCACGTGTCCTAGTCTGTTTTCTTCAAGGGCATATTAGTAAGGCTATTGACGTTGCTGAAGAAATGATTTTCTAATAGGATAAAGTGACGGTACGAGCTAACTGTTCGCCTGATGGTAAGTGCAACATCTGCTCATAACAAATGCTGTGTCACTATTTCTGTGTGGTGGTGTTTAATAATTATGGCATTGGCTGAGATTCGAACTCACGATCACCGATTCAGCAGATGGGTACGTTGACCGTTCAGCCACGCATCGTAAACGCGCATTTTCATCTTAGATACTTCGATACAATTCACGTTGCTTCTTCAAGATAGAATACTCTAGTCTTAAGCGGAAGCACTAAAAATGTCCCCGGGCAGTTTACTCTCACACGAATCAAGTTCGCGCGTGAACGCTGAGTTTAAAACCAGTTTCGTGAGTTTTGCTTCTATAAGCTGTGTAATACTATTAAATTAGAATACCACTCTGATCTTATAGTGGTATGCTTGCATTCTGATGACATACATATTCATGCCATGCATATGAACACTTTGATTATCATGTAAGTAGCCATGATGGGAAAGATATTGTAGATGGCGTACGATCTATTTCAATTAACGTAATATCTTCATTGGCATAAAATACCAATACGTACCTCAGTTTCATTTAATAAAGAGATCTTTTAACTCAGCACTTATTTTCCAATCGTATGTCCATTTTATAGATTAAGTATGATAGCGCCTGACATTCTATACTTATATTAAATTGTAGTTTTCATGGTAGAAGGTGATGAAACGAGGAAATTGTTCACCTTATGGTAAGTGGAGCGTTTGCTTGTTTATTTGTACTTCGATGGCCAATTCGCCTGCCAGAGAGCGATAATGACGACTCATACCGATGGAACAGGAATCCGTCTAGGTAGGTACGATCCTAGGGCCAGTTATTTTTCCGTGAAGCAGTAGTGTGCAAACATAGTGATGTTTGCACACTGCTTCGGTTTAAAAGGCACTGTTAGCTAGTGTAATCACTGCGCATATGAGATTTAAGGACTGCTGCCTCAGTGTGACGGGCGCAGTGTGGTGTCAAACAGAATTGTTCTGGGTGACACAGCATTTGTTATGGGCAGACGTTGTACTTACCAGCTGGTGAATGTTTTGCTTGTTTCGTCACTTTCTCCAATAAAAATAACATCCTCCTTTCTTGAAAGAGCCCTTTTGTCTAGGACTACAGATGTTTTCTTTGTCGATTCTCAACTACAAGCCTCCGAATACTGTCGGAAGCTATCAACTGCGCAGACGATCTTATAGTGCCACTATTGTACGCGCCAAGACAGAGGTACTCACTCATCATAACTAGACCAGACACGAAAACAAACAGTTAGTAGTTTTCGCACTAACGTCGGCTCCGGCGGGGACTCGAAATCTCCCG
Organism: Luehdorfia chinensis; assembly: GCA_019845155.1. NCBI lineage: Eukaryota > Metazoa > Arthropoda > Insecta > Lepidoptera > Papilionidae > Luehdorfia > Luehdorfia chinensis. The sequence goes on along the minus strand of JAHVAK010000003.1, from coordinate 5,807,072 downwards.
CGGCGTATAAATCTGGTACTTCAGGCCATTCGGTCAGATTATAATTAAATTCAATCATTCCTGTAGTTAAAAATTAATTTAATGCGTATATAGCGTATTACTATAATTTTATGTAGATAAAGTGATTGCACATGGAGCACTTTATTAATTAAATCGTCTAAACGGAATAAGATTCATTAATACGTAGCATAGCTCTTAGGTAAAACGCTTCTCGACTGGGCAATCTCATACCGGTATATATACTGTTGGCCTGTTACTGAATGTTGGGGGTCACTCACATATTAATGACAATTTATCCAAATAACAAGACGTTGTTGGGTATAGGTGTTATTTACTATTTAATGGGGAATGCCAACGTTTAGTTGGCAATTGGCTACCATGGTGATGATAATGATGACGAAATAATATTTCATTAAAATATAGTGTTACAACTACAACTCCTATTTCCACTATGTAATGACTGTAAGCTTCATTAAAAGCGCACATTAAAACTTTTTGACCTGGGCATGTACTCATTATCTTAGGTCTTGAACACACTAAGGCTACCTTATCAACAACACGACACGTAGGAAAGACGTGCGCCAATGTGACGCAACAATGTTTAATGAAACAATATAAAAGTTTAACGCGAGAGCAACAATCGTCTCGGATCTCGCGTCGTGACCGTTTGAGATAAGTGGACATGTGGGGTTACACAAGGGCCGCAAAGGTCCCTATTCACTGGAGTAAAAGTTCTGAAATAAGAGTCATGCTCGAAGCTTACAGAAAGATTTTATAGAGTAACTGGCTGCTGAGCTGTGAGTCTTGGGTTCTAATCCCATCCTGAGCTACTTTTATACAAAATAAAAAGTTTTGCTTTTAAAGCCTGGAATTTGTGATTGTCCTCATGTCTCTGATATTCTCCTTCGTCTTGCGCATTCTTTTTCTTTTATTCTTGCACATTTGTGGCACTATTGGCTTATGTTTAAAAAGTTTATTTCCCAATGAGAACAAAAGTCCTCTTATCTGAGAAACTTAATTTTATGATATACTCGTACCTATGCAGGAATCCGTCTAGGTAGGTACCACCCCAGGGCCAGTTATTCTGCCGTGAAGCAGTACTGCGCAAACATTACCGTGTTTCGGTTTGAAGGGCACTGTGAGCTAGCGTAATCACTGGTCATATGAGACTTAAGAACTCATGTCTCAGGGTGATGGGCACAGTGTGGTGTCGCACAGATTTTTTTCTGGGTGACACAGCATTTCTTATTGGCAGACGTTGCACTTACCATCAATTTTTCGACACGTTTTATCACTTTATCCAATAAAAAAAAAGTTTTCGGTGAATTTTTACAAACTAAAAACTAATTATTGTCAAATATATCTTTAGGCAGTTGATAACATTAACAACGGTCGAAATTTGCTAGTAGGATTTTTTATTGGATAAAGTGATGAGACGAGCAAAACGTTCACCTGATGGTAAGTGCAACGTCTACCCATACCAGATACAGTGTCACCCAGAATACTTCTGTGTGAGACATCAGTTCTTAACTTCTCTAGTCTAGTGGAATCACTGGGCATATGCTCCACTAGCTCTCAGTGCCTTTCAGACCGCAACACAGTAATGTATGCACATTACTGCTTTAATAGTAAAATCCATCCAATCCGCCTTCCAATCTTAGAGATTACGGAAAATCCATCTTTCTTGGGAAAGCCCCCCCCCTCCCCCCCAAATAAGAGCCACAAACTTTTGTGGCAATCTATGGGGGAGGCCTATGTTCAGCAGTGGACTAGTCAGAGGCTGAAATGATGATGATGATGATTTATTTGCAAAGATCATTTGCACATTTGCTATTTACATGTCTAATGTTACATCACCCTTACGGCACTCATATCATTACGGGTAGTCTACACGTTACGCGTTTATGGACAATTTCGCTGTTATTACGTGATCTTATAAAACGGTTGGTATTTAGACAAAGGTAGCAAGTGCTTGTAATCTAAAGTTCATAGTAATTGCCCCAGTGGCTCGATGCCGCTTTTGTAATGTATTGACGTGTTAGTTGCATATTAAAAAGTTACGAAAGAGACCTTCTGCTGATATTATAATCTACAATGGCATGTAGTAATATTGCCGTAATTTTTAATTGATTTTTTAAATAGCATATAAAATTATTTTTTGATATTTGTCCCTGGATTCTGGACTCCAATCTTAATCATATATTGACATCGGAGATACTTGGTGGCAAATGTCGCCAAAGTGAGGCGATGCAATGAAAAGAGATTACTTGGCAGTTAGCACGCAAACTTTTAGTCTTTGAATGACCCGTGTCGGGTTGAACAGTGTCAGATTAAGTATGCCCTAATCAGGAACATGCTCACAATTATTGCGCTTCTGTGCTGAATTGAAGAATCGAGTTCGTTCCGAAAACAAAAGTCTTAGAGTGTAAAAAATACATTTTTAATCAAGAAACAATTATAGGTGTCACCACCACACACCGTCTCAAGAGAATCTGTCACCCCATCTCGTCCCATGAGTATCGAAAAAGCATCTTCCTGGAACATTTATTTATTTATTTATTTATCCTTTATTGAAAACACCTTAAGCTAAGGGCTACAATAGGCGGACTTAATGCCTAATGGCATTCTCTACCAGTCAACCTTTGTTATGGTGAAAAGCAGAAGGCAGGTGTTAACTAAAGAACAAAAATAATAATAATAAATAGGAAGAAAATAAATTTATGATATTTTTATATGTAATATATAATTTAGATATATAATAAATAAGCTGTACATATATAAACACAACATCTGAAAAAATAAACTGCTGTTGCCAACACGCCTGCCATGCGTGGCAACTATGAACTAGAGCAAAATCCCCCCAAAATGAGCAAACTTTTGTGCCAATCAATGGAGGCCTATGTACAGAAGTGGACCCAGAACAGACGACTCGATCTGGCGGGTAGCTACCCTTTTCCTTGGCAATATAATTTGCCAAACAAGACATTGAAATATATTTTTTGATAAACAATTCTGCATCGTAATCATAGGAGAAATGTTAATTCTCCTATTTCGACAAGGTAAAGGAGTTGAGTCAGCTTCACTGGTGGTAGGATTCCTATGCAAGAATCCGTCTAGGCAGGTACCACCGCAGGGCCAGATATTCTGCTGTAAAGTAGTATTGTCAAGAACTGACGTCTCAGGGTGGCGCAGTGTGGTGCCACACAAAAATATTCTCAGTGACAGCATTACTTCTGGCGGGCATTGTACTTACCATTAGAAGAACGTTTTGCTCGTCTCTTCCCTTTCTCCAATGAAAAAAAAAGGCTTTAAATGATATTCTAAGACTTGTAGATTCTCATGCTTTGCGCTGGCGATGTTAGAAAAACTGTCATTCTATTTTAACCCGAGGGGGTTACAAGATTCAACTTAGAGGCAGGTGGTAAAATAACCATCTCGACCGGATATTTAGTAATCGGTATTTCCGTTTCCGTTTAGTAATACCATATATTCCGTTTGGTAATACCATCACGCGATGGTGATTACAGCAAATCCTTCCTGTCAGGAGCGTCCAATGTTTTTTTTTTTCTATTCTTATATTAGTATAATGAACAACTCTATTTAGTTATCAACTGGAGAAAACAAAGATGTAGTGCCGCCACTTCGACCATTCAGCACCGCCAATACCTATCTATCGGTATTAGTAGTAATCGACCCGATTAGGCGGAGCTATGGTTAGTGTTGTGAGCATTATTTTAATAGAACCGATTTCCAGGAAGCTTGCTTAGCGTTTACGTAATGTACTATTTACCTCTAGCTAAGTAAAGGTTTTGGGCTCAGACGTTTATTTTTACGTACTTTCATTATCCCTGTTATTGAATTCTTATGTAAGAAAGCATTGAAACGAGACGACCAAATCGTTCACCGGATGGTAAGTGCAACGTCTGCCCATAACAAATATTGTGTCACCCAGAACATTTCCGTGTGGCACCACACTACGCTCGTCCTCCCGAGATATCAGTTCTTAAGTCTCATACGCCCAGTAATTACACTAACTTTGAGTGTCCTTCAGACCGAATAAGAGTAATGTTTGTACACTAGTGCTTCATGGCAGAATAACTGACATTTGGGGTGGTACCTACCTAGACGGACTCTTGCATTGGAATTCTACCACCAAAAAGTCTTAATGCCCAGCAGTGGAACATTAACAGACTGATGATGAAGAAGTAGAAGATATCGATTTCTTGTAATGTTTGCTTTCTACCTCTTTTATCACTTCGCATTGGTAGGACGTGAACTTGAAGTTGCGTTCATGTGATAATAATGTCCTTCTGGCCATTTTTCCGAATGCTATCGGTATTAGGTACCGATAGTCGTCGCATGAGATATAGTACCTCAAATGTACGTGCAAAGACAGAGGCACTGACACGACCCAACCTACTCGCGCTCGATGTAACGCTCATGCGATAAGATCGGAGATACGCTAGGATGCAGTGCCAGAAGCACGGGAGCAATCACATTACAACAATTTGTGATTTAGCACAAATATTGGCCTCGGCTGAGATTTGAAGCCGGGCACTTCGGCATAGTAGTCAGTACTATGCCCACTAGGGCAGGCCGTCCTCAACTTGGTTGGCCCGTTTATGTACTAGAAAAGTGCATACGCCGCCTTGATGCCACTTTGCTCCCCCCTTCCCCCCTTTTATACCTGATTTGATATATAATTAAAAGGCTTAAGAACTTGCGGTTTCTTTGTAAATCAAACCACAATAATTACTTTTACCTTATGTTATAAAATAGCATCTTTTGCGATTAATTATCATGGCAGTATGCAAGAAGAAGTACTGGAAGATCCTGAGACTACGACATTACATCCTTACCTAATTCTAGCAACCACTACCGATATAACTATACCTATACTACAAATAAGGCAGCAATTAAAGTTCTTGTACAAGAAGTCCATTGCTGGACATCGGTATCTTCCAATGACTAAATTGACGATTGCAATACTTGACATTCCTTGCCTCAAACACTGCTGTCTATCACCGGTCTGGTTAATTACCCTTCTAAATTATTTAAAATGCTAATTGCGCCATCTGCCAGAGATTACACGATTTTTAGTATTTACCTCTTTCTATTTTTACGATAAGCATGGGACGGCAGGGTGGCATATTCCCTTACGTCGCGAACACACTGCGGAATTTCTATCCGAAATGAAAGAACTTATAACCTAATTATTGACTCTTGGTCAGTTATCAAGTTATAATTATTGAGAAATGCTGCCGGAACATCAGTATTACTTTGATGCCGAGTCTAATATTGAAGTGATTGCAAGGCTGCTGGTGCTGTGTGCTGACGGCTGTCAATTAAATTATAAGTAAAATAATGAGTTCGGCCGAAGTGCCTCGACTTTATTCAACCCATTGTTAAATACGGGCAATTTCGATATAGATAATTATTATTACCAATTGATGTTATACATTTGAACAAAATATATATTAAATCTGTACACCATATGTTTTTTATGAGAAATATGTGTATATATTTAATTAAATAGTAAACATTAATATGTATCGTAGATTATATATTTAAGTAAAAAGGACAGATAATGCCACCGGCTCCCCGACGTTATTTCGTAGTATTCTGTCCTGCTGACATCTCATGACAATTTTAAAGTATTTCCTTTTTATGTAACGCAGATAGTATTAGTATGCAAAAGCCGAAAATAATCATTGAATTCCTTTTTTAAATACTTTTTATCCGCTAGTTCTACAGTAAAGCTATTTTATTTAAAATTACAAAATTCATAAGATTTTTTTACATTAAATTAATTTGTTTGTTCATTGGGGGTCACGATCTGGCATTGTCATTTAATTCAGTAATACTTTTTTATATATAAAACTATATAGACATCAAACCGTGAAATCAGCCGTGTGGTAGCGGCTTAAGAGAATCTACCACCCAATCTCATCCCGTGGGTGTCGTAAAAGTCGACAGAGGGAAAATTAAAACCAGAAGATGGGCAGCAGCATCTTTCTGAAACATCTGAATAAATAAACTGCGGTTGCCAACCCGCCTGCCAATTGTGGCAACTATGACAAAATCCCCCAAAATGAGATCTTTTGTGGCAATCTATGGGTCAGATCTATGTTCACCAGTGGTCTAGAGACAGGCTGAAAATATGATGATGATGAGACATCAAAGAACGAAAAAAGAAATAAAAGTTTATTTGGCCGCCGTGTGGTAGCGGCTTAAGAGAATCTACCACCCCATGTCATCCCGTGGACGTCGTAAAAGTCGACAGAGGGAAAATTAAAAGCAGAAGATGGGCAGCAGCATTTCTGAAACATCAGAATAAACAAACTGCAGTTGCCAACCACCTGCGAAGCGTGGCAACTATGGCAAAATCCCCCCCAAAATGAGAGCTACAAAGTTTTGTGGTAAACTTTGGGAGAGGCCTATGTTCAGCAGTGGACTAGTGATAGATTGAAATGATGATAATGATGATGATGGCAAAAAACCTCTGACGTGCAAAACATGCATTAACAAATAAAAATTTACATAAAAGTAACCATAAAAAGTAACCACCACACTGATAACTCATCCACCACTATTTTGCTTCATAACGAAATACTAATTAACCCATTTTATACTTACGTCTTTAGATATAAGTTAGTCTTTTAAACCTACACCAGTGCATTGGAAGTGTTCTATCAAACGAGAAACATCGTAAATTGATTTTAATGTAGACGTTTTTGTATCGAAAATGATATTATGATACGTACGGATATAGTGCCCCGTAAATAAAGTAATTCAGTAGAATCAGCTTTATAGGCTTTGCATTGGAGCGCTCGGTGTATGCAGTCGTGCACTCGGCCACAATGTGAGCAGATAATCAGGTGTTACCCGGTACCCTATAAAACGCGAAATGAAAACCACTGGACTACTAAATACAGGGCGATTTTATTTAATTTATATTTTATATTATTTTTATTGCTTTATTAAGAAAAGTGCTGATAGGTATCCGGCTGAGTAGAATAGCACCTACCTATTTCCTACCTAGGTGTCGTAAGAGGCGACTAAGGTGTTGTACGGACAGTCTTAATTCGTGCAGAATAACACTATAATATGCTATGCTGTCACTGTACTACTCGTGGGTACACAATGGGGAGTAATATTTTTTTCAGTCATATCAAAATGGCGGCGACGTGGTTTGCCACTCGTCACGTCTCGTTTTTCGCAAGGACAAAAAGTGGCCTACGTTAGTGGTTTCTGCCTAATCCTTTTATGGGAAAAAGGCGTGACTGTATGTATAAAGAAATTCGTGATTACGACGATAGATTTATTCTGAGCATTTTGTGACTTCTTGTGTAAAATACTGATTGAATATTTGATGAATGAAATGTTAGGTTATAAAAAGACAGATATGACATTAGTTTTTCGTGGCTGACAGTAAGACAGTGCTGACTGCCTCAGCCACTAAAAAAGGCTTACACTGGTCCTTCGATTTAGAAAAAAAAATTGTTGCTAATCTATAGAAAAATATTGAACCCCTATAAATTTTAATAATTATTTTAAAATTAACTAATAGACCGAAAAACATAAATTGGTCACTGGCAGAAACTTCAAACGTGCGAGGCGATTGGTAAGGGCACTGTGAGCTAGCGTAATCACTGGGCATATGAGACTTAAGAACTGATGTCACAGAGAACGGATGCAGTGTGGTGCCATACAGAACTATTCTGTGTGACACAACGTATGGGCGGACGTTGCACTTGTAAAAAGGTGAACGCTATGCTCGTCTCGTTTACTCGTTACTTACATAATAATAAAAAAGGCTTATGTTGAGCAGTAAAATAGCAACTGGCTGGTGGTAATGATAATTTTATTTGCTTTATTGTCATGGTGTAGTGGTGTTTTACTGGTGGTAGGATTTCTGTGCAGGGATCCGTCTAGGTAGGTACCACCCCAGGGCCAGTTATTCTGCCGTGAAGCAGTAGTGTGCAAACATTACTGTGTTTCGGTTTGAAGGGCACTGTGAGCTGGCGTAATCACTGGGCATATAAGACTTAAGAACTGATGTCTCTGGGTGACGGGCGCAGTGTGATGTCACACAGTAATTTTCTGGGTGACACAGCATTTGTTATGGGCAGACGTTACACTTACCACCAGGTGAGCGGTTTGCTCGTTCCGTCACTCAAATGAAATAAAAAAAAAAAATCGATTTTTTTTAAACTATACTCTGTTTAAGATTTTATGTTTTTTATACATCATAATCTTCGGATTCGTTTTTTGATTGTTAAAGTACAGCATTGATATTGGCAAAAATTAAAAACTATGACAAACGGAATAAATTGTATAACTTTTATTACTCAAAATTTATTATTATTGTATTACAGTTAGCTGGCCAGTATAATTTGCTTTTAACATTGCTTGTATAAAAGTAAGAAATCTTTTAAGCATAAGTTTATTTCAAATGCACATACGGAGCCAAACACCTCGTAGAGCGCGTGGGCCGATCGAACAAACAGCGTTCTGTACACGTTAAGTTTCTACACTGTTTTGTTTATTACAAAATCAGGCTGTATAATGTGTTTCTCTTACGGTACATTGTCCTTGTGATACCGTGGGCGCTACCACTCGCCCACGGCCCTGGGCGTGGACGTGCACACGGACACACCGCCGTTCAACAGGTTCCTTTAATTGCAAAAACTATATTCAAGCTAGACGTTGGTTCATTATTAATTGGTAGAACATGGAATTAGTTTGTTGAATTTGAATCGTTTATACCTTATTATATACTGGTTGAATACCGCGTGGCCTAGTGGTTAGAGCACCTGACTACAATGCCGAGGGTCCTGGGTACGATCCCAGCCTAAGCTAACATTTGTGCAAAAACTAGATTTATTGGTTTCTAGGTCTGGTTGTGTTGTAGTCACCCTGATACATCGGTTTTAAGTGTCATATGCCTCGTAATTACACTAGCTATACACAGTAATGTTTGTACACTACTGCCTAATGGCAGAATAACTGGCACTGCGGTGTTACCTACCTAAACGGATTCCTGCACAGAAATCCTACCAACAGTAGAAGCTTATTCGTAACTTATGTGTATTTTGTAGAGCTTACAGTATAATGCTTTCAATGAGAATGGACGGACCGTCAGACCTTCCGTTTTCTATTTTAAATATTTTAGAATTGTAAGTATGCACGCAATGGAACATTAAATGCTAAATTCTATTCGGTTAGCAGACCATAAATACACCTTAGCGTCGTTGTAAGGGACACGGAATGCAAAACCCGACGTATGCGAATGCCGTATGTTTTGTTAACGAATTCATGTATTTATGAAGATCAAAGTCGAGTCTATGACGTGAAAAGATGAATACTGTATTGCAAACGCTGCGTTTGTGAAGTCGATACGTTAAGTTATTTTGAAGCATACAGGATGATGTATTTGTGTGCAATATTAATATGTATTTATCATAACCGTTAGAATTTGTTTTGAGTCGTCTATGATGTACCGCTAGATCTGTCTTACGAAAGAAGCTACCGCATTACAACTTGCATAACAATTATTTTACGATGATTTTGCTTTATATTATGTATATATGATGATTAGGCTTGTAGCGAGTTTTTTATATAGTGACTATTTTGATCGACTACGACAACAAATAATTAATCATATGTAAGTACGAGTATTACTGATGGTAGGATTCCTATGCAAGCATCCGTCTAGGTAGGGCCAGTTATTCTGCCGTGAAACAGTAGTGTGCAGACTGTGTTTCGGTTTGAAGAGCACTGAGAGCTAGTGTAATCACTGGGCAAATGAGTCTTAAAAACTGATGTCTCAGGGTGACGGGCGCAGTGTGGTGTCACACAGAAATCTTCTGGGTGACACAGCAATTGTTGTGGGCAGACGTTGCACTTACCATCAGGTGAACGTTTTGCTCGTTTCGTCACTTTATCAAAAAAAATAGAGCATAGAAGAGACTAGAATGAGCGCGTGCCACTGAGTACACGTGACAGAAGTAAAACTTATGTCTGTTAGAAATTTGATTAAAACAAAAATAAATTAAGAGTCCGACAGTCGACTAACACCCGCAGATGAGAATAGGGTGGTTGTTTCTCCTAAGCTGTCACCACACGGCATTAACCTACTTAAAAAAATGTAAAAAAAACAGCCTATAAATGTCCCACTGCTGAGCATTAGCTGATTACAAAAAAAAAGTCGTGTGTTGCGTTACTTGATGTCAAATTTAACTGTCCATGCGTCCTTATCATTGAAATAAACTTCCAAATTATAATAAGCTTTGGAGCACAGACATTTTTAATACAAGTTTTCAATTATGTCTCTGTATGATTCCTTATTTCTTCTGATTTTTTTTATAAATACGTGTACAATTAAATAATTGTTTAGTTTATTTAGACTAAATGTTTTTTTTGTATTGTAAAAAGTGACGGTAAGTGCAACGTCCGCCCACAACAAATGCTGTGTCACCCAAAACATTACTGTGTGACACCACACTGCGCCCGTCACCCTGAGACATCAGTTCTTAAGTCTCGAATGCCCAGTGATTACGCTAGCTCACAGTGCCCTTCAAACCGAAACACAGTAATGTTTGCACACTTCTGCTTCACGCCTACCTAGACGGATTCCTGTATAGGAATCCTACCACCAGTTAAATTCAGTATTCAGTTTGTCGATATTTCTTAATTATAAATTGGGTTTATCACTATTTTTTTCGAAAATAGTGTTTTAAATAACGTACATGCATAACGTTTCTATAAAATTGCCAATGTTTTTACTGGCATGTAAAAGTAAAAAATATAATTTTCTTTATACAGTTAGCGTATACCCTTAGCGTATCACGAAAGCGTATATTATGAACTGCGTGAACTGCTTTTTCCTGCAAAGTAAATATTGTATTCACGTCAGCTGTATGACCCCATAATAAAATATCATAATGCTGTGAAAATAACTAAAGTAATTTAGTCTTGCAGTGTGGTCTTGCAGTATACATCCGTAGTCCTCTAAATTTGCTAAACAATATCATTGTGTACTGTTTTTACATTTGGTTAAGCAAATTTAACACGTTTTGTTTTTTAGTATTTAGTGCTAAATTGTTGGCATGGATCCTATCTTAAATATTACTCAGGGCAGTATTGAGTTAATTTGTTAAGGTTCTCAATTTTTCGTATGACTTTAAATATCAGTGATATATCATCTGTAAACAATACTCTATTTGCAAGAAGAAGACTCCGCCACGCTGCAACAACGCGGTTTGGCGGACTCAATATGTATATTTTTATTTCTTAGACAGGCAGGTTACCTCACGATGTTTTCCTCCACTGCTTACCCCGTGGTAAATCAGCACCGGGTAATATGAAATTGAAGGCAAGCGCCCGTCCCCAGAGCTACTACGGCGTCACTTTTATTTATTAAATCAATATTGAATTCACAACTACATAACTGTTTACTAAGCTCCATAAAGCGCGAAAATATGCGAGTGACTAAATAATAATATCTCCTAGTAAAGTAGCGAGTATCGTTTAGTACTTACAAGCAAGTGGCTTGAGTGCAGTGTGCTGTGTAAATAGCACTTGAAGAATTATCGTAGGGCTATGAGCAACGAGTGCGCCAGTCGTTTACGTTAGTGTCGACGGTGCATGCTTCGAAGCACTGATTATCAAGTAGGCAACTAAATGCGAATGAAATAGATTTGTGTACGAACGTGTCCAAATGGGAAAAATTACATTGTGATAGAAATGACCGGCTATTATCGATTTATTTATCCAGCGTAGAATAAATAATAATACAATTTTAGAATGCATTCATACATTTATTTGATACTAGTGGTTAAAATTCAACCGTAATTAATAAAAAAATTGAGTTTGTTAATTGAGGTTTTATTAATTATTTGTTGGCAACATTTACAAATTCTTTGGTCCATCTCTACTCCGACGACCGTTTGACATAGGCAGTATGAACGTAAACAAACAACAGACTCTTTTGTGTCGGTATGAAAGTAATTAAAAAATATTTTATTTTATTACCTTTAATGTATTTGTAACACATATCTTCTTTTCCATACAACCTTTAACGATCCTAAATCTCACTCTCCTTCGTGCGCGCAATATGCTTTAAATGGGGTACAAAGTTTCCTCTTCACGTATCAATATATAGTTTATCGATACAAGAATAATGTTTATAGAGTAGAGAGCCTAACGATCGCGTGGCCTAGTAGTTAGAGTACCGGATTTTTACGCCGCAGGTCCTGGGTTCCAATGCCCGCCGGATTCACCCAGAACATTTCTGTGTGGCACCACACTGCGCTCATCACTTGAGGCCTCAGTTCTGTAGTGTCATATGCTTAGTAATTAGACTAGTCCTCAGTACCCTATTAATCGAAACACAGTATGTTTAGTATGTTTGCACACTACCTATATAAATGGATTTCTGCACAGGAATCCTACCACTAGAAATGTCCGTGATGACATATAATTACGGTAACTTGCATTGGTAAGGCATATTTATTAACAAAGATAAAAAAACTTGATTTTTAAATTTTCTTTCAATTACACTTCAAACTTTTAACATCTTTTATTTTATTCAAGTGTGTCATGCGACCGACGCGTCCTTGATTTGCGCCGATTCATGCACAGATGTCACTATCAACGAGGCATCTCGTTTTCTCAGATTGTTATTTACCGCGCTCCACAGTTTAAACTTGATGGAAATAACGACGCATTATTCAAACGACTGTACAGTCAACTGCACATCTGTGTAAAAGAAAACGGTCGATATATTTTTTTTCAGTATTTAATTATCAGTTTGAAATGATTTCACAAGATGTCGAAATGGAACAACATACTCGAAGATTTGAGTTAAAATTCCTGATTTAATCCCTTACATTTCATTAAAATCCATTGCGCCGTTTCGGAGCCTGTGCGAGACAAACTTACAGACAGACAAAAATTCTAAAAACCATCATTAAACGGTTTTATTTAGCTTGCTTTGTTTGAGTCTTATATGTATCAAATCAAGTAATTTAAATTTTACCCCCTTCCCGTTGACCGATTTATCTGAAATTTGGTACACATCTTTAGTTCTGAAGACAATATAATTATGTATATTCAGTTTTATCGTAAAGCCAAGATGGCCGCCACCACAAAATGTCGGATTACATATTTTTTATGATTAGGCATCGCAAGCAGTTTTCCGTGTGGTAGCGGCTTAACAGAATCTACCACCCCATCTCATCACGTGGGTGTCGTAAAAGTCGACAGAGGGAAAATAAAAACCATAAGATGGGCAACAGCATCTTCCTGCAACATCTGAACGAATAAACTGCGGTTGCCAACCCGCCTGCCAAGCGTGGCAACTATAACGAAATCCCTCTTTTTGTGGCTGTCTATAGGTGACAGACAGGCAGAAATGATGAAGCAGTTTTCACTTAAATTTTGATATTTATTTTGAAATCGCAGACAGACACTTCATTTTTATTATTGGTACTAATATAGATACGCGCAGGTGTCGTTCAGTCGACTATACATAATATTAAGATACTAAAAAAAATAGCCACTTGCTTTGTCAGTGTTCTAGGGCTTAACTGGCAGTTAAAGACAATATCTACTACTTTTCGGATGTTTACTACTGATTTTAAACTATAAATTTGACTATTAACAGGCCGTTAATGAAGTATTCTCAATCAAATACAAAAAACAAGTTGCCGTGTGTAACAGATAAGATAAAGTAAAATACGAGTATAAATAAACAATCGCATTGGGAATTCGTTATCGGCATAATAAAGATGTGATATCAATTCGAGCTGACGGCAGAATTAACTGCCGTTTAATTACGTTTAATGTATGTCCTAAAAGTTACGTAAGTACGTTTTCAAATTTTATATTCGAATTAATTTTTTTTGGTATTAATGACTTCCTGGACATGTTTGGTCAAGACAACATATTTTGGTTTATCCAGGATATCTATATACGCATGGTTAATTTTAGTCCCGTCAGTAAAATTGAATAACTTAATGTTGTAAAAAAATGTTGACCTGATGGTAAGTGCAACGTCTGCCAATACTGGTCGTAGGATTCATATGCAGAAATCCGTCTAGGTAGGTACCGCCCCAGGCCAATTATACTGCCTTGAAGCAGTAGTTTGCAAATATTACTGTGTTTTGGTCTGAAGGGCACTGATAGATAGTATAATCACTGGGCATATGAGATTTAAGAGCTGTTGTCATAAGGTGACGGGTGCAGTGTGGTGCCACACAGAAATATTGTTAGTGACATAGCATTTGCTATGGGCATATGTTGTACTTACCATCAGGTGACAGTTATGCTCGTCTCGTCACTTTATTCTGTAAAAAAAAATGCTGACACCCAGAAAAATTCTGTGTGGCACGACACTGTGGCCGTCAACATGTGACATCAGTTCTTAAGTTTTATATGCCCAGTAATTACTCTAGCTGTCAATACCCTTCAGACCGAGACGGCACAATAACAGGCACTGCGGTGGTTCTTACTTAGACGAATTCCTGCATAGAGTTCATTCATTTTTTTTTATTGGATAAAGTGATGAAACGAGCAAAACGTTCACCTGATGGTAAGTGCAACAGCTGCCCATAACAAATGCTGTGTCACCCAGAACATTCTGTGTGTCACTACATTGCGTCCGTCACCCTGAGACGTCAGTTCCTAAGTCTCGCATGCCAATACGATTACGTTAGTTCTCAGTGCCCTTCAAACCGAAACATAATAATGTTTGCACACTACTGCTTCATGGCAGAATAGCTGGCCCTGGGGTGGTACCTACCTAGACGGATTCCCGCATAGGAATCCTATCACCAGTTAATACATACATACATACAGTCACGTCTTTTCCCATATAAGGGGTAGGCGTAGACCACACCCGAAGCCCACTTTACGCACCCAAGGGAAACGAGACGTGACGGGTGGTAAACCACGTCACCGCTATTTTGGTACGATTCAAAAATTCTTACTCCCCATTGCGTTACCACGAACAGTAGCACTATTCTGCATTGCATATATATATTATTCTGAACGGATAAAGGCTGTCCGTACAAATACCTTAGTCACGTCTTACGACAGGAAAGAGGTAGGTGCTATTTTACACTGCCAGGCACCTTCGGCTATAGAAATCATAATATGAATAAACAGTCCACTGCTGGACATAGCTCCATACAAGAAGTCCAGATTTGCTGTTATCACCACCTTTGTCAAGATCATTGGTGATAGCAGTACGACGCTTTAGACGCAGCTGCCCATCACCGGTTTGGTATTTTTAACCGACTTCAAAAAAGGGGAAGGTTGTATGTTCGTCTGTATGGGTTTTTTTACGACAGTAATTCCGCAACCTATTAGAGACCAATCTCATGGCTTCAGGCTTTTCCCTCAGTCGACTCTTACTACAACTGCGGAACAACATTAGGTGGTTTGGATTGATCCATTCAAGTGTGATTTGAATCCGCGACGCACGGCTCGACAAGCAGTTCCGTTAAGCTCACAGCCACGCGCTTTATGTCTGTTATTTTTCATAAATATGTCTTCCTGCACGATTTTCGATAATGTCGACTACATCCGAATGTTGTCGGGAGCTATCAGCCTCGCTTGAGATATTACAGTGCCACAAGCGTAGGTCCAAACACAGGGGCACTCTTTTCTATGTCCGATGTAATGCTCTTACGATAAGATTGGAGGTAGGCCAGGACGCAGCATCAGAGTCATGGAGACAATTTATTAAGTTATTTGTACCCCCCATGCCCCACAGTAGAAATTCTTCTGTATCGTAGGTGCGTCTTACATGGAATTCACATGCACAACACAACCAGTCCTTAAAACAAACCTAGAAACCGTGGCCAACCACTAGGAACGAACCACGAAGTCAGGTAGGCCAACCACTAGGGCACGGGATCGTCATTAATGACAACACAACCAGACCCGAACATCAATAATTTGTGTTTTTGCACACCAATTTTGGGATCTAACTAAAAACGACCACTTTGTGGATTTTCCTGCTGCAAGAGCCTAGTCCTTTCTCATAGGCCAGCAACGCCTCCACGATTCCTCTAGTATTGTGGATGTTTATGGGCGGCGGTGATTACTTACCCGCAGGTGAGCCGCTTGCTCGTTTGCCACCTGCCTGTCTGTCTCTTCTAATAAAAAAAAATGTTGTCTCCAACGGGGATTCCAACCCAGGGTGACGTTGTACTGTGACCACTAGGACTCGCGGTGGTCGTAATAATGGCGTTTTATTTTTTTATTGTATATAGTGACGAAACGAGCAAAACGTTCACCTGATGGTAAGTGCAACAGCTGCCCATAACAAATGCTGTGTCACCCAGAACATTTCTGTGTGTCACTACATTGCGCCCGTCACCCTGAGACGTCAGTTCCTAAGTCTCGCATGCCAATACGATTACGTTAGTTCTCAGTGCCCTTCAAACCGAAACCTAATAATGTTTGCACACTACTGCGTCATGGCAGAATAGCTGGCCCTGGGGTGGTACCTACCTAAACGGATTCCTGCATAGGAATCCCACCACCAGTTAAAATACGGCGTATTAAATAAATTACGGTGTTGGAATAAGCAAACAGCGAAAAGCGCAGCGAAAGTGCATACCGCTCCTAACGATCGTGTTTGATGGTAGATATGCATGTAGGCTAGCATTATTTGTGCAGACGCCAAATCAGCCTGTCACGGCCTGGACTATGAGTTACGGAGTGAGCCAATATCTAAATTATGGCTTCTCTATGCATATGTGGCGGAGAAAACGCTCTCGTTAGTAGGAAAGCGCTTGATTGATGTATGGGACTTAATATATTCAGCATCGATGATTGGTTCCATCCCGCTGCAGAGGCCTGTACAGGTTTTTTAAATCGGTTATGCATCCGTTGCATGCCGTTACTTCCACATTTATGCATCTTGTTTGTTACAATTGCTGCGTAGAAAGTATATTTTTATCATTGCTTAATGTTTACATTTTTTGTTTAAAAAAACTTTGTATAAAAATTTCATCAAAGTCTTCAGTCAACACACAAAACATGATTATTTTAGGTGGTCTTAATGTAATGTGTGTAGTTTAACATAAGGTTTTTTTTAAATATTTTATATCTTTTTCATTACCCTTATAAATGTTTTGCAATCAAATTTAATCGTTTAGGCGAAACAAATAAATTTTGTATGAAATAAATTTAGTCTTTTTTATAATGTCACGACAGAGTCGACAATAAAAGTATTACGACTTATGACTTTTATATGGAAAAGACATGGTGGTGACGCACATTATATAGTGGCAACAGTGTCCAAGTAAAATGGTTGTTACATACGGACAGTTCGGACAGGACTTAATTAATAAGGGGAACCCTAAGTCTAAGTTTTTACTACAAAACCCTAAAAATTAGTACTTGGTCTACACTATATTAGCAAGTAATGCGCCTAGCAAGGGTGATGATTGTGACTTATTCTACCTTATTGGGTGTATGTTCAGCAGTGGACTATTGCATATTATAAAAAGCTGGTAAATAAGAATGAAAGGAGTTATAATTGCAAGTAAGATGAATTAAACAGTAATAATAAAAAATGTTCAACAGTTTTTTTTATTAAAAATTTATTTTAATTAAAATTATAAAATCTGTCAGGGTATCACGTGACTGCCCAACTCGCTACGATTGGGTGTCTTGTTTGTGAGGTCGTAAGTTAACTTTATTGTACATGCTGTAAAAGTTATTGAAGTTCAGTGCAATAAAAGTATTGCTGGTATACAACGGTCATCATCACAATCATCATCATTTCAGCCTATCACAAGACCTCTGATGATTACAGGCCTCCCCCAAAGAATGCCCCAAAAATTTTTAGCTCTCGTTTTGGGGGAATTTGTCATAGTTGCCACGCTTAGCAGGCGGGTTGGCAAGTGCAGCTTATTTAACGACAACCACATGATGAGACGGGGATCCACAGGGTGGTAGGTTCTCTTAAGCCGTAACCGCATAACGAGGTAAATCTTGTAATGTGTGATAAAGTGTTTATAATTGCCAATTCCTCGGCAAATAAAGTTTGAGGTGCTAAAGGATCAGTGTAAGTTTTAAAAAATCGTTCCATATAATAAAAAAAGAGACATTTCGAGGGCATGTGAAGTCCACCAACCCGCATTGGTGCAGCATGGCGAACTCTTATCGGCTCCAAAACATTCTCAGAAATGGTAAGACTATACTAGCAGCGTGACATTAATAGACTGTCACTATTTTCTTTTTACTATACTTCACTTATATTCAATTGATTTTCACAACAAAAAAACATAGTGTTAGGATTAATACATCTTAGTGTAAGAAACCATTAAACGTTTAACATTTAGTGACACATTTTTCAGGAGCGGTCTTTGTATTACATTTGTAGAAAATGGTACGAAATAGACGGTAACTTTTGAGATTAGACATTTTCAATGAAATGATGTACAGACCGATGATGAGAATGACAGTAATTTTTTTTTATTTGATAATGTGTCGAGACGAGCGAAACGTTCACCTGATGGTAAATGCCCATAACAGATGCTGTGTTACTCAGAATATTTTTGTGTAGCACCACACTCCGCCTGTCACCCTGAGACATAAGTTCCATAGTCTCATATGCCAGTGATTACACTAGCTTTCAGTGCCCTTCACACAAAACAGTAATGTTTGCACATTACTGCTGCACAGAGTAACAGTTCACTGCTGATAGGCCTCCCCCATAGATCGCTACAAAAGTTTGTAGCTCTCATGTTGGGGGGATTTTGCCAATAGTTGCCACGCTTGACAGGCGGGTTCGCAACTGCAGTTTTTTTATTCAGACGTTCAAGGAAGATGCTGCTGCCCATCTCCTGGTTTTCATTTTCGCTCTGTCGACTTATCCGACACCCACGTGATGAGATGGTGTCGTAGATTCTCTTAAGCCGCTCTTACACGTTAATGACACAGTACAATAACGAGAAATTCATAAATTTCTGTAATCTCTGAACAAGACAAGAAGCTCTAAGTGAGGGATATTACGGAATCTGTACGTGACCGAAGTGTTACAGTCTGAACTTGTTGGTGCTTAGCTATCGTCCGCGACAAACACATCTAAATACAAGCACGCGAGAGACACGCAGTAGCCAATAACACTTTTAGTGAGCTTAAGTGGCGTTTGCGACTGTTTATTTGAGTCATCATCATCATCATCATTTCAGCCTACCATAGTCCACTGTTGAACATAGGCCTCCCCCATAGATTGCCACAAAACACGGTCCTGAGCCACCTGCATCCATCGACTTCCTGCAAAACCGTGTAGGTCGTCGCTCCATCTAGTGGGGGGTCGCCCTACACTGCACGTCTCATGGCGCGAAGCGGCGTGAGATAATGCTTTATACCCGACATGTAAAGGTCAAGCGATTCGGCAGTCTTCAAAGGCCTCTATCACAATTATATTGAACTTATATGCTAATTTGAATAGACTCATAACAATAAACACTTCACTTGTAGTTATTAAGAATTTTTTTTTTCTTATGGTTTTCATATCAAATAGAAATGACTCGAGTTATTTGAACCTCAATACGATTTTTTTAAGAGTTAAATGAGCGTCATGAGTCGTGCACATTAGGATTTTCCAAACTTTTTATATTTTTTGGCGCCTTGATCCAGCAGTCACTATTATAGTGCAAACCAAATCTGTTTTGTTTTTGTATAAGCATAAAAACTATCTCAGGGCCGGTCGCTCGTCTCAAATTTCGTCTTACGTGAGTGACCTGAGTTCGATCCCCAGTGGCGGCACCTTTTTTGTCTCTGTAAATTTTCTGCAGTTTTAAGTATTGATTCTTAAGATTCTTTTACCGCTGAGCACGTGGTAAGTGCTCAGCGGTAAAAGAAAACATTGTGAGGAAACCTACATGTCTGAGGAATAAAAATATTTTGCGTCCACCCACCCACCCGCTTTGAAGCTCCTAAACCCTCTCACGAATGGGAGGAGTGTACTCGGCAGTGGGACATTTATAAGCTGTTAATTTAAACTAACTTTAGATGATTTATCTATCTATTACTTCTAGGATAACCATTCAGTAGTTTTTTAAATAATAGAAATAAAAAGACTATAAAAGACCTTGTAGATTATACTCAAACAATTTTTATTTGAATCTATATCATATACTAGCGTTCTGTCGTCCTTACCATTTCTGTGTAAAAATAAATAATTGACTGCAATGTGCATGCAATCAACGACGCTTTGATTTAGAAGTCAGCATTGCTAAGGATTTGTCATTGGAATAAATTATTAATTTTAATGAGGTCTGTACACGACACTTGCGTTTGAAGTATCATTGTTCTACTTTAACTTAAAATATTAATTATATAAGTATTTGGTTCTTTAAGGGCATATGAGATGATTATTGTGACCAATGGATGATTCTGGATTTCCCTTAGTAGACTTTTACGATACATTAATGTAAATAATTAGCATCAAATTATTTATTTTGGATTCATCACGTTTCGAATCTTTTTACTTAACTACATGTCTTCACTGTACTTTTTTATTGAACCACCTGATGGAAAGTACAACGTCTGCCCATAACAAATGGCGTGTCACCCAGATCATTTCTGTATAGCACCACACAAGTGACACCCGTTAGAGTAGGCGAATACTGGAGTGGAGACCGCGTTTAGGCAAAGATAGTGTGGGGCGTTCCCTGGCTAGATGATGCGACGATTTGCGCAAGTGGCCCTCCGCCCGAAAGGTCAGTTCGTAATTCTCATATGTCCCAGTGATTACACTAGCTCTCAGTGCCCTTCAGACCGAAACACAGTAGTGTTTGCTCATTACTGCTTCACGGCAGAATAACTGGCCTTGGATGGTACCATATACATGGTGCATAAGAATCCTACCACCAGTAAAACTTACAGAGAAAGGTTAAAATTAATGCTCACTTTTTGATCAGTTAAGTCGACATTGATACCATTAAAAGTACGAGTATGAATAAAATCGGTTAAATAGTCGATATATATATGTAGCGACCCTTTATATCATCACTCGGGAACGTCTACAGGCACACAACCAGGAAAAGTTCACCGCAGAGTATGATTACTGATTTTAGTTTCGGGCCCGATCGTTAGTAGTTTTTATATCTCTACCTAATCCAAATAAACGTACTAACTTAGTTGTATCAGTTGTCTCACTTGTAACAAGACGATGATTTAAAATAAAGTCGATAGCCAGGAAGAACTTTACAATGTCAACGCGACAGTCCGGAACGAGTTCCCACTCATAATATATTCCATCTACCGTAAGAGCATATCTTTAAAGCAATACCGACCCTATTCGTTATCATAGGACTTGTAAATGCAAATCAATTCACTATCCTACATTCAGCCCGGTTTCGCTATAAATAACAAAGTTTTGATTAGAGAAAATCCCGAACACTGCATGTATATTCATATGGATATTAATTAGTGCGGATGAAATGGAATGTGGTAATAAACTGTCGTTACTATCATCGATATAGGTATTTCCAATTATGGAGGCAAAATAGAGCATAGAAGAGACTAGAGTGAGCGGATTATTAAACTATAATTTAACCAATAAAAAAGAGCGCGTGCAACTGAGTACACGTGAAAGAAGTGAAATGTATATAAATTAGAAATATGATGAAAATAAAAATAAATAAACATAAATTAACATAAATATTACGCATTGGTAAATAACTGCTCAGTATATAACGTCGTTTACGGGTGGTGGGATTCCTTAGCAGCTAACCGTCTAAATAGGTAACACCCCAGGGCCAGTTATTCTGCTTTGAAGCAGAAGTTTGCAAATATTATTGTATTTCGGTCTGAAGGGCACTGAGACCTAGTGTAATCACTGGGCATATGAGACTTAAGAACTTATGTCTCAGGGTGACGGGCGCAGTGTGGTGCTACACAGAAATGTTCTGAGTAACACAGCATCTGTTATGGGCAGATGTTGCACTTACCATCAGATTAACGTTATGCTCGTCTCGTCCCTTAATAAAAAAATCTAATTTGAACTTGAAATTTTACTCTAATCGCACCCAAAAAAGTTTCACTCCAAAAATATTTCTACTGGTGGTAGGATTCCTATGCAGGAATTAGTCTGGTACCATACTGCACCAGATACCCTGAGACATCAGTTCTTAAGTCTCATTCAAATAATGATTACGCTAGCTCTCAGTGCCCGTGAAATCGAAACACAGCAATTTTTGTCACACGGATGCTTTACGGATACTTAGAATAACTGGGCCTGAAGAGGTACCTACCTAGACTGATTCTGCATAGGAATCCTGAAACGGAGTGTTTCGACTTGTAATTAGTATGTAAATTTTTTGGTCTATCAAATATTTTTTAAACAAATGGAGAAGCTTTAAAAAAATTGCCGCGTCTAAAGGTTTTCAATACCGATAATGACTGAAGCATAGAAAATAGGTAATTATAATAAACAAGCGCCATGCGTGACGTGATTACATCAGGACATGTATGAAATTATTTATAAGCCATTTCAAAGTTAAACGCATGTGATGGTTATCTGGAGACATCTTATGATGAAACGATGAGGTATTCTTTTATTGGATACAGAGACCGGACGAGCAAAACGCTCACCTAATGGCAAGTGCAACGTCTGCCCGTAGCAAATACTGGTTCACCCAGAACATTTTTTTTTATAGGAGAGGGGGCAAACGAGCAAGTGGCTCACCTGATGGTAAGTGATCACCACCGCCCATGAACAACACCAGAGGAATCGCAGGTGCGTTGCCGGCCTTTGAGGAAGGAATAGGCTCTTTTCTTGAAGGTCCCTAAGTCGTATCGGTCCGGAAAAACCGCCGGCGGCAGCCGATTCCATAAAGTGGTAGTGCGTGGCAGAAAATTCCGCGAAAAACGCACTGTGGTGGAATGCCAACCATCCAGGTGGTGACGATGGAATTTTGTGTCCTGCCGAAAAGTGCGATGGTGAAAACCAGCGGCCGGAATTATTCCGAACAATTCCTCGGAACACTCCCCGTTGTAAATCCTGTAAAAAATGCAAAGAGATGCAACATCTCTTCGCAAGGCCAGTGTATCAAGCCGATCGGAATGAACCTGGTCGTCGACGATTCGAGCCGCTCTTCGTTGAATACGGTCAAAAGGAAGGAGCTGGCACTGGGGTGCCCCTGCCCAAAGATGAGAACAGTACTCCATGTGAGGCCGAACCTGCGCCTTGTAAAGTTGCAAGCGGTGGGCCGGCATGAAGTACTGTCCCGCTCTACTGAGCACGACAAGCTTTTTAGAATCCAATTTGGCCTTCCCTTCCAAGTGACCGCGAAACTGAACGTCATTCGATATGTCTACGCCAAGGATTCCGATACTGGCTGAGGCAACGAGGGGAGTGCTTCCAAAACCAGGTGCTACGACGAAGGGTTTCTTTTTAGCGGTAAACGCGCAAACCTGTGTCTTATTTGGGTTAAACTGGACTAAGTTTAGTCGGCCCCAGTCTGAGATTTTGTCTAACAAAATCTCGACTTCAGACACAAGTTTGTTCCGGCACTCGTCGACGTGTTCCCGAGAAATATTAGCACGGCCGGTGTACAAGGCATTACCAGTACTGTCGTCTGCATAGCAATGAATGTTACTAATTTGTAACATATCATTGATATGCAGAAGAAACAGGGTTGGCGATAGCACGCAGCACATTTCTGTGCGGCGCTGTATTGCGCACGTCACACAGAGACATCAGTTCTTAAGTCCCATATGTGCAGTCAGTCCCTCTCAGTACCCTTCGAACCGCAATATATGTAGTTACATTTGCACACGACTGCTTCTCGGCAGAACTGGCCCTAAACAGATTCCTGTATAGAAATCCTACCGCCAGTAAAAATAATGTTATTTGAACAATGTAACTAAATAAACTAATTGGTGCCTATTCACTACGCTACCTCAGTTTTTGTATAATTATATGTTTTTATTATTATATAATAATAAGTAATTAAAGGTGATGGTTTGGTAAGATGATGCAGAAATTCGTTTGGGTAGGTACCACCGGTTACCCATTATCCCAGTTATTCTGCTGCTAAGCAGTAGTGTGCAAACATTGCTGTGTTTCGGACTGAAGTACATTGTTAGCTAGTGTAATTACTGAGCTTTGAGACTTAAGAACTGATGTCTCAGGGATTTCTTATGAACAAACGTTGCTCGTCTCGTCGCTTATTTGAAAAAAATACCCATTAGATTTAAATAATAAACTGAATCGGCGACCCATAACGCATATGCCTGCCACTGTGTCAACCGAGCCAACTTTGTCATTGGCCCGAGGTCTTGTGGGTTCTGAGTATCTAGGAGTACTTCAGGAGTCCAGATGACGCAAATGTGAGTGTCCGAGTGAAAAATAATCATTTGCGTCATTTACTTAAGAGGCGATAGATCTGTGAAGCTTCTCGGCTGGTTTTTTATCGCTTAGAGGTTAAGTTAACCATACAGTCAGGAAATGACAGCAGGCTTCTCCGATACTATGATGCGATGATAATTTTAGTTTTAAGAATGTAGGTTGTTATGCTGTGGTTTTGAGTTATATTTATTTCATATTATACGCAAAAAAATTTACGTTCATAGCTCGTTGGAATTATTGCAGTATTAAAAGTCGTCACTTTGCTCTTCGATGCGTGTAAAATTTTAATGGAGATGGAAAAGTTTTATAATTCCTTTAGGCGTGGTGGAAAATACAGACTTATGATGTCTTTACTTCTCTTTTATATATATACAATCAAGCCTTTTTGCCATATAAAGGGGTAGGTAGTGACCACTCCCCCCTTATGGATTCTTGCCTTGTCGTGGCCGGGCGAGTGGGGGGGTTAGTAACCGTGGCTTGGTCACACACGGTGAAGCTAAGAGGAACCCGGTCGGCCTGTGGCACCAGGCTGGCCCAGGTCGCCCGGAGTGGGCTGCACAATCACAATCTGGATGGGAACTGTGGGACTGCTGGGAGAGCAGTACGCTGCCCTCCGCAGCCGAGGTGGAGTCGCGAGGGAAGAGTGTAGGTGTATCATTGCATCTTTTCTTCTATTATCCGCGACGGTACGGTGATAGTGGACTGCAGGGGAAGGAGTTGCGGAGTACAATTCTCCTGACCCCGTGGCCTCCGCGTGGCAGAAGTTCGTTACGCGCACAAAGGAGGAATGTGCTGGAAAGCGCGTCATGTGTTCCGGCGCGCCTTGCTAGGAAGGTGAGAGGAAAGGAGCTGTCCTCTCCCGAGGAGGGGCCGCCGATTGTAGGCGTAGGTAGTGTCGGTGGGGTCGCGGATGTGTGCGTGAGCGTTCCCGTAGCTCTGCCAACATTCGGTGAAGGCGGAACACCATGGGGTTTTAGTCGGTGCAAGTCCGACATAACCCGTCCTTCCCCCCGTTAAGGCCATTTCTCCATGTAAAAAAAAAGGTAGTGGCAACACACGTAGCCTACTTTTTGCCGCCGTGGCAAACAAGACGTGACGGGTGGCGAACCACGTCGCCTGCCATTTTGGTAAGAGTCGAAAAAAAAATTTACTCCCCACTGCGTTCCCATGAGCCGTATAGTGACAGCATTGCATATTATGGTGTGTTCTGTACGAATAAACATAAGAATACTTTAGTATATGTTTTTTACCATTGACCATTAAGTTTTATAGAATAATTTCAATTGTATTAACACTTGTTTCGGGAATCCAAGAACACGGTAGAAAAGGAAGCCAGATTTAAGCACAAGTCGATTTCCCAATAACAATAAAATGAAGTCTCGAGTCTTATTACGAGCAGTATTGACATGTCCTATCGGAGAAGGGCTATTAAAGGCTCCGTTGTTTATTACACACACTTTCAACATAAAGGCAATTAAGCACTTCCTACGGTAACGGTATGTTTTAGCGTTCTGTAAATCTATTTTAAAACCTATGTTGAAAGCCGTTATAGGTATAAGCGAGAACAAATAGTTTATGCAAGAATTTCTTCGTCTGTAAGTAAGACGAGGGACTTGGACGTGGCTCTGGGGCCGGGCATTCGCCTAGGTTTCATTGTACGCAAACAGCCGATTTAACACAGTAATTCCCGATGACGGCACAATTAAAATTGTCCAATGCGATTTTAAGTAGTTGGCAGTGGAGGAAAACCTCGTGAGGAAACTTTTCTGCCAAAAAAATACCCGGAATACGTAAAAGTACCGTACAGGTGAGTGGGTCACCTGTACTAAACTATTCGTCTGTGAAGTAGCTGGCTTTTCCCTCATGAGGCTAGAGGAGTTTATTTAAAAAAAAATTACAAAGATTTTTTTTATCTGTCTACGTAGGTACCACCCCAGGGCCAGTTATTCTGCCGTGAAGCAGTAGTGTGCAAACATTACTGTGTTTCAGTTTGAAGGGCACTGTGAGCTAGCGTAATCACTGGGCATATGAAACTTAAGAACCGATGTCTCAGGGTGACAGGCGCAGTGTAGTGTCACAGAAATATTCTGTGTGACATAGCATTTGTTATGGGTAGACGTTGCACTTTACTTCAGGTGAACGTTTTGCTAAACGAGCAAAACGTTCACCACTCTATACAATAAAAAATAAACAAAAAAGAGAAAAAGAAGAACATAAACTTATATCAATGATGTTATTGTACTTATACTAACATTCGTGGTACTTATAGTAACATTTCCAAAACTATTTCAAAGACCTAGATTTTCTATTGGGAAGGTTATTGATTGTTACTTTACTAAAAATGACTAACGAATACACTGTCCACTTAAATTCTTTTTTTCATCTTCGATGTTACGGTGAAAGTTACGGTTGAATTTAAAAATAAGGACGTTTTTGTTTATCTTTCAGTGCCTATCAAATAGAAATACAGTCAGTTGTAATGTGGGGGTCCTACCTGACGGGTGAGGTTGTTTTTTTTTAACCAAAAAATACCTATAGGAATTTTACAATAGTACTTCGTTAAGAATTGTTACATTTTAAAATTTTTATGACTAGCTCTTTTAAGGAACAATAGCTATGTTGTAACATTATTAGAATTAAAGTAAGCTTCAATGGCTGGACCTTGGAAATTAAAACTCTAAGCGAATCAAGTACTAAAAACACAGGTTATAGTATAATAATATTCTGATTTTTTTAATTGGATAAGGTGACCTAGCAAATCAGACTCCTGCATAGGAATTATACCACCAGTAATTAAAAATTATTAATTACTTTTACAAATTATCTCTGAAATAATAAGTACCACCGCAGGGCCAGTTAATCTACCGTAAAGCAGTAGTGTGCAAACATTATTGTGTTTCGGTCTGAAGGGTACTGAGAGCTAGAGACTAGAGCTAGTCTTAAATGATGTCTCACGGAGACGGGCGCAGTGCCAAAATGAATGCCTTTTGTTCTGGGTGACACAGCATTGATATGGGCCGATGTTGCACTTACCACCACTCACTTTCTCACTTTATACTATATAAAAAAAAACGAAAATACAGATCGATGAAGGGCATTAGCGTCTAGCGTGCCAAGCACCTAATACCAATACATAATACCCAATTGTAGTCATCATTTCAGCCTATCTCTAGTCCACTGCTGACAATAGGTCTCTCCTATAGGTTGCCACAAAAGCTCTCATTTTGGGTGGATTTTGCCATAGTTGCCGTTTAGCAGGCGGGTTGGCAACGGCAGTTTATTTATTCAGATGTTCCATTTTCCGTCTGTCGGTTTTTACGTCACTAACGGGATGAGATGGGGTGGTAGATTATCTTAATCCAAAATGTTATTTCATGAGATCGGATAAACTAAAAAATAAATTACTACTACCAGGTTATGTTTCCGTGAACTAATTTCTTTAATGTATACGAACCCAATCTACTCTACATACGATTCTTACTTGACATATCAAGTTAAAGGAAAGTCAACATTCAAATGTGGAACAACATCTCGTTAAATATCGCTCTCGGGCTGTCTAAAGGCATTTTTATTGGAAAAGGATGTGAGCGTATATAATTGATACGGAGTAACGGTCATCGTAAATTCGTCATGCGATTATGGCATTTATATGTTTTGAAATAAAACTCGATTGAATGATTATCTGCTATATCTGCACTAAATTATATCAGAATTTGTTAACATGTAATAAATATACTTAAATGAAAAGAGTAATTTATCAACAGCATTAAAATTATGTCCAGCTGTGTTGAAAATACAATAAAAAGGATTTTGTTTAAAATAAAAAGGGAAGTTAATTTTTTATTTCAATACTAGCTAGCGCCACGCGGCTTTCAGCCGCTGTAAAAAAGCCGACCTCCGATCGTTGATATACATAATACGAGTACTTCCCTATTTGAATCGGATTTTGGTGTTTGAATATTTTACGCGGAATCCCTAATTATTTTTCTAAACTTAAAGTAGCCTAAGTTACCCGCTATTATATCAGCTATCTGTCAGTGAAAGTCCTGTCAATGTCAGTCCAGCTATTTCGTAAATTAGCCGGAACAAACAGACAGACGGACAAAAATTTTAAAAGTTGTATTTTCTTATAAGTACCGTACATACTTTCATAAGCATTGAATTAATCCTTTATTTAATTATTAATAAATCATGTTTTCGTCTCCTTCTAAGCGGAGAGCTGTGTTTCATTCCATGTAGATCCATGTGTGTGTTATACAAAATATGCGACGTATAAATGTCTTTCTAATCAGTGCGTGTAACAGCGCGTTAGAAGTAAAGCTTCGTTAACGTCTAAGTTACGATAAAACTTAAAATTAAGAGGATATTTTTAATTGAATAACGTATTTAAAATATTTCCAATCATCATTATTTCAGCTCATCAAAAGTTCACTGCTCATGGTGCCTTAGTTGAGCAGTAGATATGTGATTTCCTTGGAGTCCTTGAGACTCTCTTATAGAATGCCATAAAACACGTCAATAGTGTTTTTTCCCTAACGCTGTTCTACGAGCTAAGTGGCCTACTGCCATTATAGCTTGAAGATCTTTAAAGCTATATCAGTTACTTAATTTTTGCGGACATTGTTATTTATGTGGATATTATTAACATTTTTCAATCACAATAAATTATATTTTAAAACCAAAAAAGGAATTTTTTAGTCCTTTTCAGCGCTTGTTCGAAGAAAGGCCACTGTACAGAGAAGAGACAGTAGGAAAACACGCGGGCTGTATGAGGTAATCATGATAACTACCAATCGGTATGTGCTTACATGCAGTAAGAATAAACTAAAGAAGTATGTAAAAATTAACAAATTCATTAAAAAAACTCAAAAATTAATTAAAAACAGAATGAATACTAAAAACTATGTTAATTTATGTAAAGAAAAGCAGGATTTAATTGGAAAAGTAAAACAATATTCAATTGAGGTGGATAACATTAAAACATGTTATGAGGCTGACATAGAATGTCTGAATATTGAAATACAATCACTACATAGTTCGCTTGATGTTATGACTAGTAAATATAAATCTACACAAAAAGAGATTAAGGAGTACATGCTGGCCATGGATGACCTGGTTAGCTTATGTAAATATAACGAAGACCGTTTTGAGTCATTGACAAAAACTCAATATGAGTGTCCGCAATCAATGCCAGTTCTTTCAGGGACAGTGTGTGTTAACAATGTAACAAATGATAAATACTCTTTATTGACAGCTGAACTCTGTGACAGTCCCATAACAAACACAATTGAAAAAAAAATTAAATGTAATAATAGTAAGAACAATGTTATTGTTTTTAGTGATGAATTGGGAAAAAATATAGGAACATTATTAAATAATTTTTTAAAAGGACAACAAGTTACCAATTATTGCATGCCAGGAGCATCATTTAATGACATATTAAATAAAATTTTAGTAGGTACTTATTGTCCTAATACTATATTAGTGTTATTAATAGGGAGAAGGGGCAATGTTAACAGGAAACAATTATTGCAGTACTATGAATATTTAAACAATTTAAATGTAAGCAAAATTATCTTGTTTACATTGCCTTACATTCGGGGTATGCCACATGAAAATAATATAAGATATGAATTAAATTTATTATGGAATAATATAATATGTAACAATAATTTAAATTTGACATGTAATTCTAATAATGACAAATTCCATTTAATTGACATAAATAATTTATTCAGAAATATTTTAACTAATGATAGGTATTACCTATCCAAATATATATTAAGACTGGTAGCAAATGCGCTATATTATTGTTTATTTTTGAATACAGCCAAGAATTTGGCTATAAATACATCTGCTTTTTTTGAGCAGTCTCATTGTTTGACATTAAATTTGGAATCAGTTCCAAATAATTTAAATTAAGTAAGAAGACAATAGAGGAAATCTCTAGCAATAATTTTGACATTAATAAATTAAGACAGTCATATGTAAATAATTGTACCACTTTAGAAAGTCTTAATAATAAAGATTGTATCCACCTGGTGCATCAAAATATACAGGGAATTTTAGGCAAAGAATTAGAAATTGAATTATTTTTAAATAGCAATCATATTCATATTATGTGTATAACTGAACATTGGCTTAAAGATTATAATGTAATGTTTAATTTTAGTAACCACCAGGTGGTTAGTTCTTTCAATAGAGAAAAAGTTTTACGTGGTGGCTCTTTAATACTAGTAAATAAATCATTGCGATTCAAAGAACGTAAAGATATCGTGAGCCTCTCTGTTGAGAGAACTATAGAAATGGCCTGTGTTGAGCTTGAGCACCTCATAGTTGTCAGCGTTTACAGACCCCCATGTGCTTCATATGATGATTTTGAAAAAAATATGGAAGAAGTTTTAATTAAACTTAATAAACAGAACAAACCTGTTGTCATATGCGGAGACTTTAACATCAACCTCCTAGAAGCTTCTTCCATCACTGTTAAATTTATTTCTTTGTTGCAATCATTCAATTTAGTTAACATGTTTTTAGAACCAACGCGTATTACTGGATCTAGTGCAACTTGTATAGACAATATTTTTACAGATGTTAAGCCTTTGCATAATTCACAAAATAAGTTCTGATCATTCCGGACAGTTAATATCGTTACCTTACATATTATGTAAAAAAACAAATAATAAAAAAATTGTGTTTGTTCCTGTAAATAAGTATCGTTTGGAGAAGTTTAGAAGTAACGTTAATAAAAAACTACTATTACTTCCTTATAATAATAATACTGACTATTTATATGAAGTATTGTTTAACCTGCTGAGCAAGGAATTTGATTCTATTTTTACTTCTAAAACTATCTCCTTGAATAGTCGCAAGACGTTTAATGAATGGGCGACAGTAGGAATCCACAGAAGTAGGCAAAGATTGTATGAACTTTACAATGAAAGATCATACAATCATAGTAACACATTTAAGGAATATGTTAAAAATTATTCAAAATTATTTAAAAAAGTATGCTCTGAAGCCAAGTCATTACACTTGAGCAATAAAATAAAGAAAGCATCAGATAAAATTAAAATGACTTGGAGTATTATTAATAGTGAAACCGGGAAAGTCAAGGACCGAAACCATGATTACAAAATTAATTTTAACAATAAGCTAGTGACATCTGATCAAGATGTTGCTACAGCCTTTGAAAAGTTTTTTAGTGATATTCCAATTTCCATAACCAAGCCATTAAATTCTTCTCCTACTGCCGCTGAGACATTACTCAAACAAAATGTAATTTCTTGTACAAAAGATTTTAAATTCGATATGGTAGATGGAAATGACATTCTTAATACTTTTAAAAGTATTGATTGTAAGAGAACCGCGGATCTATGGGGTATGTCCGTGGAAGTTAGTGCGTCTATTATAAATATAATTGCACCTCAATTAGCCATAATTTTTAATTCCGGTATTGCATTTGGTGTGTTTCCTGATTTGATGAAACATAGTAAAATCATACCTTTATTTAAATCTGGTAGTACATCGGACCCTGCTAACTTTAGACCTATTTCTGTACTACCAACATTAAGTAAAATTTTTGAAAAAATTATACTTAATCAAATGTTAAAACATTTCAATTTAAATAAATTGTTTCACAAAAACCAATTTGGCTTTACGAGGGGTCGTTCTACAACCGATGCAGGTGTTGAACTTATTAAGAATATATTCGAAGCCTGGGAGAGTTCGCGGGATGCCTTGGGTGTTTTCTGTGATCTTTCTAAGGCCTTCGATTGCGTTGATCATGAAACACTTATCAGGAAACTACATCACTACGGTGTAAGAAATTCTGCACTTCAACTTCTAATTTCATATTTGAGTAATAGAACGCAGACAGTAGTTATCAATAGCAGGAGTTCTTCCGGATCAGCAGTATCTATGGGTGTCCCGCAGGGTTCGATTCTCGGCCCATTTCTATTTCTTATTTACATTAATGACTTACCTTACCTAGTAGGGGACAACCATGATATAGTGTTATTTGCTGATGATACATCTTTGATTTTTAAGATAAAACGTCAACTTTTATTATATGACGAGGTGAATAATGCTATTTCAAAATTAGTACATTGGTTTAATGTTAATAATTTGCTTTTAAACGGCAATGAAACAAAATGTATTAAATTCACAACACCAAATGTTAAACAATTAGATGTAAATGTGCTTGTGAGTGGGGAAGAGTTGAGCCTTGTGGATACTGCTGTCTTTCTTGGAATAACTCTTGACGCAAAACTTCAATGGAGCCCCCATATATCTAAACTAGCAAGTAGACTTAGCTCTGCAGCTTATGCTGTAAAAAAAATTAGGAATTTGACTAACGTTGAAACTGCTAGATTGGTTTATTTTAGTTATTTTCATAGCATAATGTCTTATGGTATTTTGCTATGGGGAAATGCAACTGATGTTGAAGTGATT
The DNA here is from genome assembly GCA_019845155.1 of Luehdorfia chinensis. Lineage (NCBI taxonomy): Eukaryota > Metazoa > Arthropoda > Insecta > Lepidoptera > Papilionidae > Luehdorfia > Luehdorfia chinensis. The sequence goes on along the minus strand of JAHVAK010000003.1, from coordinate 5,774,230 downwards.
TTTGTTTTGCAAAAGAGGGCCGTAAGAGCTATTTATAATCTTGGCTCTAAAGTGTCTCTTAGGGATAAATTTAAAGAAATTAATATCTTAACCTTGGCCTCTCAATATATATTTGAAAACGTTTTGTATGTACACAAGAACATAAACCAGTTCACTAAAAAAAGCGATGTTCATAATGTGAATACCAGGAACAAGCACAAATTAATTATGCCAGTTACCCGACTTCACAGAGTCAGTAACTCTTTTATGGGGCAATGTATACGTTTTTACAACAAAATCCCAGAAAGTGCTAAAAGTCTTTCAATCAAAAAGTTTAAATTTTATATTAAACAAAGACTTCATAAAAAGGGTTATTATAATATTAAAGAATACATAGATGATGATAACCCCTGGGAATGAGGTGATCGCCGCCAAGCCATTTCTACATCTTTATAATACAGCTATTGTAATACAGTTATTGTACATTATTTTAAAAATGACTAAAAAAAAAAAAAGCCCGCTGGGTTTCTTACTGGTTCTTCCCAGGACAGAGGCATTTTTGCGAACCAGTGTAGCTTAAAAAAAAAATGACTTTCAATAAGTACTATGTAAATAGTCTATATTGAATAAAAATTTATTCTATTCTATTCTATTCTATTCTATTCGGATCTAAGAATGATAGTTTTGAAGCTATTTATTTATTTAAACTTTATAGTTTTCACCGTAACAGTATGCAAACACCGGACTAATGAACGTTAGCTTTCTCTACAATATATACTTCAGACTGATATAGACTATGTTTAATTAAAAAAAAATTGCTTAAAACTTGAAAAGGTGAGCGTTGTTTGGTAGTTAACATAGCTACATCCAGTTGTAAGTGAAATCTTGCCTTTGTACGTATAACTTCAATACATGAACTCCACACAATATCGCTCTGAGACATCGTGCAATTATAAATAGCGCGTCCCGCTCAGTGGAATGGACGAGTACTATCGTCGTACCGACATGTCGACATCGGGAGATTTACAGCGGACGTACGGCGTTCGTACGTGTTAATTAATACCGAGTGAGCGACCTATTAAAATTGTTGATGGCAGGGAAATGTAGCGGCCTTGCGATAGATACTAACTGTACCAGGCTCCCCTGTTATCTCTACATCGGAATCCTCTAGATAAATCGAGTTGTGGTCACAAAATCGCTTAGGAAGAGAGCGGCGTGTCAGTTCTGTGTTGTTAAGTAATTCCATTACAATGTAAAAGCTGAGTATCTATTACGTATACTGTAATGGCGTGTAATGTAACTGAATTTTTGAACTATTCTGAAAAATACCTTCTCATAATGGTAGGAGACATCAGTTCTAAATTTTATCCTAACAATGTGATTCATTTTAAAAAATCAAACTTTTCATTTTATGATCGGACTTTAGGAAGCTGAACTTGAACTTCGTATGCTTACATAAAAGTTATCATTACAAAATTGATAACTCAGATATGTTATATACATTTAATATTTATGTACCAATTTGAAAGATCACATGACTCTGTTTAACTATTCAAGGTTTCAAAATTGAAAACTAATCTTTGTAAAACTCACCTGTAATACCTCTGTAAACCTCTATATAATATTATACATATTTCTGAAAATTTAAAGACTTAGATATCAATGCAGGAATGTGTCTAGGTAGGTACCATTGCAGTGTCAGTTATTCTGCCGTCCAGCAGCAGTGTGTACACACTACAGTGTTTTAGTCTGAAGAGCACTGACCGCTAGTGTAATAACGGGGCACATGATTTAGAACTGATGTCTCAGTGGACGAACGCCGTGTTGTGCAACAGAGAAATGTTCTGGATGTCTCGTCACTCTCTTCCATTTAAAAAACTTTCAATCGTCAGTTAACTAATGCGACGATCGGCGTAAAACGGCTGGCAGTTACTGGATACCTGAAACCAAAGATCGGGCGCAAAGCGCTTTTTAGGAGAATTCAGAGTAGTGTGTTTTCTAAACTCGTAAATATTTAATAGTGATTAATTCCATTTCAATATAAGTTTTGATTTTTTTTAGTTATTAAAGGTGCAATTACTGGTGGTAGGATTCCTATGCAGGAATCCGTCTAGGTAGGTACCACCCTAGGGCCAGTTATTCTGCCGTGAAGCAGTAGTGTGCAAACATTACTACTACGGTATTTTCGCACTTTATTTTCCTGTACATTTCCGTCACGGCGTATAACCGATGCGCGCCAATAGATGCTTCACATCTAAAATTATTCATCCCTATCAGCCTCTGTCAGTCCATTTTTTATTGGAGAAAGGGGCGGGACGAGCAAAATGTCCCTCAGAGACGTCAGTTCTTAAGTCTCCTATGCCCAGTTATTACGCTAGCTCTCAGTGCCCATCAAACCGAAACACAGTATTGTTTGCACACTACTGCTTTACGGCAGAATAACTAGCCCTGGGGTGGTACCTACCTAGACGGATTCCTGCATCCTGGATCCCTGGATCCTACCATTGCTCGTACATAGTACCTTTCCCAAGAAGTAAGGGTTAGTCGTAATCACCACGCTAGGCAGGAGAATTGGTGATCAGAGTACCAGACGCCTCGCAACCTTAATTCCCGGAGTGGCCTCGGATATAATTTAAAATAAAACAAAAGGTAACAAAAGTCTTTTTTTTATTGTATAAAGTGACGATCCGAGCAAAATGTTCACCTGATGGTAAGCGCCACGTCTGCCCGTAACAAATTCTGTGTCACACAGAATGATTGTGTGACACGACACTGCGTCCGTCACCCTGAGACATCCATTCTTAAGTCTCATATGTCTAGTAATTACACTATTTATCAGTGCACTTCAAACTGAAACACAGTAATGTGAACAATGTAAAAAGACACATGGAAAGTATAACAATACCAAAATGTTGATTCCGCTAACAATAGCTCTCGACTTAAAATCACAGTAATTTTTATCAGTGATTTTTTTTTCATGTAAGCTGTGATTTACTACTAATGTGATTATCTTATATGTCACAGTCATAATTATTCACCACTTACATCTTTTTTCTTACACACGGGTAAACCTTCACGGGAAACGAGACGTGATGGATGGCGAAATACATGGTACGAGACAAAAAAAATCTTAGTCCCTATTGCGTTCGCACGAGCGGCACAGTGACAGCATTGCATATTATGGTGTAATTTTGGACGAGTAATTACTAACCGTACAATACATTAGTCGCTTCTTACGACGACTCGGTAGGAAAGAGGTAGGTGCTATTCTACTCTGCCGAACACCTATACAATACATTACACGTGATAAATCAAAATGTCTTTGTCTTATGATTATATACCAAACAAACTATAATGAGCTATCAGATAAAGGTTAAACCATAGAAAACTTAACACAATACGTTAACGTTCGCGAAACTGAAACGTAACTAGACAGAACAAAAAGCCCTCTACATCATTAGTCTAAAAGCGTTTAGCTAAAGATACAGCTGATAAAGACTTGCGAATTTACGTCCGCGTCAACGCGCCAGTGTGGACATAGCATTGTGCTCGCTCGGCGTATTCATATGCCAACACTCGATTTATGCTTTGAAAATTTTTATTTGCCATTGCCAATATAAAAAGTGCTGCTTTAATTCACTTATTCCTACACAATAAAGTCGAAGTTTCTTTGCGTTTCGCTTTGTAGATTCTAAATTATTGTTGTTTGTGATCTGATCAATGGGGACTGTGCCTCTTTGAAGGAATACGAGTTGCTTGTTTATTGCTGTGGCAAATTTAATTACTATCTCTTTGAGTAATTGCTTGTTGTTAGGCTGGTCCATCAGCCTTAAGATAACAAACAGTATGCTCATTTTTATTTTTATGTTATTTGATATTAACAAAAAAAATATAAAATTTACTTACAGCAATCAAGTAAATAAATACGACAAACGATGCAAAGATACCGATTTGTATGTTTTGAACCTGGCAATAAACCTTAGTGGTTTTTTTTATTGAAATCGAAAAGAGCAAAACGTTCACCTGACGGTAAGTGCAACGTCCGCCGTCACAACAAATGCTGTGTCACCCAGAATATTTATGTGTGACACCACACTGCGGCCGTCACCCTGAGACATCAGTTCTTAAGTCTCAAATGCCTAGTGATTACGCTAGCTCACAGTGCTCTTCAAACCGAAACACAGTAATGCTTGCACACTACTGCTTCACGGCAGAATAACTCACTATAATAAATTTGCACAAGACAAATAATAAAGTTTATTAATATTACATAATTAAGGCAAATAAAAAAAAATTACTGATAACGACTCTTATACAGGAATCGCAAGGCCAGTTATTCCGTGAAGCAGTAGTGTGCAAATATTACTGTGTTTAGATCTGAAGAGCACTGAAAGTTAGTGTAATTACTGGCCATATGTAACTTAATTTCTGTACGTGTAACGTAATTTGTTATGGGCAGACGTTGCACTTACCATCAACAGGTAAACGTCTGCTCTGTCTGATCTTCTTGCCCCTTTTTCGTTTAGATTATAGTGTCAAATAAACCATTGATCACTAGATGAATTATAGCTAATTATGTTAGTTACCGATGTCCAATTTGACTTAATAATCTATCAGTCATCTTTTCTCAGTTTTTCACATATCTAATAGCTCCTTGATAAATAATAATTAGTGCTTTACTATTTTTCTGTTTTAAGGTTTCCCCGATAAGGTACAGTTCGTAGTATATGTATTGAAGATTATTCCTTATTCATATTGATTTTGAAGATTACGTTGAAGTATTTATCTTTTTAAGTTTTACGTAAAATCTAATAGTTCGTTACAAAAAGCTCCTCAGTTCAGATCAGCGGTGTTTTAGCACTGATATCGCAAAGGGCCTGTCTATCTTCGATCTCAAGTCTACGTCCAGCTAGCTGATATCGAGTAATATGATCCGCTATTGTGTTGTCTTTCCCGACGAATCGTTAACTCGTAATTGACTATTGGAGACTTTAAGTCTCCGGGCGACTGTTGAGAGATAAACAACGCAACGTAAAGAGGCGCCTTGTTTTCTTATTCGTTAAGTAGACGCCTTCTATTTTTAAAAAAACTGATCCCATGCTTATGACCTTTCCCATCTTAATAGTGATAGACCGCGTGGCCTAGTGGTCAGAGTATCTGACTTCTAAGCCGCGGGTCCTGGGTTCGAATCCCAGCCGGAGCCGACATTTGTGCTAAAACATAAATTGTTGGTTTTCGGGTCTGGTTGTGTTGTGTTTGTCCCCGTGTTTCTGACACTGCATCCTAGTCTACCTCCGATCTTATCGCATCAGCGTTACATCGGGCGCGTGTAGGTTGTGACGATTGAGTGCCTCTGTGTTTGCGCGTACACTTGTGGCACTATAATATCTCCTGCGCAGTTGATGGCTCTCGACAGTAGTCGGAGATTGTCGCCGTGGTCGAAATCAGCTAGGAGAACATCATCAGTGATAGAAATTAAAATTTCAGTTAGAACATAGGTTGTCCTCAGGATCAGCAAACTGTATACCAATGGGCCGGCTACAGAACTTTCAATACTCTCATTGAAAGACGCTGCTGAGCAAAGGCCTCTTCTCATTTCGGAGATAGTTTATGTGCTGGGAAGAGTCCACCACGCTGCATAAATGCGGGTGGGCGGACTTCACATGTCATCGAAATATTTATCTTTTTCAGACATACATACATACATACATAAGATCACGACTGTATCCCATAAGGGGTAGTCAGAGACTGGGCACTCACTGCAAAAACAGATGACTGTCACAATCCACGTTTCACCAAAACAATATAATGCACTTGGTGTGATAGGTGGTGAGCCCATCGCCACCATGCGCTGTTGGGTGCACCATGCACAGTGCAGTTTAATTCCTTACTCGTCTTTTAAGAGATCCATTGGATGAGATGGAGTGGCAGTATTCTTTTAACGAGCCGCCACCACACGGCTATCTCAGACGTGCAGGTTTTTTCTCGATGTTTTCATTCTCCGTTGAGCATGTGGTAAATTAGCAGTTAAAAGTACAGAACAATTTGGGAATCGAACTCAGGTCACGCGTGTACTGCGAAATCTAAGGCGAGTTCCCGGCTCCTGAGATACCACGGCAAATAGTTGCCATAAATTTGTACACTTTAATATTGTTATACCAAACAAAAGACCAAAGTCTAAAATATTTAGATTAACTATTTGACCACAGAACAATTCAGTGTGTTTATATGCGTTATTTCTGGCCGTTTGCAACAGACAGTAAATCAACAATGATATACTCATTAACATTGTTTATTTATCAGGAACCGAACCCGCGGCCGGTCGACGTTGCGTGCGTACGGTGAAAGTGTTTGTTTACTAGACTTGGTTAAGGAGAAGTAGGAATAACGTTAAGGGGAAATAACATCAAACACGAATTATGTTTATAGAAAATAAGGCACGTATTTTCTGTAATTTACTACAATAATATATTTATTAGTATTACTATAATAGCTGTGTAGCAGCGACTTACGAGAATCTACCACTTCATCGAATAAATAAACTGCGGTTGCGAACTCGCCTGCCAAGCGTGGCAACTATGGCAAAATCCCCCCAAACTGAGGGCTACAAACTTTTGTTACAATTTATGGGGGAGGTCTATGTACAGCCGTGGACTAGTGATAGGATGAAATAATGATGATGATGACTACAATAAAATATAGTTAAATATAGTTACATTTTTGAAGTACTTATTAGTCACGTATTATTGAATGTTGAACACGCCTATTATAAGTGCACATGTCAAGATAATGTACTGTATGGTCAATGTTATGGTCTATTTTTGGTCTATTTATATGTTCACTGTTGGTGTGTCTATGTAAATAAATAAAATAAATAAATATTCTATATCCTTACGAACAAATTCTACGTGCTGTTTTCGAGAGTCATAACGAATCGTCTCGCAAGCAGACTTGATGACTTCCAGCCTCCCGAACAAGCCGGATTCCGAAAAGGCTATAGTACCATAGACCACATACATACCCTTCGCCAGATTGTACAAAAGACCGAAGAGTACAATCTTCCGCTATGTCTGGCGTATGTGGACTATGAGAAAGCCTTCGATTCCGTCGAAATTTGGGCGGTGCTAGAGTCGCTTCAGCGGTGCCGAATTGACTGTCAGTATATCGATATGTTGCAGTGCTTGTATACCAATGCTACGATGGCTATCCGAGTACAGAACTAGACTACGAAACCGATGCAATTGCAGAAAGGTGTAAGACAGGGTGATGTAATATCCCCGAAACTCTTTACCGCTGCATTGGAAAAAGTTTTCAAGCTAGTGAACTGGAAAGGATACGGTATCAACATCAATGGCGAATACATCAATCACCTTCGATTTGCCGACGACATAGTCATAATGGCAGAATCGCTGGAGCACCTTAGCGCTATGATCAATGACCTCAATAGTGTCTCCCAACGGGTAGGTCTTAAGATGAACATGGACGAAGATCATGTCTAACGTCCATGTCACACCTATACCGGTTATTGTTGGGAGCACTACGATCGAAGTTGTTGACGAATATGTATACCTAGGACAGATTGTCCGACTAGGAGGTAGGTCCAACTTCGACCGAGAGGTCAATCGACGGATCCAACTCGGCTGGGCAGCGTTCGGGAAACTGCGTCACATCTTCTCCTCGAGTATACCTCAATCCCTCAAAGTGTACAACCAGTGCGTGTTGCCAGTGATGACATATGGAACCGAGACGTGGTCCTTCACTGCAGGCCGCATGAGGAAGCTCAGAATCGCGCAGCGAGCTATGGACCTTTCCATAGCTCGCTGCGCGATTCTGATTGCCATGCTCGGAGTTTCTCTGCGAGATAAAATCCGTAACGATGTTATCCGCAGCAGAACCAGAGTAACCGACATATCTCTAAGGATTAGCAAGCTGAAGTGTCACACAACACAGAGTCACTCACTCGTCCTAAGCTACCCGCGCCCGATGTAACGCTGATGCGATAATATCGGAGGTAGGCTAGGATGCAGTGTCAGAAACATGGGGACCATCACAACACAACCAGACCCGAAAACCAACTATTTATGTTTTAGCACAAAATGTTGGCTCCGGCTGGGATTCGAACCCAGAACCCGCGGCTTAGAAGTCAGGTACTCTGACCACTAGGCCACGCGGTCGTCAATTACATACATACATACATAAGATCACGACTGTATCCCATAAGGGGTAGACAGAGACTGGGCACTCACTGCAAAAACAGTTGACTGCCACAATCCACATTTCACCCAAACAATATAATGCACATGGTGTGATAGGCGGTGAGCCCATCGTCACCATGCGCTGTTGGGTGCACAGTGCAGTTTGAGATTCCTTACTCGCCTTTTACGAGATCCAATGGATGAGATGGAGTGGTAGTATTATTTTAACGAACCGCCACCACACAGCACTTAATTAATTAATAAGATAAATATGAATATAAATATGTAGCATTTTATGAATTTTGAATTTTTCTTAGATGGTCAACTTCGTACTGTAGAATTTCCGTTAGCTGTGCGTGCGCACTTCCGATGCCTACTAAAATATTACTCTCAACGCGCCAAAAGAGGTGTAACTTAAAAACAAAAGAGACTGGCGAAGGATAAGAAGGTTATAATAGCAGAATGATTTAGTGCGAACCGAACTGAGGTTGCAAATCCATGCGTGGCATCTGCTTCTTAACGTTCTCCCAGCAAATTGCCAGAGTTCGCTTTCTGTCTTAGGCGTCACCACTTTGACATCCTCGGTAGTGAGTATCTTAGCTCTCATATTCGAAACTGTGACGTTAAACGTTGCAACTGTGGTATTATATGACTCCTCATAAAGAAAATTAGTAATTGCATACATTAAAGGAATTAGCGCAAAAACGCAGAGATTGCTATCGGAACTTGACATAAATATTAGCATATTAAGATATGAACATATTGACTTAATTGACACAGAACATGTCTCCTTTAGGCTAATGAACATGTTTGCTTATCGTTAAAATCTTCAAGAGAAAGTAGTTGTAGTTTAACGTAGATGTCCATAACACTTTAAGCGAATATAGTTAATAGAATCAGGCGTTACTTTGCGGAAATCCATTATAATGAAGGAAGGTAAGTTACTTTGCTAAGATCCGCATGCAAAATATAAAAATCGTGTATATTACCTAGTTTTTTGAAGAGCACCGCCCGCCCTCCCTCAGTAGCGTGCACAAGGCGGCCATCTGTCGTATCTAGTGGTGGTATTGTAGTGGTTGGTGGAGGGTACCTGGTGGCGGTTCCTGGTGGCGGTGTTAGTTTGCTTGTGCACGCTACTGAGGGAGGGCGGGCGGTGCTCTTCAAAAAACTAGGTAATATACACCATTTTTATATTTTGCATGCGGATCTTAGCAAAGTAACTTACCTTCCTTCACTTTAAGCGAACCCGAGAGTTAAAGCGTATGAGTTTTTCATATTTATATATTAAGAATAACCACTAAAGAAAGCCTCAATTTATTTTTAGATGGTGATATCAGTGCGGAACTTCAAATTTTATAATGACGCGATGGCCACTCCAACTCATCTTGTGGGTGTAATATAAGAAAAATATTTTTAACATAAATTGTTAAGTTAATTATGGAAAGGGCTATGCTCGGAGTTTCTATGAGAGATAAAATCCTGAACGATGATATCTGCAACAGAACTAGAGTAACAAACATAGGCCTTAAGGATTATCAAGCTGAGTGGGCCGGTCATATAGCTCGAAGAACCGATAACCGTTGCGTAAGAAAGGTTCTCGAGTGGCACTCTCCTAGCGGCGACCTGCACGGTTTTGCGGGAAGTCGATGGATGCAGGTGGCTCGGGAAAGTGTTTAGTGGCAATCTATGGGGGAGACCTATGTTCAACAGTGGCCTATGATAGGCTGATGAAATGATGATGATGATGACAATTGAGTTAACAATATCCCTCATTGTCTGTATTTGTATTATACGAAACAAAGATCTATGATGGTTTTTCAATGCTGGTTTTTCAATGCTGGCATTCTGTCCCTCTGTCTGTTTGTTACCTTTTCACGGCTCAACCGTTGAATCGATGTTGACGAAATTCGGCACGGAGATAGCTTGCACCCTGGAAACGGACATAGGATAACTTTTATTCCGGAAAATCAATGAAATTTCACGGTATCTTTTAAAAACCTAAATCCATGCGGACGTTGTCGCAGATTTCAGATAGTTATATATAAAGGAACAATTTATACGCAGTAACATTATTCTCTGATATTTGTATGAAAATAAAGAGCATTAACCTATCATAGTCGAACACGTCTTTTAAGTTTTAGAAATGAATATACTGATTCTATTGCTAGTTTATACATTTATCGTGTCTGAGGTAATATTATAATCTCCATGCCTTGTGTTGTTGGGGTCGCATCATTAATAGAACTGGGGTTATGTGTAATAAAGTAATAATATCAAAATGGCAGCGACCGACTGCAGCGTATAGGTCAGGCATTCAATTTACGGAAAAGAGGATAACGTTGCCTAAAACGTCAATTTACTCGGATTCAGCTATGATTTTTGATGGAAGGCCGCGTGAATTAGTATCTGAGTTAAGTCGTACGTCGTAAGTTCGAATAGCAGCTGCATACACAAATTATAATGCAATTTTAAGTGCTGATTTACCACGCTCTCGACAGTAAAGGAGAACATTGCAAGAAGACCGGCATGTGTGAGAAATAAAGAAAATATCTCGATGACGTGTGATATCCCCCCACAAAGCATTGGAACAGCGTGACGGAGTTTTCCCGACTCTAAAATCTTTTCAGAAATTAGAAGAGGTCTGTCCTTAGCAAAGGTTATATATAATAGGCAATAACTTTGGAGATATAATTATATTATTATTCTATCAAAAAGCTTAAGCTAATTCAAGAGATTCGTGGTTTTCTCATGGATCCCGTCATCAGTATTTGAGTAAAATTATATGAGGGACGCCCTTACGGTTACGTTACCGTTTTAAACAAGATTTTTTTTAAATTGGTACACAGTTGACGAAAATATCGGTGATCATATATAAAAAAATACATACGGACGAGCGTAGAACCGCCTCCTTTTTTGAAGTGGCTTTAAAAATTAGATTTTACGTTACAGCTGTAATTATGCTGTAATATTATAATGCATTGAATTGTTTTAAAAAATCAGATCTTTTGTACTGATCGAAATAATACTCTTGGACGTATATACCTACAAGGTGTGAGATACTAAGGCTTAAATTTGACAGACAGAAGAAGAAAGAACAGCAAAGTCTTTCGTGCATAAACATTTACATTATGCAAGCTTACGTGGAACATAACATTAATGATTAGGATTAATTATTATTAATTTTTAGTATTAATCATTATTGATTAACATCATCCCTGAAAACAACGACAAATTTAAAAACGACGTGGAACGATAGTTTTATAAATTTATATTTATTTGAAAAGGTTGAGTACATTAAATATATTCAAAACTGCAATGAATGTTCACTTGAATTGAGTTCAATAATTAACATACATACTTCTAATATTTAACTACATATTTGTATATATTGATGTTCTCCTAAGCGATTTCGTCCACGGCGAACCCTGCTAACGACTGTCCAGAGCCATCAACTGCGCAGGAGATATTATAGTGCCACAAGTGTACGCGCAAACACAGAGGCACTCACTCGTCCCAACCTACCCGCGCCCGATGTAACGCTGATGCGATAAGATCGGAGGTAGGCTAGGATGCAGTGTCAGAAACACGGGGACAATCACAACACAACCAGACCCGAAAACCAACAATTTATGTTTTAGCACAAATGTTGGCTCCGACTGGGATTCTAACCCAGGACCCGCGGCTTAGAAGTCAGGTACTCTGTCAACTAGGCCACGCGGTCGTCAAAATTGTATACATTAACAAAAACAATACAGTATTACAAAATAAAAAAGCACTTATTTAAAAACTAAACCAGATACAAAAATGCTGGCCAAATCGCCGCCGTCTATGGGCAGTGTGCCCAGCAAGCTTGCAGAGTTACCACGCTGTATCGCGTGGCTGATTCGCTGGCCAAATTACGAGCCAGCTCTTGTGTCACCGGAAACGGTAACCAGGCGCGAGTAATAGTTGTTGTTATTCATATAAGATATGATGGCACACGATATATCTAAAACATTACAGTTAACGTTCTAGCGAGAGACTACATTGTAGAGTCATGTAGATGATTCGAATCGACTGAAGAAGGACAAAGCGGTCACACAACGCTTTACTGGTGGTTTTTCTTTTGTGATAAAAGCGACGGAACGAGCAAAACGTTCACCTGATGGTAAGTGCAACGTCTGCCCATAACAAATGCTGTGTCACCCAGAACATTTCTGTGTGACACCACACTGCGCCCGTCACCCTGAGACATCAGTTCTTAAGTCTCATGTGCCCAGTGATTACGCTAGCTCTCAGTGCCCTTCAAACCGAAACACAGTACTGTTTACACACCACTGCTTCACGGCAGAATAACTACCCTGGGGTAGTACCTACTTGGACGGATTCCTGCATAGGAATCTTGAAAAAAAGAGTAAAAATCGTATGCAAGTATCTTTACCTTAAATAGGAATCACGGCGTCAGTTATTATGCTGTCAAACAGTAGTGCGCAAACATTACTGTGTTTCGGTTATTGGAAGGCCACACATAGCTAGTGTAATTACTGGGCATATAAGACTTAAGAACTGATATCTTAGGGTGACGAGCGCGGAGCGGAGCGCGCCATACAGAAATGTTTTGGGAGACATATCATTTGTTAGGCAGACGGAGTTGCTTGTCTCGTCACTTTCTTTTAAGGATCAGGTGAACTGTGTGCTTTATTTATTAGCCTTGATGAAATTAAATAATGAAATACATACGCATACGCAGAATCACTTTGAAGTCCGCGTCGCCTAGTGAGAGTATTTTTTTGCCTACAGATAGTAGGGTGCTTGTGCATTAGCAATAGCAATAAATAGCTGTAATTAACCCATAATACACTACAAATCCTAGTGAGGGATCCGATTTTATTAAAAGTGAGGATGGCACTGAACGGTCCATTCAAAAGTGTACCGCGTCACGTCGTAGAATCCCAGCCGGTGCCAAAATGTTTTTTTCAAAAACACAAATAGTTCGTTTTCGGATTTGGTTGTGTTGCACAGTCTGAAATTTAAGTCTGTGAAAAGAACCCACGTTACAGGAGAGATCCTATGTGGGGCATAGTTTTTTATAATATAAAGAGAAAAGAACGATTGCAGGGTTTTACATAACCATAACAGGTTAGGTTAGGTTTTTTAAAATAATGTCTAGAAAATCTTTTTCAACCACAAATACATTTTGGACATTTGGCGCTAACTCAAAAAATGGCAGTAGTAGTGTTTTTATTTAATTTTGTAATTTCTGTGTATATTTGGAGTTTTGATGATTAATAATGATAGTTAATTATGCATCCATCGACTTCCTGCAAAACTGTGTAGGTCGTCGCTCCATCTAGTGGGGGGTCGCCCTACACTGCTTTTGCCGGTACGAGGTTGCCACTCGAGAACCTTTCTTCCCCAACGGTTATCGGTTCTCCGAGCTATATGGCCGGCCCATTACCACTTCAGCTTGCTAATCCTTAGGGCTATGTCGGTTACCTTAGTTCTGCTGCGGATAACATCGTTACGGATTTTATCTCGCAGAGAAACTCTGAGCATAGCCCCAAATTCAATTCAAGACCAAAGTTGCGCTTTTCGTTTTGTCTCCATCAGTCTAGCAAATCTTCAGTAAAAACTATCAATTTACTGTCGATCAAAATTTTGAGGTCTTGCTGCTTGAAGATTGTATACTTGGATATGTTACTTGGCACTGGAAAATAGTTTATGACTGTTTCCATTAATAAATAAATAATAATAATAATACACTTTGCTGTTATAAATAATTTCATTTAAAATAAGAAATAATATATGAAATAATATATAACAACAACGAATTGTAATTTCCGTGTTCCAGTTCTCCTGCCTCGCTTTACATGTTATCGTTGATTTCAATTCCACATACAATTAATCTCGGGCCTGCGGGATAGACTTTCCATTGCCGTATCTATCATGTAACATTACAATGCATGCACCTACAATTTATATAGAAAGTGTTCTGGCCGTTTTGTGACCACGATAGATATAGACTTGTTTCGTTGGCAGAATTCGTAATTATCATAATTTATTCAATTGTTTACGGTTTTAAAATCGAGTGGCGAATTCTAGCTTATTACCCTTTTATTGTAAAGTAAAGTAAAGTTTCAGCCTTTAAATGTCCCACTGCTGAGCACAGGCCTCCTCTCATTTCTGAAAGGTTTTAGAGCTAGGAAGAATCCGCCACGCTGATCCAATGCGGACTTCACATGTCTTCGAAATATTTTTTTTTATTTCTCAGACTTGCAGGTTTCCTCAAGGTGTTTTCCTTCACCGCCGAGCACTTGGTAAATCAGCACTTAAAATTGCAATTGCAATTTTTAGTGGTGCCGGCATCGGCAATCGAACCCAGGTCACTCGCGTACTATGAAATTTTAAGCGGGCGCCTAGCCCCTGAGCTACCACCCTTTTATTGATTACCACATAAACTTAAAATGTAGATACATCACGTTCCGAGTCCGCCAATTTGCATTTTCTGAAAATATTTCTATTCCTCGGACATTCAGGTTTCCTCACGATGTTTTCCTTTACCGTTGAGCACGTGGTAAATCAGCACCTAAAATTGTACGAGTAGATCAATTTTAGTGGTGCTGGCACCGGGAATCGAACTCCAGGTTACTCGCGTACTATGAAATTAAAGGCGTGCACCCAGCCCCTGAGCTACCACATATACTACCACATCTACTTAACGGAATTTTGGAATAGCTGGAATAGAATAGCTTTAATACATTCTTCCACTTACTTACATCATTGTAAAGAAGCATTTTCGTACGTTGCACACGCTTATTAACGTCACAGTCGTAATATTAGTCATACTTAAGTTTTTCATGTTAAAATGCTACATAGTTTTGATGACGACTACGTAGCATTTTAACATGACAAACTTCTTTAGATACTCATATCATCATTTAAATGGCAGCTTGTTATAAAACATCTGCTAAACTTGAGCTTGTAAGTGGAGTAATTACGATATATAGCAAGCTAATTAGAAACAGCAGCGTAACATTCTTAAGCCGTGTGGTGGCGGCTTGCTTAAAAGAATACTACCACTCCATCTCATCCAATGGATCTCGTAAAAGGCGAGTAAGGAATTAAACTGCACTGTGCACCCAACAGCGCATGGTGGCGTGGGCTCACCACCTATCACACCAAGTGCATTAGATTGTTTTGGTGAAACGTGGATTGTGGCAGTCATCTGTTTTTGCAGTGAGGGCCCAGTCTCTGACTACCCCTTATGGGATACAGTCGTGATCTTATGTATATATGTAACGTTCTTAGTCTAATATTTTTAAAATGAGAGCCGTGGTAGCTCAGGGGCCAGGCGCTCGTCTTAAAATTCACAGTATGCCAGTGATCGGAGTTCAAACAGCGGCGCCGGTATCACTTAAATTGTTCCGGAGCATTATATATTCGGTATCCATTAACATTGGAGCATTATGGATTGTTATTTTTTCTTTTCTTTTATACGTATGGGAACAGATCAGGTGGTAGATAAGAAATGTCAAAAAATAGCCCTTTACTGTTATTAACGCACATGGTTCTCTTCCTTTCCTCTATTACTTTCCTTATCATATTCACATCTGTTTTTCACAGTGAACACTGATTTCTTTTAAGTATTAAAATTGTTAAAAACTCGTGTTTTTTAAACTAAAACTAAGTAAGTAGGTATTTGAAGAATCCTTTGAAGGTACTGGGTCTTTTTCAGTGTTGAAACACTTCGAAATATTTTTATTTCTAAGATATCCAAGTTTCCCTTTTTCTCTTATTAAGATTTCTTTTACCGCCGAGGACGTGCTAAATCAACCTATTTTGCAATCTATAAAATAAGTTGTATTGCCACTGGTGGTAGGATTTCCACGCAGGGATCCGTCTAAGTAGGTATCACCGCAGTGCCAGTTATTCTGTGTGCAAACATTACTGTATTTAGAGCATTGATAAATAGTATATTTGCTGAGAATATGGTATTTTAGAACAGATGTCTCAGGGGGACGAGCGCAATGTGGACACAGCAGTTGTTATGGGAAGACGTTGCATTTACAATCTACGAAAGATTAGCTCGTCTTGTCAATTTCTTCGATTCCAATATAAAAAAGGGAGAGACTCTGCTCGCTATCTTTGAAATTTAAACCCAATGGCCAGTGTCTCAACCACGGTTTAACAAAAACTTAAGCCAATCATAAAAGGTTACATCAAAATCAACGCTATGTTTTCGTGGTTACACTTGTAGAAAGCTACGCGAAGTGCTAGATCACGGGAGCTTGCCCGCGCCCGCAGACATCCTGTATGTTGTGTTGTACATTAAATGACGATGTCCGCTTTACAATACTTGACGGCTGTATGCAATGTGTAACAGACCTTTAGCCCAGCGATCAATGGACGTTTGTCTACTGCGTCATGGGTTTGAGTACATGTGATGAGATTCTATCTAAAGATGTGAGAGCTGCAGTTCAGGCAGGCATTAGAAACAAGCACAGTTTCATACATACATACATAAATAAATACATACAAACAGTCACGCCTTTTTCCCGTATAAGTGGTTTTTCCGTCTAGGTAGGTACTCCCCCAGGGCCAGTTATTCTGCCGTGAAGCAGAAGAGTGCAAACATGACTGTGTTTCGGTTTGAAGGGCTCTGTGAAATAGCGTAATCACTGGGCATATGAGACTTAAGAACTTATGTCGCAGGGCACAGTGTTGTGTCACACAGAAATTTCCTGGGTGACACAGCATATGTTATGGGCAGACGTTGAACTTACCATCAGGTGAACGTTTTGTTCGTGTCATCACTTTATCGAATAAAAAAAAAGACAGATGCCGCCACTCGAGAAACGAGACATGACGGGTGGCGAATCACATCGACGCCATTTTGGTACGATTCAAAAAATTCTTACTCCCTAATAAGAATTTTGTTGCAGCATTGCATATTATGGTCTGTCCAATACCTTAGTTGTCTCTTACGACACATCGATAAGAAAAAAGACGTACGTGCTAATCTTCTCTGCCGGACACCTATCGGCTATGTATGCAGTATTCCATAATTATTAAAGATTACTTTTTTTTCTTATTATTATTAGATTATGTAACGAAGACGACCATACAGAACTCCGATTCTATTGAAAATGGCCACAAAAGCAACAGTGATACAGGAGACAAGTTCTAATTTAAAAAGATACATATGTTAAATGTAAGCATGTTGCCGTTTGTTCGGTATTATCTCGCCAAAGTATCGCGCCACCATTATGCGCGACAGCTCCTTCGCAATCAGATGGCCCTGAGTGATATTCTGAAGCTCTGAAAGACTGGTTGTCTATGAGTTCGTAACGAGTATTGTAACAATGTTAATTTTTTACAGTTATGTTTGTTACGTGACATGTAATTGAAAACATGCCTGGAGAGTAGTTAGTACATTGTTCAAATCTCAGCCGCAGTCAATATTTATGCAACTCAGAAATTAATATTAACAGGGTCTGGATGTATTTGTTATTGTCTCTTGTTTCTCTATCTTGTCCGTTAAGGTAGGTACCACCGCAGTGACAGTTATTCTGCCGTGAAGCGGTAGTGTACAAAAATTACTGATTTTCGATCTGAAGGGCACTGAGAGCTGGTATAATTACTCGTCATTATACGACTTAGGAAAAGGTGTCTCAGGGTGACGGGCGCAGTGTGGTGCCACACAGAAATGTACTGGGTCACACAGCATTTGTTATGGGCAGACGTTACACTTAGCATCAGGTGAATATTTTGCACGTCTAGTCATTTTCTGCAATAAAAAACGCAATGCGATAGCGGATCACAGGTCCGTTTCCCGAACAGAACCAATTAATTTGTGTTATTTTTTTTATAGATATATAGATAGTAGGATGCTTGTGCATTAGCAGTAGCAATAAATAGCTGTAATTAACCCAAAATACACTACAAATCCTAGTGAGGGATCCGATTTTATTTAATAAAATGTGATGATGGCACTGAACGGTCTATTCAAAAGTGTACCGCGTCACGTACTGGTTAGCGTACCTGACTTTAGCCCCGCGGGTCCTGGGTTCGATTCCCAGCCGGAGCGAATATTTGTGCAAAAACACAATGTTGGTTTTCGGGTCTGCTCGTGTTGTGCTTGTGAAATCTATGTCTGTATAACGCACCCACGATACAGAAGAATATCCTACTGTGAGCCATAGTTTTTTTTAAGAAAATATACAATGCAGACTTTTGATTAGTGTTAGTATTTTTTAGTGTTAAAAGCGTATTATTTGCATCCACATTCACATGCAATTCCATAAAAATTTATAGCCTGCAAGCAACCTTGGTTCGATTATCATTGCCGGAACCATTAAAATAATGCACTATGGTGAAAGAAAACATTTCTTTGACGTATTAATGTCTGCGTCGTATAAGTCGACTGATGTGATGGTAGAAAAATCTTGGTCTTTAACAGATGCAGAAAAAATTTTAACAAATATGCCAGGCTCAAAGTAGTTGCCAGAGAAAACTGCAACTAATTTGTTTAATAACAGCCTTTATAATAATTGGCGTGTGGTGGCGGCTTAAGAGAATCTACCACACCATCTCATACCGTGGGTGTCATAAAAGTCGACAGACGGAAATTGAAAACCAGGAGATGGGCAGCTTCTTCTTGGAACATCTGCAACTATGGCAAAATCCCCCAGAAAATGAGAGCTACAAACTTTTGTGGCAATCTATTGGGGAGCCCTATGTTCAGCTGTCGACTAGTGATAGGCTGTAATGATGATGATGATTTAGTATAATTTTATGGTAGACCTTTATGGATCACGTTTGTTTTGTAATACTCCTGCTACTTTCAATAACATTTTGTTAGAATTATAGTTTAAACACAAAAAGACAATAAAGTATGAAATACACGCAGACCTCTCGTGCAACTAATCGTTTTTGTAAATTATGGCATGCTGCTTCTACAATGTAACTTTGTAAAGGTCGTCGAATCAATGTATATTACACTGTTAAATTAACTTATTGGTATTTGATTCCAGAATGTTCTAATTCTTTATAAGTTTTTAGATTTGTCGATAGAATGACATTTCGTAGAAACGCCAAATCACATCATGATCATGTTTTTAGGTATTAGATCACGCTGTAGTAAATCAGTCGACTAATCGGGGAAGTACCTTGTTTTTATATAATACGGGTGTAAAGTAACATCACAACGCAGTCTCCTTTGTTAAATGATATGACGTCCACCGATGATAAATCCGATCAGATCCGACGAATGTTGTGTTCAATTTTGACAACGGAGACAACCTGCGCATATTGTTGAAAGCTATCCACTGCGCAGGAGATATTGTAGTGAGTGTACGCGCAAACACAGAATCACTCGTCTTGGCTTTCTCCTGGCCGATATAACGATCATGTACTCACGTGTCAGAAACACCTTTTTCTCTATTACAATTTTACGCAACGCAGAGGCAGAATTTTTTTTGGATCGTACTAAAATAACAGCGACGTGGTTCGTCATGTCTCGTTTCTCGCGGGGCGAAAAGCCCTTGTATGGGAAAAAGGCGTGACTAAATGTATGTGTGTCACTTACTACTATAAAATATACGAAAGCTTTAATGTGCTTGCAATCTTGAATCTTTATGCAGTTTTTATTAGGTGAAATGGGGTCAAACGATTTTAATTAGAAAAGTTGTTATTAAGCATTTAATGGCGCATATAATTTTTTAAATCTTTGGTGACCTTCATTATACGAAAAGGTGACATTTATTTAATTCCTAATGAATATTTTTTTTTCTATTAAGTTGATAAACTCTTATATTCCAACAACAAAATACACAACAAGTAACAAGTAAATAAATTAACAATAAAACTCTTATTGTTACGTTATAGAGTGTTTTGTCCTACGAGATGGTTACATCTACTAGGACAAGCGACTTTACTGGTGGTAGGATTTTTATGCAGAAATCGATATATAGTGAAGCAGCAGTGTGTGCACATTGCTGTGATTCGGTTTGTCTGGCATTATTGCTAGTGTACTCGTCTAGACACAAATAAATAGAGATTAAGCTTTTTTTTTCTTTTATTAATTAAAGTGACGAAACGAGCAAAACCTTCACCTGGTGGTAAGTGCAACGCCCGCCTACAACAAATGCTGTGTTACCTAGAATATTTCTGTGTGACACCACACTGCGCCCGTCACCCTGAGGCATCAGTTCTTAAGTCTCAAATGCCCAGTGATTACGCTAGCTCACAGTGTCCTTCAAACCGAAACACAGTAATGCTTGCACACTACTGCTTCACGGCAGAATAACTGGCCTTGGGGTGGTACCTACCCAGACGGATTCCTGCGTAGGAATCCTACCACCAGTCCGTCCGATTGGTTAATAACACGCTAGTAGTGATTCCATATGGTGGTGGCGTAAGGAAATCTACTACAAGACGTCCGCGTGGCTTAGTGGTCAGAGTACCTGACTTCTACGCCGCCGGTTCTGAGTTCGAATCCCAGCAAACATTTGTGCAAAAACACAAATTGTTGGTGTTCGGGTCTGGTTGTATTGTACATGTGAAATTATTGTCCTGGTAATGGGTACATTTTCAGCACCCACGATACAGGAGAAATTCTAATGTGGGCTCAATTTTTTTTAAATACTTACTAATAGTGTTGCCAGGCGTTCCCACTTGCGCGAGATGTCCCGATTTTTAGCGTTCTGGTGACACATCACGCTTTGCCCTTGATCCGGACGCCTAATGTTCCGATTTTTTACTAACCTCTAAATGTATCTAGTTTGTTTAAATTTTAATTGTTTCTTATAGGTACTAATCAAAGGTAATATGCCTACCTTAAAAAAAACTATCCGATAAAAATAAAAGATTATTCACTTCTGTGAACCTGTATTTTTTAAAAATCATTTTCGCCGTCCCGATATAAAAAAAAAATTAGTGATTATTTTTAACTTCCATCCCGAAATTTGACACACTAGAACTGGTAACACTACCTAGTTATCACGAGAATGTTGTCAGAGTCAAGTTAGGGACATACCTGGAAAATGTCATGGCTTTCGACAGAATATACAAATAAGGCTACACCAAAAATACAGAGATCATTGACGGAAGGCAGCGTCCAAGGTGCGAGCCGTCAGATACAGTGATTGCCAATACATCTGCCAGACGTGGTGATTATTGCGAATTTATTCATTTAAAGAAAGACCTCTGTCCAGCAGTGGACTATTGAAAGACTGGTGGAATTGCAAAGATTAATGTTTGCAATACCACCAGCATTATTAAATAAATAACGACGACCTGACTTCTGCGCTATGGATCCTGGGTTCGAATTCCAGCCGGAGCTAACATTTGTAAAAACACGAATTGGTGTTTGGGTCCGATTATGCGGTGCATGTGCGGAGAAATCCTAGTGTGGCAAACCACTTTTTATAAAAAAAAATACAATACTAACAATAACTATGGTCTGTGTCTGACTGTGTGTACTGTTACAAGTACTATCGTTAACTAGTGTATGCATTTGTCTCAGTACGTTACAGTTATAGCTATAAATAAATCTGCACGCGAGGTCTAAAAACATTATTCATGCGAGCTCGCGCCGCACGGCTGTAACGCCATATATCGTTGTATGGTCTGGATTCCATTTCAATGGCTACAGTTATTAATAATCGTTTTGTATATTCATCGAACCCATCTCAGGTGATGGAAAGTGATGAAAGGTTATCTTTATGGAAAATCGGTAATGCATTTTGTGTTCTCGTTTAAATTTTGCAACGAAGTGTGTCGCGTGAAATGTTGACAATCAATACTACTATTATAAAGCTGAAGAGTCTGTTTGGTTGAACGCGCTAATCTCAGAAACTATTGGTTCGATTTGAAAAAATATTTTAGTGTTAGATAGCCCATTTATCGAGGAAAGATGTAGGCTACATAACGTCAAGCTTCGACCCTTAGAGCATCATCATCATTATTTCAGTCCACTGTTGAACATAGGCCTTCCCCATAGATTGCCACAAGTTTGTAGCTCTCATTTTGGGCAGTTTTGCCGTAGTTGCCCCGCTTGGCAGGCGGGTTGGCAACCAAAAGGGGTTGGAAAAACGAAGTTTTTAGTATTGGATAAAGTGCTGAAACGAGCACAACGTTCACCTAATGGTAAGTGCAACGTCTACCCATAACAAATGCTGTATCACCCAGAAAATTTCTGTGTGACACCACACTGGGTCCATCACGCTGAGACATAAGTTCTTAAGTCTCATATGCCTTGTGATTACGCTAGCTCTCAATGCCCTACAGACCAAAACACAGCCATGTTTGACTCCCGAATAATCCTGGCCCTGTGGTTATGTGGGACTGTTAAAGATTAAAACCTCACGGTGGTCTCCAACAGCGTCGTCATCACGGTGACTCAAAACCACTTACTGAGTTACTGGGTGTTTAGGACTCTCATTCCGATTGCTTGCAAAGAAGAGACTAGTTTTTATATACGGAACACCTTTTTGTTTCGACTAGGTAGGTTTGCTTTGCTTTTAAGGACGAGCTAGTGAATTTAATAATCATATATAATCTTTTATCCGTGTCTTAAAACTTACTAAAACTTACTCACACATTTGCACACGACTGCTGACTGACTGTTCTAGTGCGAACAGAAGTGAAGAATAATTAGTTGAAGTCATTCCTTTGGCAGACAATTGGTGATTAATAAAAAAACTTTTCAGATAAACATATAGACGATTTTCTCGTTAATTTACGAATACTTTTTTAGTTAATAGAATCAGGCGTTACTTTGCGGAAATCCATTATAATGAAGAAAAGTAAGTTAAATACTTTTTTTACACACATATTGATTATCTTTTCTTATTTACTTTTTAAGCAGCAGAATAACACATCGCCCTGTGTTCGAAATTCAACTGTAATTTATAATTTATTAAGTTTGACGTTTTGAGGTTTGAGTAATTATTTGTTGACATTTTAAAATTCACATTTTATAATTCTATGGCGACAATCTCTACTCTGTGCGACTGTTTGACCACAGACTATTATGTGTTTGACATTGAGAGTATAAATATAAACAAACGACTGACTATTATGTGACATTGTCAGTGTGAACTTAAATATTAAACGTTTTATTTTAATCAATTTAATGCGTATGTAACACATTTTTTTCTCCATACGTACTTTAGCTACGCCAAATCTCACACTCCTACCTGCACGCATCTTCTTTAAAAGGGGTACAAAAGGGGGCCAGTATTAATCATTAGATGACGGTGAATTTATTTCACATTACGATTTTAATCTTCGCTTATCTGTTGGTTGTATTTTAAATTTATACATTACATAATATACGAATTGGTACAAAAATAAAGTGCGAATAATACTTTAAGGAGACTGAGTACAGGATCTTATTATGATAGGTATCCTGAACTTTACTGAAAAGTTCAGGATACCTTTCATAATAAGATACTGGTGGTAGAACTTCGATGCAGGAGTCCGTCTAGGTAGGTACCACTACAGTGATTGATATTCTGCAAATAAGTGTGCAAGCGTTACCGTTTTTCGTTTTTTCTCTCTTTCATTTGCTCTTTAATTTGATTAAGTAACGGGGCGAGCAAACAAATGCTGTGTCTACTACACACTGCGTCGGCCACCATGAGACATTAGTTCTTAAGTCATATGCCCAGTTATTACACTATCTCTCAGTGCCCGTCAGACCGATTAACTGACCCTGGGGTGGTACTTACCTAGACGAATCCATGCAAAGGAATCCTATCCTAGTGGTAAAAGCATTTATCCACATCAAGAAGGAGACTGTGTCCGTTTAAAGGTAGTCTATTTATTGACTTTACTGATCATATTATATTAAATAACTGATCCCATTCACAAGGTGATGAGTGCAGTGCAATACATTACAGAACTTTATAAGGTTCTAGGTGGCAACCGCAACTGTTAAGGTAAGGCTTAGTGCTTACTAAGTTAAGGACTTCCTCGACTCTACTAGATGGGATGAAGATGGGCAACAGCATGTTCCTGTAACATCGGAATAAATTAACTGCGGCAGCCAACCCGCCGGCCAAGCGTGGCATTATGTCAGAATCCCCTCCAAAATAAGAGCTACAAACTTGTGATAATCTATGGGGGAGGCCTATGTTCAGCAGTGGACTAGTGATAGGCTGAAATGATGACGATGATGAAGAGTAGTTCTACACCTTGCACACGGACCTCATATTCCTATAGATTAACTTTTGGTAATTAATTTAAAAATATTAGTAAAAAAATAGATCTAAAAATAAATCTTCTTTTCTAATAATGTTTACGAAACTATTATAAATATTCGACTATTTGGGGGTTTTTAATTTTTAATTTTGGGGACGGTTTAAGTCCCGCAAAAAGTACGCCGCTCTGGAACAGTGTTAGTTAGCAGACTTTAGAGGCCACTCACGCAGCCCACTTTTCGCCCTCGCGGGAAGCGAGTCGTGACGTGTGGCGAACCACGTCGCCGCCATTTTGGTGGAGTCAAAATTCTTACTCCCCATTTCGTAAACGAGCAGTATAGTGACAGCATTGCATATTATAGTGTTATTCTGCACGAATAAAGGCTGCCCGTACAATACCTTAGTCGCTTCTTACGACACTTGCAATTTTATTTATTTGTATAGATATCGTAAATTTTCTTAGTTAACAAAATGAAAAATTATGATATCTATCACACGATGCAATTTTCAAAATAGCGAGCACATTTGACATAACTCAGAAATAAGTTACGACAATTACTGCAGAGTACCAGGAGATCATGTGTTCTATAGAGCTTAATTGCGCGTCGCTTACGAGGCTAGCAGCGGGTAGCCGTGCTCCAGCGACACGCGATCCCGCGCCCTTTCTGATGTAAAGGGATAGCCTTAAGAACATTCGGAATTGGCATTACTTAAATATATTTCTTGAACAACGAACGAACGTAGTCTCACTACATAATTTTCAACGAGACACGTGTGTAATAAATTAATCTCAAACTATCTACTGTCGATTCGCTTCTAATAGTGAAATAATGTTTATTAATCGATCAAGAAGTTTTTATATTACACGTATAAAAAACTCACACTTTCTCTTCATTATATTAATATTAAATTTTCAAGTCTTATTACATCCCACGTAAATTAAGTACCTCTCACTAGGATTTGTGTTGCTTCCTGCATACGTTTTACAGGCATACATTTAACATGCACAAACACTCAGACCAGGGCTACTGAGTAACTCTTCTTCACACGCCAAAATAAAGCTCATTCATTGGTTAATCGGATCAAATGAAACCGATTACGAAACCAACCAGATTTACACAGTCGACCCCCAGGAACAACTATCAGTTGGCTGTATCATATTTGTTCCGTGCGGAAATTCAACACGCGACCCAGAAGCCAATTGCTCATCCATAGCCAATTGCTCCCCACTAATTCGTGTTTAGATGTTGTCGTTGCCGCGTTTCGAAATATTTCCCTAGGTAGGTTCCACCGTACGTATATAAGTAACAGTTATTCTATCAACAAGCACTGACGTACAAACACCATTGTGATTAATTTTGAAGGCCACTGAAGTTAGTGTAATTATGAGGAACTAGTGGTCGGCCTATGGCGCAAATTCGACCGGAAGTCATAACTTTTTAAAGTTTTACGCTATTGGCGTTCGACGTTGAATTTGTTGGCAAACTTTCAAAATTGCATGGTGACAATCTCTATTCCGCGCGACTGTTCGACAACAGACTATTATGTGTTTGACATTGTCAGTATTAACGTAAACAAATGCCAGACTATTATATGACTAACATTGTCAGTATGAACGTAAATGATAATTGTTTTATTTTATAGAATTAGGTCACATATCAGCTTCCTCGTTTCTTCTCCGTACAAATTGTAAGTATGCCAAATCTCACTCTTTCGTGTGCGTGATACGCTTAAAAAAGGGTACAAAGTTTTCTTTTCACGTATTAATATGCAGATATGAGACTTAATTATCGATTTCTAATGATGACGAACGTAGTGCGGTGCGCATCTTAACGGTTTAGTAGCGGGCGCAGAATTAACCATCTAGAAAACGTCTAGAAGACATCTAGAACTCGCCCATCACTTGCTACTTCCACAATAAAATTATATTTTACAACATTTATCTATGATGATAACGCTGTAGGTTACAATACCGTGATAAGCCAGAGGGCTACATAGCTACGTTTTGAGACAGCGCTCTCCATGTTCACCTATTACCTTACACATATTTTCCGGTGCTTTCAACCTTCTTTAAGCGCCATGCCCGTATATAAGACTTCTGGTTATTTTTCTTCCTGTTTTTAGTTTGTTGTAGGTCTTAAGTCGAAAAGCATTATCTTAAATATTGACATATAATGCTCTACAAATATCATTATAAACGACACAAACATAATTATTTTATTTAAGAAACACAGAAACGCCAGGAAAACTCATTGCAGTCGATAGCGGAAATTACGTCACAAAAAATTTGTGACGGCTCGTTTGGTGAGTGGGTGATTGAAGTGATTGGATTTTGGGCTATGGATCGCGGGTTCGTTTTCCACATGGGACTATTACTTGTAAAATATTGTTAGATACATTGGTGATGTGTCATTTTTATCTATAAAACGCCTCCATGACGCAGGAGAAATCAAAGTGTAGAAAATCGTTTTAAAAATGAGTGTAAATTTTGTAAGATCGATATAGATTTTGACTTGTAAAGCTTTAAACACATGCCCAAATTTTAAATGAAAATGTTGACCTTGAAAAAAAAATACTACTGTCAGTGACAGAACTCATTAATTTTTCGTTTAAAACATGAACGCGTAACTGAATCTTGTCGCAATGACGTCATCTGGCTCTGAGGTGTAGTTTATAATGCTGTTAGGTGTGGAAAAAGCCAGAATTAAAGTATTACTAAATAAAAGTCAAGGAATTAAATAAAAATTAAGTCTACCCAAACAAAAATTTAATAAAATATTTTAATTTTAAAATTGAAGATAGTATTTAAAATCCATATAATCGATGCTCTATTATCATACGTTCATTATCAAGAATGCGGCAGGCTACACCCAATCAGACAATCCTTGATTTAGCTGCTACTACCTTAGCCGTTACGCCAGCCTACGCACCTTGCAAGACCTTTACTATGTTGTTTAAACTAAAATCTTATTGGTACAGGTCAATTCCATTACATCTTTAATACAGCCGTAAAGGTCAGCGCTATTAACAAAGCTAGTAATGGATGGCATTTCGTTTGTTCAACTATTAACGTGTGCCGATTTCTTGTTTACAGAAGAACGGAGGCACGGTCTCTGTCACCCGCCAAGATACTGCCGGCAACGATATGTTGGATCGGACACACGCCTTCTAGCATTAGCGTTCCTATGTGCGGGTACTGTTATTATATTATCTTGTATTACAGTTACGCGGAACAATTTCTCTCAGGACTGTATTTCGTAATAAATGATTGTTCACGTTGCACGTCGATGTGGTTGAGGCATTATTTTATAGTGTACCATTACACTACACACGATGTTATTTATTGTTTTCCGAAGAAAGCGATAAAATTATCCCTCGTTACATAGATTTATTTCGTCGTATCTTTCAATAGCTTTTAGTACATGTTACATTTAAATGTATGAAAACCATATTTTAATAATCTCAGGTGAATTTAAAAGTAAACACTACGCTCGTCACCCTCAGACATCAGTTCTCTAGTGTTCTAGAGTTCTCTAGTTCTCTTATGCCCAGTATTTACACTAGCTCTCAGTGACCTTCATACCCAAACACAGTAATGTCACACTTTAATTTTTTTTATTGGCTAAAGTGATGAAACGAGCAAAACGCTCACCTGATGGTAAGTGCAACGTCTACCCATAACAAATGCTGTGTTACCCAGAAAATTTCTCTGTGACACCACACTGTGCCCATCACCCTGAGACATAGGTTCTTAAGTCTCATATGCCCAGTAATTACGCTAGCTCACACTGCCCTTCAAACTGAAACACAGTAATGTTTGCACACTAGGTAGGTACCACCCCAGGGCAGTTATTCTGCCGTGAAGCAGTAGTCTGCATATATTACTGTGTTTCGGTCTGAAGGGCACTAAGAGCTAGTGTAATTATTGAGCTTATGAGACATAAGAAGTGATGTTTCAGGATGATGGGCGCAGTGGTGCCACACAGAATTGTTGTGGTTGCCACAGCATTTGTTATGGGCAGACGTTGTACTTACCATCAGGTGAAAGTTATGCTTTAACGTTTTGGTATTAAAATAAATATGTTCTATGATAAACAATGTTTCATTGAACTATTTATGGACTTAGTAAGGGCGGTAGTAAGACGAGACTGTGGTCGGTCGGTAAGAGCCGACGTAGTTCAGAGGCCTTGCGCTTGCTTTAAAATTTCATAGTACGTGATTGACCTGAGTTCGATCTCTGGTGCTCGCACCACAAATTTTTCTGCAATTTTAACTACGTGCTAAGCGGTGAAGGAAAATATCCTGAAGAGATCTGCATGTCTGAGAAATAATAATTTTTCGACGACTCGTGATTTCCGCCAACCCGCTTTGGAGCAGCGTAGCGGACTCTTCCTGGCTCCAAAAACTCTCCCTAAAATGAGAAGAGGCCTGTGCTCAGCACTGCGACATTTATAGGCTGTGACTTTAGACGAGATGAGCAAGTCGACCATAGCAATTGAAGTGTCATCCAGAAATATGAATTCAAAGTTCAATGCACTGCGTTTGCTAACTTGGATCAGTTATTAGGTCCAAATGCTCAGTAATTTGACAGTACCTTTCAAACTAAAATATATTAATGATTGCACACCATTTTGCATCAGAATAAACAGTATATTATATAAGTTATACTGTTGAGCGAAAGCTTGTAAGTACAAACTTATAAGCTTTCGCTTAACAGTTAACAATTCATTTATGATGACTAATTAAAATAGAGGAAGTAAACCGCGTGTTACACTACAATATTGTGATCGAATCTGTTTTGTTGCGAAATACGGTAACGCGTTAACAGCTCGCGGCAACACGTCCGTATCTTGTATCTCCCTCGCCGCGCCTCGCGCTAATTCCTTAATTAAGTATAAACCGACGCTGAATGTTCAATAGTTATCCGTGGGTTTGCAACAGGCGAATACTTGTGTTTTGACACCTTATAATTGTTGAGTAAGTTACAGTTTTCTACGATTGAGCAAGCGCTGTTTTAATTTTCCTCGTACGGAAGTGAAAATAATTTTGTTTAACCTCTATTGTAACTTTAAGTTGTGGGTGGCGCAGTGGCCAACCCTCCTCCCTACCCAATCCCTTCTACATCATCATCATCGTCATTATTACAGCCTTTCACTAGTCCAATGCTGAACATAGACCTACCTCATAGGTTGCTACAAAAATTTGGAGGGATTTTGCCATAATTGCCACGCTTGGCAGGCAGGATGGTAATAGCAGTTTCTTTATTTAGATTCTGCTGCCCATGTCCTGCTTTATATTTTCCCTCTGTCGACTTTTACGACAGCCACGGGATAAGATGGGGTGGTAGATGTTCTTAAGCCGACACCGTACGGTAAACATTGAGATTATGACCTCGTAATTTTACTTGATTAACTATGATGTAAACTATCTATTGATTAATCTCTACTCCGTGCTACTGTTTGACGACATACTATAATGAATTTCACATTGACAGTATGGACGTAAGCAAACGACAGACTATTATGTGATTAACATTGTCAGTATGTATATAAATAATGAATGTTTGATTTTATTCAATTTTATAATATTTTTTATATAATATTTTTTTATTAATGAATTTGTAACAAAAAATTATATTTTAATTTTACCTTCGCCTATTCTTCTCACAAACTTTCACCACCACCACCACCACCACCACCATTTCAGCTTATCTAGTCCACTGCTGAACATAGGCCTCCCCCAATATTTGCCACAGTTTGTAGCTCACATTTTGGGGGGATTATCCCAAAATTGCCAAGCTTGGCAGGCGGGTTGGCTACCGCAGTTTATTTATTCAGATGTTCCAGGAAGATGCTGCTGCCCATCTTCTGGTTTTTATTTTTCCTCTGTCTACTTTTACGACATCCTAGGGATTGGATAGGCAGATCCCCATAAGCTGCTATCACAAACTTTAACTGATGCCAAATCCCACACACTTCCGTGTGCGCAATCTGCTTAAAAAGGGATACAAAGTTTTCTCTTCACCTATTAATATATAGCTTTCAGGAAACTACATATAGTTTTAATATACTACGAAATCTAATATACTATTATTTATAATATGAATTTACTCTGT
This sequence comes from Luehdorfia chinensis, assembly GCA_019845155.1. Taxonomy (NCBI): domain Eukaryota; kingdom Metazoa; phylum Arthropoda; class Insecta; order Lepidoptera; family Papilionidae; genus Luehdorfia; species Luehdorfia chinensis. The sequence goes on along the minus strand of JAHVAK010000003.1, from coordinate 5,743,757 downwards.
GGCACAGTTTCAATTAGCAACGAATGTTTCTCTATTTCGTACCACAATAAAGGCGGCTGCAAAGATGACAACTGCTAATACGCAATTACTTACCACACACCCGCATGAGACGTACGCAAATTATTTGTTTGCTCTATTTCGGAATCTTTGTGAGTATTCAAAGTTGTCGAGTTGCTTAATGACATAGTGTTGATATTTAAATGGTTTACTTTGCAATTATTGGTTTAAAAGTTTTAGTATAGTTGCTTGGTGATCGCTTTCTGGATACAGAGTTATTCAACGAATCTATCACATACGTATCTTAGGTACACTTTAGTAGCTGGATCGGTTGGCGTACGGTAGATTTAGACTTCTGCGCTATGAGTCGCAGGATTGATTCCAAATATCGTTCGATAGTTGCTTGTGAAACACACCAAAGATACAGAAGAAATCCTGGTGTGGCCTAAAGTTTTTTTTCAAATAATCGATATTATCGATTTCCGGTGTGTGTACCACTAAAATTGTCTATAGTAATTTTAAGTGATTATCGATAAAGGATAACTTCGTATGTTAACAGGAATATACAATAGAGAAAAATATTACGGGATCATGTCTGCCATCAAATACATCAGTAGCAGTGTGGCGGACTCTTAGCTGCTCAATTACACTCTCAAAAAATCAGAGTAGGTTTGTGCAAAGCGGTAGGGTTTATGGTGTCATACATCAAAGTCAAAGTCAAGTCTGTCCTCCAGGCCGATTTTCGACCACGGCGACAAATACCGAATACTGCCGGAAGTTATTAATTGCGCATGAGATATATGATAGTGCCACAGGTGTACGCGCAAACACAGGAGCACTCTTCCCAACCCGTGCCTGTTGTAAAGCTCACGTGATTAGATCAAAAGGAGGCTAGGATGCAGTGTAACAGATGGGGACAGTCATATCACAACCAGATCCGAAAACAAACAATTTGTGTTTTAGCACAAATGTTGGCTTCGACAGGGATTGGAACCCAGGCCCCGCGGCGTAGAAGTCAGGTACTCTGACCACTAGGCCACGCGGGACATACATCATTATAATTATCAGCTTAAGGTCTCTTCCGGTTCGCGTCACTTAGCCCGATCGTCGGCTCTACGCATCTAGTCGCTGCAAACCGCTTGCGCGGATCATCGCTCCATCTAGCTAAGGGGCTTCGGACACTACGTTTGCCTAAACGCGGTCTCTACTCTTGAAAGTGAATTGCCACTTGAGCAAAAGTGTATTTATTGGTGCAGCTCTAGTAGATTTTTTCGTTACCAAACTACTTTACCATTTATTTATAATTCACAATTTTTAAGCTGATGACAGTCAGACAATAGACATCTTATTTTGCTGTAAGTATTAGATAAAATACAGAGATTCCCATCTCTCTTCCTGGTTTTGAAATAACGCTTATGATGTATGATGGAAGGAAGGATCAGTTGCAATATCGAAGCCAAGGGACATTTCCTGATTTTGTCGATAACATTGACTTTGTTTGCGATTCCAACCCCACATATTTTATTGGTGGTATGTCGTGAATCATTTTTGTGCGAAGATTACTGTGTTCCAGTCGGAAGAGCACTGAGAGCTAGTGTAATAACTGGGCACACGAGACTTAAGAACTGACGTCTCGGAGGGATGTACGCAATGTGGTACCACACAGAAATGTTCTAGGTGTCACAGCATTTATTGTAGACGGACGTTGCTCTTAGCATCAGGTGAACGTTTTGCACGTCTCGTCACTTTCTCCTATAAAAAAAGTTAAAAAGTTCTGTGTTCATAGTGTTTTTTCTCTAATATCCTGTAGAAAATTGTTGGTGCGATTGGTAACTTTATAGTTTCGGAGACAGCTAAGAGTATACCTAGTGCCATTTCATTTTTTTTTTCAATTTATTTCTTATTTGGATAGCCTTCCACTAACTTATTAACCGGATAATTTGGCAATCAAATATGTAACTCCGGACGTGAAAAATGTATGTAAAATATGTACGTGTAACCGTCGTAGTCCAGAAGTCGGACGCTCGCCTCAAATTTAAAACCTCTGCCGGTACCTCTAAATTGTTCCGCAATTTTAAGTGCTGATTGACCGCGTGCTCAACGGTTAAACATGGTGAGGTAACCTTTCGTGGACAACACGAGTGAACACCGCCAATACGCATTGGAGTAGCGTGACGGACTCTCCCCGGCTCCAAAACTCTTTTAAAAATGCGAGGAGGTCTGTGCTCAGCAGTGGGACATTTATTGGCTGTTACTTTACCTATATATATACGGATGTAATTAAGTCGTAGTAACTCAGGACCGTGTTTTGTGGCTTTTATTAAGGGAGGTCAATGATCAGCAGGGGACTGGTGTGGTCTGAAATGGGTTGTTAATGATTATAAATAATAAAATAAAAAGCAACCAAATCCGCAAATCTAGTTTTATTAATATTCGCATAAATACATACGTGCATACAGTCACGCTTTTTTCCCATATAGATAGGCAGAGGTCACTCACGTAGCCCACTTTTCGTCCTCGCGGCAAACGGGCGTGACGGGTGGCGAACCGCTTCGCCACCATTTTGGTACGATTCAAAAAATTCTTAGTTAAAATTGGGTTTCCACGAGCAGTATAGTGACAGCATGGCATGTTTAGGTGTTATTCTGCACGTAATATAAATATAGAAATATATTATATATTACAATAGTTTGAAGTATATAAGTAGAAATAATTGCCACGGTATAATATACATAAAAAGCAGCTGCAAATGCAGCGTAACAGGAAACATATGTGAAATTAACAGTTCGACGTCTATGCATCGTATCTCATGATATTGCAATAGATATATCTTTAGTGATATATAGAAGACCCAGATTTGTAGCTTCATTCCGACACAGAATTATGTGGACTCTGGCAACTGGTGAGATGTGACGCGGACACACGCTAAACAAAATAACAGAGAATACACACGTGCCATTGCTATTTTGTATTATTTGTGGTAGGTAGCGTTAACATTTAATACGAGTAACAATTATCTAATAAATGAAAAACATTGTTTTGCGTTGCATTTTTAATTTATTAAAATTTTAAATTACTTTTGCCATGTAGTGGCAGCTTACGGGAATAACCCTATCTCCTATTTGTATGTATGCAATTCCTATTTCTCTGGCATTTCCTTTAGTGATTTTTTACCGTTAGTTTCGTAAAAGTTCGCTAAAGGAAATACCAGAGAAATATCCGGGTCTTAAAAAAGTGCAGGAATAATCATCTCAAATATTCATACAAGTTTGAAACATGAATCGGACATAGATGTCAAAGAAAATGTCATCAAATCATTATTAGATAAAGCTAATTATAAAATTAATAAATGTGTGGAAATCACTCTGCACTTGCAAAACTTTAATTTGATGTAATAATTTAGTGCAATTTTTAAATAACGGTATGTAATATGACATTGAGAAAAAGAAAGACCCCAGAGTTTCTTGCCGGTTCTTCTCAGAGAGTCTTATTTTCAGTCGTAGTCAAATTTCAACTTTGACTACGACTTTGTCAGACCTAAAATACTCATACCGGCTAGCAATGAGGGTTCAGTGAATTAACAAATTTAGTGTGGCTTACATTCGCGCCAAGAACACGAAAAATTATGGTGTTCAAAGTTGTGTTCATTTACCACCAAGAGAGCCTCTCGTCTGTCATCTCTTCTATAAAGAATGAAGTTCATCTTGTTAGAAACAATTTTGTTTTTGGAGAGAACTACACTAACACGAATAACATGTAAGATTTCAGTAAATCATTTCGAGCCAAAGGTGTAGTAAAGAGCAACTAGGGAAATAAATAAACTAAAGGAGGATTCTTATAATGTACTTCGAAAGAAACTCTTTATTTTTTCTATTTGATAAAAGTGACGGAACGAGCAAAACGTTCACCTGATGTTAAGTGCAACGTCTGCTCATAACAAATGCTGTGTCACCCAGAACAGTGTGACATCACAATGCGCCTGTCACCCAGAGACATCAGTTCTTAAGTCTCATATGCCCAGTGATTACGCTAGCTCTCAGTGCCCTTCAAACCGAAACACAGTAATGTTTGCACACTACTGCTTCACGGCAGAATAACTGGCCCTGGGGTGGTACCTACCTAGACGGATTCCTGCATAGGAATCCTACCACCACTACCTGTTAAATTAGTCCATTATGGCGAATACTCTTCGTTAGTCTATATCTAGGTATATCTTAGTGGCGGATTACAAATTGCTTAAATGATGAGGATTTGGTTTTTGCACAATATATCTTTATCGATCCTCGATACGTATGTAAGGAGTTACTTTCAGTGCTCTATCCATCTGGCCTTGTGGTCAGAGTGCCTGACTGCTACGCCGGGGGTTCTAGGCACAAATCCTAGCCGGAGCTAATATTTATTCAAAACACTAATTGGGGTTCTTGAGTCTGATTGTGTTGTGAATATTCTTATTGCATGAGTGTTACCAGAGCGGAGAGGTTAGGATGAGTGGGGCAGGAGAGTGTGTTCCCTTGTCTATGCGCGTAAAATTGTGGCACTGTAATATCTCATGCTCAGTTGGCATTTGCAACAAGGGGTTTATGTGTACTTCGAAGTTATCCTTTCTTTAATATAATATAATAAATAATAGTAAAAAAATAATTTGCAAATTGTAAATACTCCTTAACAGCAGTCAACAAACTTGCACCGAACGATATCCAATTATATGATTTTCACAATACAGTTTAAAATGAATTGTTCGCCATAAAATCTTACTTCATCTGTCTGTTTGCCTGTCTCGGGTTGATGTGTGGCCAGTGCGTGTTGCAGACTCCATTAGAGACACGAATTATGGCCGGCTGCTGTGGCAAGCAATGCTGTGGGAATGTCGTGTCGACCACCGACATTTTTACATATTCAAATAACGTAAGGTGCAGCGCTGGTGCTTAGGTTTCGTAAGGTATTGAGCATTACGTTTATAATGTTGCTTGTAATGTATTATTATTCAGTTTTGTAATATATATTCATGAAAACCTAAGCAATGGCTGTGGGTTTTAGTTTGTGAACTCCTAATGTTCATATTCCAATGAATGTTTCTCAAAAAAAAAGTTCTTAAGAAACTAACCGTTAACAATGTCAATAAAAAGTTGAACGTGATATAAATAAAAAAACCGATTTTATTTTACCAATGCGTATTGCTTTCCTCAAAGTGTTTTCATAAACCGCTGAGCACTCGGTAAATCGGAATTTAAAATTTCAGCTTAATTGCAGACGCACCGGCATAGAGGATCGAACTCAGTTCTCTCGTACTAAGAAAGTTAAGGCGAGCGCCCAGCCCCGGTGATGTGGCTCCATTTTTTAATTACGAAGTCCACAAACCCGCAGCGACAGGGATTCTTCCCAACTTCGGAGCGGTCTCAAAAATTAGGCATTTAGGAGGGAAGATAGTAGGCCATAGTGATCACATACCAAAAAACGCAATTACACTCGTAAGTCTTTTTTAATTTATTATAAGGAAACGTTTGACCTCAATCCCACCTGATTGTGTATGTAAGGCAGTGATGAGGTTTTACATAAACCGCGTCAGCCTTGAAGTCTTGTATTCAATTATATCTTTTCTATAAGTCTCTAAATGTCGATTGCTTGACATACGCTTTTTTCATGTTGGAGGATTAGCCATAAGTGCCTAGCTTTGCAGTCGGATTGGAAATCACCCTACCAGACACTGCGCACTTAGACGTTGCAGTCCGTCACCGGTTTGGCTAATTTTGATTTTTAATAATTCAAATGTCTGTTCAGCCATAAATCAGAGGCTATAAGATTTTTCAGGCATTTCCCTCAGTCGATTTCGACTACGTTGCATCGGACACTGAAAGCCATCTTACACGGCGAGTAAGTATTTCAAAATTTCCGCTGATATTTATGGGACCGTTATATATCTTGCGCTAATGACATGTTCTGGCTGTTAACAAAATAATATCGTGGGGGCGAAATCGCCTTAGAGCACATTACATTATTAAACACTGAATTTAATTGTTATTTTGACTTCAGCTTTTGAAATTGCTCCCAATGTCTATGTTACGAATATGACAGTGATATCTGTAGTGGCCTGTGATATTAAATAGTTTATTGTTAATTGAAATTTGGTTCGTAATTAGAACAATTCTCTGTCAAAATTTAATCAGACCATTGCCTTATATAATGACATTACAATGGGTAAATGGAAACGAATTATATTCTTACGTCATTCTTACCCGTTTGACTGTTGTAAACTGCCGATAGTACAGAAATAAATAGTTATACTAATATGTTAGTATCAGACGCTGTCTTATTGCCTAGTTCATGTAGAGTTAGGTCATAAAACTTGTAGGCATCTAGGGCAACGTTTTATTGTTGGTTGCCGTAACTAGCACAAGTGGAGGTTTTAAGTATTTATGAATCTAATCCGGTGATTATTTCTCGATGTATTGGAATGTGTGCTTTAAGATCGTGATGTTGAATCGAGTTTCGCAACGTGGTTGCGATTTGATGTAATTGATTCGTGTGTGTTTTGAATTGAGCGAATGAAATACGACGATGATATGTTCCAGGATTGCAAAATGTTTGTCAAATAGCTGATTTTCATCTATTATGACAGTTTAAAAATTGATTTAAAAAAGTAATCAATAAAATATTTTACTTTTGCTTTTTCATTTTAGTAGTAGCTTGTTCCACTAATTTACTTTACTATTAAATATTTTTAAAGCGTTTTACTGCCATTTACATGGTTGTTTGTAATAGAGCCACGCAATTGTATACTGGCCGTAGCATACTCGTATAAATAGTTCGGCTCGACCAGGCTGAGCTACACACCCACAGAATAAAAGTAACAGCCTATACATGAGCTGATAAGAGTCAGCCACACCGCGCCAAATTGAATTGGCGGACTTCACAATTCATACATACATACATACATAAGATCACGACTGTATCCCATAAGGGGATACAGCCCAGAGACTGGGCACTCACTGCAAAAACAGATGACTGCCACAATCCACGTTTCACCGAAACAATATAATGCACTTGGTGTGATAGGTGGTAAGCCCATCGCCACCATGCGCTGTTGGGTGCACAGTGCAGTTTAATTCCTTACTCGCCTTTTACGAGATCCATTGGATGAGATGGAGTGGTAGTATTCTTTTAACGAGCCGCCACCACACGGCAAAATTCATTGAAATGTTTTATACCACACATGCAGGTCTCCGCATGATTTTTTAATTTTTATGCATTTTTTTGGGATCGTTGTCATGTCATTTGAATACTATTAAATTTAAGAAGAGCGCCCGGTTCTTTGAACATTTGAGTTCCTACATAAGACTTGCGTGGAATAAAATCATATTGAGACCCAATTATCGGCAAATAGAATTCCATTATATTTCAGGAGACACACCTTCATATTTATCGTTCATGGAGAAGGGCGGGTAGCTAAGTGACTAACAGATCTTAGTGTAGTAAAAGTGAAACACATAAGAAAATACATATTAAATACATCCATTATTATCATACATCCATTATATCTATATGCTGCATCCCCTTTATATGGATAGCTGACCAAAAAAATAGTGGGCCCCAAATTGGCTAAGAGCACAGATGTCTTTCATACTGGTGGTAGGATTTCCATTCAGGAATCCGTCTGGGCAGGTACCAGGGCCAGTTATTCTGCCGTGAAGCAATATAGTGCGCAAACATTGACGTCTCAGACATCACATGTCAGACTGCCACCAGGACTGTTGCCAGGTGTCCCAATTTGCGCGGGACGTCCCGATTTTCGGGGGTTGGTGACATGTCATTCACTCTTCATCGGGACGCCAAATGTCCCGATTTTTAGTAAAGTCTAAATTTATCTAGTTTGTTTAAGTTTTATTTGTTTTTTTTCTTGTAATAGTAACATACCATTTAAGAAAAAAGTGACCTTCGTATAAAAATAAATGACGATTCACAAACAACTGTTTTTTTTTGTAGTCATTGTAGCTGTCCAGATTTGAAAACCCATTTCCCGATTATTTTTACCTTCCGTCCGGAAATCAGACACACTGGACCTGGCAACTCTGTCACACAGAAATGTTCTGGGTGACACAGCATTTGTTTGGGCACTTTGTTGCACTCACGTGAACATTTTGCTCGTTTCGTCATTTTAGCCGAAAAAAAAATACTTACTCATTTTTTTTTAATATCTCACAGACATGCTATTTAATTCACAGTATTTTCGTTTACTGGTATACGGTATTTTAGTTATATCGTATTTTCGTTTGATCACGTAGCTCAGTTCTAAAATGTGACGTGTAGTGGAGTCTAAAGTACAAGATCTTTGGAACTACGATCGTAAATCAGCCTGTCAAACGTGGCGATCTAAGCAAGTACCGCCAACTTGAGGAAGGTCTATCTAGAAGTAGACTATTTCAACGAATTTTTTAGAACTTTTTATCTGTTTTTTTTTTAAAAAACGAAGCCCCGTATTAGGGTTTCTCCTGCATTTTTGAGTGCATTTTATAGATATTAACTGCACATAAATAATCAGACTTGTAACTACAATATGTGGGTAAATGACATACTTGTTCCCGGGAATCGAACCTGAGAATATTACCTCAGAAGCTTCAATTATCTAGCCGCTGCACAAAGAGTAATGCTGTCTTTAAGGCGTCGTTCATTTCAAGGTTACATGCATGCATGTGCGTGTCGTGGCGACTTAAGAGAATCTACCACCCCATCTCGTCCCGTGGGTGTCGTAAAAGTCGACAGAGGGAAAAAGAAAACCAGTAGACGGGCAGCAGCATCTTCCTGGAACATCTGAATAAATAAACTGCGGTTGCCATCTCACCTCCCAAGCGTGGCAACTATGGCAATATACTCCCAAAGTGACAGCTACAAACGTTTGTGGCAATCTATGGGGGTGGCCTTTGTTCAGCATTGGACTAGTGATAGGCTCAAAAGGTAGATGCATACAAACATACAGTCACGCCTTTTCCCATAAAAGGAGTAGGCAGAGGTCAACACGTACCACTTTTCACCCCCGTGCGAAACGAGACGTGACGGGTGGCGAACCACTTTGCCGCCATTTTGTTACGAGTAAGAAAACATACATTCTCCACTGTGTTCCCACGAGCAGTATAGTGTCAGCCAACAATACCTTAGTCGCCTCTTACGACACCTCGGTAGGAAAGAGGTAGGTGCTATTCTACTTTGCCGGACATCTATAGGCGGCTGGACATCTATCGGCGGAGACAAGGTAACAGAGAGTAGAATTATATTTTAGAGTACAGAGTAGTGTTGCTTCTATTAATGTTTCACGATTGGAATGGTGGAAAAAACGTTAAAAGCATTTATTTTAAATGAGATGTTAAATGTTAACAAAATACGTAATAAAATACAACGCTAGTGTCTTTCCCATAGAGCAAACGTGTCATCAACCTCTCACTGCTGGATATACTCGTCGGTCTCGTCAACAAATGTCACTAAGCCAGACTACATTTTTTTATAAAAATTAAGAAGAGAAACTTACTGTTTCTTTGGTTATTATTTATTTATTTTGGAAGTTGGTTATTATTTATTTATTGTTGAATACTTGTATTGACATTTTACGATATATTTTAAATAAAAATAGTACCAAAATTTTCCACTATTTTCCAGCTGCACAATTATAAACGAAAAAAAATAATAGGAGAAAAGGACGAGACGAGCACAAAGTTCACCGGATAGTAAGTGCAACGTCTGCTTCAACAAATTCTGTGTCACCATCCCACTGAGGCATCAATTCATAAGTCTCATTTCATCATCATCATCATCATTTCAGCCTATCACTAGTCCACTGCTGAACATAGACCACTCCCATAGATTGCCACGAAGTTCTTATTTTGGAGGGATTTCGCCATAGTTGCCACCCTTGGCAGGCGGTTTGGCAACCGCAGTTAATCTATTCAGATGTTCCAGGAACATGCTGCTACCTATCTCCTTGTTTTAATTTGCCCTGTGTCGACTTTTACTACACACATGGAATGAGACGGGGTGATGAGATTCTCTTAAGCCGCCACCACACGGCGGCCGCCACCTCATGACTTCATATGTCGAGTAATTATACTAGCCCTCAGTGCCCTTCAGACTGAAATACAGCAATGTTTACAAACTACTGCTCTACCGCAGTGTAACTGACCCTGCGGCCCCCTAGTACCCACCTAAATCGACTCCTGCCTAGGAATACATGTTAATTATATGTCATTTATACAGAAAATACGTATTGTGAAGATGTGAATTAAAGACATTGACGCGCTACGAGTTCATTTTAAACATTTTAAAGTCACTTTTGGTTATATCTTTACAATATTTTTTTGTATTGTAGAAAGTGACGAAACGAGCAAAACGTTCACCTGATGGTAAGTGCAACGTCCGTCCACAACAAATGCTGTGTCACCTAGAATATTACTGTGTGACACTACACTGCGCCCGACATCCTGAGACATCAGTTCTTAAGTCTCAAAGGCCCAGTGATTACGCTAGCTCACAGAGCTTTTCAATCGAAACCTCTCAAACCGAAACACAGTAATGCTCGTACACTACTGCTTCACGGCAGAATAACTGGCCCTGGGGTGATACCTACCTAGACGGATTCCTGCATAATATTAATATATTAAATTCCAGTACTAAGAATGTGATAATGCTTCTGTATTATTAATTCACTGATAATAACTGCAAATCGCTCCTCCTATCACCGTGCTTTCTAACAATAAGCTTCGCACTCTAAGACGGCATTCCGACGGCAGCCGCAGTCGCTGCACACTTACGTTGAATTAATCATAATTAGATGACAGTGCCATACGATGCGATAGTGTTGCAGTAACGACGTATTCGCATATTGTGTGGCAATCCAAGCGGCTTGTTTATTAAATAGTTTAACGATAGTACGTAATATTTTATTAACAATGTTTGTATAATAAAATAGGAAAATATGATGCAAAATAAATGTAATGAGGACCAAATTAGGTAAAGGAACCTACAAAGGCACGTCAAGTCAATTTTCTCAACCTATTACTCCACCAAAGGACCAGTAAATTACACTTCAGAACATACCTTACTTAAAGAACAATCTCGGTACGAAACAGTGGTAGTTTGTAAAAAAAATTACACTTGACAAACTAAATTTTGTATTTCTTACGTCAGCGAATTGATATATTATAATATTGCATTTCATTTTAGAAATTTCACATGCTTTCCCAATGGCACAAATACATTCCCTTCACTTACACAATCACATTTGACGGTGGTAGGATTCCTATGCGGAAATCCGTCTAGGTAGGCACCACCCCAGGGCTAGTTATTCTGCCGTGAAGCAGTACTGTGCAAAAATTACTGTGTTTCGGTCTGAGCATAGTGTAATCGCTGGACATATGAGACTTAAGAACTGATGTCTTTGGGTGACAGGGCGCAGTGTGGTATGGCACAGAAATATTGTGGGTGATACAGCATTTGTTATGGGCAGACGTTGCACTTACCATCAGGTGAACGTTTTGCTCGTCTCGTCACTTTATCAAATAAAAAATAAAACTTACCTAATTCGCTCCGATAGAAAAGTACCCCTAAGATAAAAGGGTAATGTGCCTATTTAAAAGTTTATAATATGAATATAATTTGTCAAGCTATTGACGAAAATTTATTCTTATTCACATTTACATCACGGTGCAAAAGTGCAATATATGCAGGAACATGATTTCTAAAAATATTTGCAATACTCCCGACACTTATACAATATCAATTAAGATTAAACACAACACCGCATAACGTTGTCTAGTTAGACATAAAATATCGTCCAGTCCGCATTAGGGACCACCGCGACGGAGCTCGTTACATACTCGTATATATCACTGTGCAATCGATACCATCGCCGCTTCCTCGTGCCGAACAATACGGCCCGTTGCCTCTGGTACGGTATCCCTCAAATTGACTTTTGTTTGAACCTGTTAGGACCGGTCGGTATCAGATGCGTCGCTTTCGCTAGATGGAAGCCTCGTTATTTGTATTGGTATCATCTGTCCTTTGTCTGTTCAGTGTTATATAATGTAGCGAAATAAGAGCGTGTGGTAAGAGAGGCTTGAAATCTGAAAAGGATTGCAAGCTTTTCGTATATCCCTTAAAGCAGTGTGTGTCATAACCGATGACTCTCGAAGTATCAAATGAAAACAGATGTACGATAAGTCATGCCACGGATGTCTTAATAACCTTTGTCTTTATCTCTGAACCGTTAAAAGCTGATCTGATCATTACCTGCTTACTTTTTTCTTTTCATAAAAAAATTAAGTAACAGTTTATAGTTGTCACTTGGCACTATAGCCATGTAGCTCCAGAGTGAGTTGAACAACCATATTATTATTTCCCAGAAACAGAATCGCAGAGTGATGTGATAAATGTTGATATTTTATGATGTGGTAGAAGATATAGTGATAAAGACACAGAAAAAGATTCTTAGATTGTTTGGACACATAGAGAAAATGGATGAAAGAATATTGACGAAACAGATCAATGAGGTAAGTGTGAATGGGCAAGTTGGTAAGGGTCGAATATATAATATTGACATCGCTTTAAGGCCATCGTTTAAGCAACCGACGAGCTTGTATGAAAACGCTCATGAAAGTAGATGTTGCGAAATATGTGTATCAGGATCGTAGCAAGTGAAAAGTGTGACTCTATATGTATGGATGTAGTTTTCTTCATCGCCGACTACGTAGTAAACCAGCACTTCGGGATCGATCGAATTCAGATCACACGCGTTCTATAAAAATGCAACAGAAAGACCCTTGGGATAATCACGGTTGTACAGTTTTCACAGCTATTCAGTTTTAATTTGATTACAATACAATTTTATATTATTTATGTCATATTCAACAACTGGTGGTATAATTTTTTATGCATGAGTTTGCTACAACCGCCGTTTTAGTTATACTGCCGCCAAAGAAGAAACATTTTTATTGTATTAGGTGACGAGACGAGCAAAGTGCAACATCCGCCCACAACAAATTCTGTACCACCCAGAAGAATTCTGTGTGACACCACACTGCGCCACACTGCGCCACCCTGAGACATCAGTTCTTAAGTCTCATATGCCCTGTGATTACGCTCTCAGTGCCCTTCAAACCGAAATGCAGTAATATTTTTGCATTATTGCTTCACGGCAGAATCAGACTACATATCAGATGGTCTCATGTTGACGAGTGCAGCCCAGTTCTACACAAGACCTTACATTTCAAAGTTCTGCTGCATTGTTGGACTCCAAATAAACCCCGAATAGTAGAAACAAACTCGTCCGTAAACTATCACGCCCACACTCCTGATTATAGCTTTATCATTAACGAGCGAGCATTGGGTATAAAATAAGTAGAACATAGCATTATCTTGCAATATCCGTGTTCACGAGCGATATTATATCATCCGCGGCACTGGCCCGCTCTGTGTGCAACCTGTATTAAAGGAAGTGATACACTAAGATTGACGAATATAATCAGGGTCACTTTTCATAAATTAGATGGCGCAATTATTTGAAGTCTGTAATACTGAATTACAGTACAAAGGGGCTTCTTTACACTACAGTAATTAATATGAACCGTTGTAGCTCAAGGGTCGAGCTTTCAAACTTCGTTGTACGGGGCCTAAAATTCCACAGTACGCGAGTGATCGTAGTTCCGTCTCTGTCCCGGCACTTCTGAAATTGTTGTGCAATTTTAAGTGATGAAATTTAATTAAACCTGCGTGTCTAAGGAATAAAAATATTTTGAGAACATGTATAGACCGACAATAGTGCGTGGCGGATTTTTCCCAGCTCCAAAGACCTCTCAAAAATGACAGTACGTCTGTGCTCAGCAGAGAGACATATATACGCTGTTTTCTTTATTAATATAAGAAAAACGTAATGTTATTGTTAACTCAAAACAGATAGCCACGCATCAGTTTATAGTGGTAGTATAAATATGGTCAAATAACTGGTCCAGGAAGGATAACGCACTCAAGCAATACCAGCGTAAAACAGAAGCACGGCGTTGTAGCGTTTCTTATGATGAGTGATAAGAAGCCAAGGACTTTTTTAGGCACAAACGTATCTATATAAATATTAATTTGAATAGGTGTGCCTGTGGGCCGCCGACAGTGGTGCTGTCCCGTAGAGTAGAATAGCACCTACATCTTTCATACCGAGGGGTCGTAAGTGGCGATGTACGGACAGCCTTTATTCGTGCAGTATAACACCTTAATATGCAAGGCTGTCACTATACTGGTGGGAAGGCACTAGGATGTAATATTTTTTGACAGGTACCAAAAAAAAAATGTTTTTTTGGTACCAGTCAAAAAGCCCCTCGTTTCCCGCGGGGGCCAAAAGTGAGCTACGTGTATAGGAACTGCCTACCCCTTGTAAAGGAAAAAGTCGTGACGGTATGCATGTATGTGTCTGTGGGTCACAGTCATCGTCTTTTTATACAAGAGGAGGCAAATGAGCAAGCGGCTCTGATCCGCAATACCATAGGAATTAGGGGTGCGTTGCCGGTTTCACCTTTGGAGCTGCTGCCCAGCCGCTGTCGGTTTTGTATTGTCAGTCTAACATCTACCGGTGGTAGTATTTCTATGCAGGTATCCGTCAGGTTAGTATCACCGTAAGGCCAGTTATTCTGCTGTGAAGCAGTAATGTACAAACATTACTGTATTGGTCTGAAGGGCACTGAAGGTTAGTGCAATTACTGGACATATGACACTTAAGAACTGTCTCAGGTGGTGTGATGTCTCAGGTGGACGAACGAATTGTGTTGCCACAAAGGAATGTTCTTGGAGACACAGCATTTGTTATGGGAAGACTTTGCACTTACCATTAGGTGAACGATTTGCACGTTTCGTCACTTGCTCTTGTTAAAACAAAGCATTTTTTTTTAGTTTTTCAGCCACCTGTTGGAAGCCATATTGTATTTCTAGCATTATCTTTAGACTTTTACAACACCCACGAGATGAGGCAGGGCGGCAGATTTTATTACGCTCCGAACACTGCGCCACTCTGCGATTATCAAAAAATATAAAATACGAGGGAAAACAGTCTAGTATATTTACTATATTCATTCAATGTCAGATTTTATTAATAAAATTAAAATCCGGGGTCACACATCCATGTCAAACAAAAAGAGATTGACAACAAGATTTTATGTACCTTACGCTTTAACATTACGCTTGTTAATTGTTCATCCACTATAAAAATTGTATTGAAGACGCATAGATTTTTTAAATACCCTTCTAAAATATCTTGACATTTTGTATTAAAATTCTGAAAGATATTTCTAATTCCAAAAAAAGACAAAAGATTAATATGGCTTAATAATTACAAATCTCGATATACAGCTAACTTAACTACCAAGTGTAGATAATACAGTAATACGGAGATAACAATGCACACCTCCTGGGCAAGGAGATTGCCGTTCGAAAGTGGATTTCATTAGAGCACACGAAGACCGGAGGCTAGAGGTGTGAACCTCTCACTATGGGCATGATTCACCTTTAAGGGGCTGGGTAATATAAATGTAATATTGTTAAAATTAGGTCAACGGATTCAAAATAAAGTGATGCATGATCAACTTGAAAGTCTAGTTATTCAAAGATTAGACCAATGTTTGACCGCAAATGTTCCTGATGGTAAGGAACGCTGCGATCTATGATGGTGAGCTTCTCTTGCCTGTATGATGTTACCTCGGTCTAGAAAAACACATTCTCATAGAAAAGTTCTTTGCAGTACTTACCGAATATTAACAGTGCAGTGGACATTCCAAGCCGCTTTGTGTAAGTTGATTCACAAATAATGTAACTTGTGAATCTATTCATTAAAAATAGCTTATTAAATAGAACGACATGCTTTTTGACCTTTAATTATTTGAATAAGGTTTACAATTTGGAAGTCGTCTTTACTGATTCAATTCTGTTTTCATAATGATTTCTTATATTTACGCGAACACTACACATTTAAATGAAACTAATTTTACGGATTTTATCGCGTTTAATTTTATTGTTTATAACCCGACGTTTCGAGTGCTTTACAGCACCCATGGTCACGGGGGGACTGAGGTGACAGATGTCCCGATGTCATAGTTAAACCACCCAAAATATTTCTGTTTAGCACATCATTACGCCTGTCACCCTTCGACATAGTACTTATATCTCATATGCTCAGTGTTTACATCAGTTCTCAGTGCCTGCTAATGCCAATGATCAAAACACAGTAATGTTTGCAGTTGTTTGCTTCACGGTAGAATAACTGGCACTGGGGTGGTACCTATTTATGCAGGAATCCGTCAGAAACATCAGTTCTTAAGTCTTATACGCCCAGTAATTTACATTAGCTTTCAATAATGGTTTCCAGGTCTGGTCGTGTTGTGACTGTCCTTGTAACACTAGATGGTAGTGAGTGCCTCTATGTTTGCGCCTATAGTTGTGGCGCTATAACATCTTATGCGCAGTTGATAGTGTCCGAAGGTATTCCAGTAAATGCGTAGTCCACTCTTGAACATAAGCCTCTCCCAAGGAGGATTTGCCGTAATCACAGATACGCAATCGCAGGACCTACATTGCATATATTTTTGTGCCAGCAGTATTTAAGGTTTTTAAGAGTTTTCCAGGCATGTCCCATAAACTCTTGCGACAACCACGAGACGAGGCGGGCTGAAATATTTCCTTTTTTAACAGTTTGTTTTATTTTAATTACATAATTGATCGCATGGCCAAGCTCGTTGTCAGAGTACCGGATTTGTACGCCACGGGTCTTGGGTTCGAATCACAGCCGGAGCCAACTTTTTACCGGGTCTGGTTCTGTTGTGCATGTGGAGTTTATATCTGTAAAACGCACCAATGCAGGGGAAATCCGAGTGTCGTTTTTTTTATTTAAAAAAAAGGATAAAAAGTCGGTCTGAGATATATTACACCATATTTTTACCTTAGTTAATTGTTAACATTTGAAGCTTGCAGGTTCTAAGAATTTTTTTCTATTCTACAGGTATTATTTTCATAAATGTTGGTTCTGGCGGTATTCGAACCCAGAATCCGCGGCGTAGTAGTAGTTACTGTGAAAACTAGGTTACGCGACAAGGGCAACTAATTAAGACCTTACTCAATTTAATTCTAAAGTAAACCAACTTATTAACTGATAAGTAAATTGAACTTATATCGGGAAGACCACGAGTCATAAGCGAACGCGGCACTTAAGCAAAGAACAATTTGTAAATCGCATAATGCATTCTCTGTCATATTCCATACATGATAAGAATTAAAGTGCAGTAACAATTTACGTTCTCCTGGTTCAGACACTTACCAAATGTAAGTATGTTTACGTTTAATGTGCATAAACCTTAATTCTATAACAATAAGGTAACTTTTTGATTAAATAAAAGAAAAATTGTTTTGGTTTAAGAGCAGCTCGTTCCTGTGACGTGTATATTTATCGACGCTGGCGCAGCGCGTTCAGGCTAGGGAACTAAGCGCGAGTGTGACCTAGATGTGACACATACGGTTCGTATTACACGAACATGTGAACACTCGTTAAATATTTTTGTATATAATTAGTTAGTATTTTCATTTTTTTTGATGTGTAAATATAGGTAATGTTTTTATTTCCAATATGAATTTGACGTTCAACTGATTTAGAATTACAATCAATACATAGTATTCAAGAACACCAATGGTTATACCAGCCCTTTAAGCTTTCATACCTAAGAAAAAGTAAGTAGCCTATAAATGTCCCACTGCTGAGCCCAGGCCTCCTCTCATTCTTGTGAGGGCTTTGGAGCTGGGAAGAGTAAGCCACTATGCTCCAATGCGGGCTGTCGGACTTCACATGTCCTCGAAATGTTTTTACTCCTGTGCTGAGTACGTGGTGAAGCGGCACTTAAATTGTAAAACAATTTTAGAGGTGCCGGCACCGGGGATCGGACTCGGGTCACTTGCGTATTCTGAAATTTATAGGCCCGGCTACAGAGCTACCAGCGGCTGTTTCATACCCATAAAGAGATCATTTGCAAGATTCGACGTAGAGAGACAGCACTTTCGCTATTGGCGATCACGAGCACCGTGTTCGCTTATTAACGCTACAGGGGCGATATATCACGCCCGCCCTCACACGGACGTCGCGGCGACATACACTGCATAACTCCCACAGCTCTTACAAACTCGTAGATATGTCTAATGACGTTATGCGAAGGCGTATGTGTAGGTTTTAACTATCATTATAATGGCTATCCTCTGAGTCATATATCTCACGAAAAAAGAGATTTATATGTGAATAATTGAATAATCCTTGCTAGATATAAACAAACAAGTTATGCCCGAACATACATAACAAAAATATACCTCTTCCTATATTGAAGTCGGTTAAAACCCCACTTAAATAATGTACATACCTATGCGAATTATAGTGTTTGAATTTTTTCTTATTTATCCCTTTATCAGAACAAATTTAATGAGACCACCTTAAAGTGGGGTGCTTAAGAGTGGTCCCATGTAAAAAAAATATATATGTTCGGGCATAACTTCCTTGTTTATGCACCGAACCAAGAATAATTCAATTATTCACATAAAATTATTAATTTTTCATGAGTTATGTGTGAATGGTGAATGGGTATGGATAGCCATTCTAATAAAAAAGAAAAAAAAATTATCGAAATCGGTTGACGTGGTAAAAAATTATCGCTGAGCATACATAAAAAAACTCCGACAAAATTGGTACCTCCTTCATTTTTTGAAGTCGGTTAAAATAGGTGTTAAGATGGTGGTAACGTAAGAGAAAATCCATTACCATATCTTGTTCCGGTGGGCATTGTAAAAGTCGACTAAGGGATTTCTCAGAAAGATGGCATAACCTCTAGAAGCCAGATCCAAAGTTTCCTGGATGGAAACAGAAGGAAGCATCTGGTCTTGTGAGCTAGCCTGTTATTAGAAGCGATTCAAGCAAATCATCCTGCTTTAGGGATACCTATGTCCAGTAGTGGGCTGTTAATGGGCTGAAGTAGATTGGTGACTTTCAAGAAAAGCAATAAAATTACTAAAAACTAAAATTATTCAAAAATCCACTGCGTTGTCCAACATTCTCCAGTTCAACATTATTAAAAGTAATCAGCATACTGGTGGTGGTATCCCTAAGCAGAAATCCGTCTAGGTAGGTACCCCCGCAGAGGCAATTATTCCGCCGTGAAGCAGTAGTAGTAGTGTGCAAACATTATTGTGTTTCGGTCTGAAGAGAACTGTGAGCTAGTCTGATTACTGCTTATGAGACCTTAAGAACTGATATTTCAGTGTGATGAACGCAGCGTGGTGCCACATAGAAATGTTCTAGGAGACACAGTATTTGTTTTGGGCAGACGGTACACTTACCATCTGGTGAAAGTTTTGCTCGTCTCGTCACTTTCTTCTATAAAAATAAGTAAAATGCAGTAGGTATAAGACCTATCCTGTAAGGAAAAAGCGTGCAGAGTATACTGCAATAACCGTCATAGTGGTATATTGGATTATATACATACATACATACAGTCACGCCTTTTTCCCATTTGAGCAGAGGCCACTCACGTAGCCCACTTTTCGGGGAACGATACGTGTCGGGTGGCGAACCACGTCATCGCAAAAATTCTTATTCCCCATTGGGTTCCCACGGGCAGTATAGTGACAGCATTGTATATTATGTTGTTATTCTGCATGAATAAAGGCTGTCCGTACAATACCTTAGTCGCCTTTTACGACTCCTCGGTAGGAAAAAGTAGGCGCTATTCTACTTAACGGGACACCTACGGTATTTTTATATACACTTAAGTCAAATTATAGCCGTGGTAGTTCAGGGGCTAGGCGCGCGCTTTAAATTTCATAGTACGCGAGTGACCCGGGTTCAATTCCCGGTGCCGGCACCACTAAAATTGTTAATTGCAATTTTAAGTGCTGATTTACCTACGCGCTCAACGGTGAAGGAAACAATCGTGAGGAAACCTGCATGTCTGAGAAATAAAAAATATTTCGAAGACATGTGCAGTCCGCCAACCCGCATTGGAGCAGCGTGACGGATTCTTCCTGGCTCCAAAATCCTCTCAGAAATGAGAGGACGCCTGTGCTCAGCAGTGGGACATTTATAGGATGAAACTTTACTTTTTTTTTATTGTATAAAGTGACGAAAACGAGCGAAACGTTCACCTGATGGTAAGTGCAACGTCCGCCCACAACAAATGCTGTGTCACCCAGAATACTTCTGTGTGACACCACACTGCGCCCGTCACCCTGAGACATCAGTTCTTAAGTCTCAAATGCCCAGTGATTACGCTAGCTCACAGTGCCCTTCAAACCGAAACACAGTAATGCTTGCACACTACTGCTTCACGGTAGAATAACTGGCCCAGGGGTGGTACCTACCTAGACGGATTCCTGCAAAGGAATCCTACCACCAGTAACTTTACTTTAAGTCAAATTAGAAATTCTGAAGAAGGAATGTTTTTAAAGTTTTATATATATACTATTCGAAATATTGATGATGGTTGTGTGGGCGTATTAACAATCTGGAACTCTCTTCGTAAGCGATTTGACCCTTCCGATATTAAATTTCGAACTCAGCTCAAAATTTCGAAACTAAAGTCCATCTTCGAATGTTGGTTGTCTACTACATTCCAATATGGATTACTAGCTGATGCCCGCGACGTCGTCCGCGTGGTTATAAGTTTTTTAAAGAACACGTGGGAACTATTTGATTTTCAGGTATAAACAGTTCTATGTCCGTCTCCAGGATGCAAGCTATGTCTGTGCCTAATTTCGTTGAGATTAGTGTAGCGGTTGAAACCTGTAAAGGTAACAAACGGATAGAGAAAAAGTATGGATTACGTACATCACTGTATATGGACGGCGGCGCTGTGAAATCAGTTTCCAATTCCGGTCTTTTATGTAGTACAGGGGTGTCTTCATGAAAAGACCTTACCTAAAAAGGTAGGTGCCGTGTGGTGTCGGCTTTAGAGAATTTACCGCCCCATCTCATCCCATGGGTGTCATAAAAGTCGTCGGAGGGAAAATCAAAACCAGAAGATGGACAGCACCATATTCCAGGAACATCTGAATGAATAAACTGCGGTTGCGAATCCGTCCGCCAGGCGTGGCAACTATGGCGAAATCCCCCAAAATTAGAGCTAACAACGTTTGTGGCATTCTATGGGGGAGGTCTGTGGACAGTGGACTAGCGATGCTGAAATGATGTTGATGACACTGCGGTGGCGAGGCTCCCTACGTTTGGCAACTGTAACAATTATTCCCTTCATATAGGAAATGTTTTGCAGTGTATTTCTATGGAAAAGTTCTGAACTTCATTTACCACAAAAGAGGAAAGTGTTTATCTATTAGTTAGTGTTTATCTAGTAGTATAACGTCTTGTATACACAAGAAGAACAAAACAAAAATTTAAGTCTTTTATGTCTATTTAGAGCCGTGGGCTATTGTAAAATTTTCTATGGCATTGTATCGCAAGTAGGAAGTGATTTATTTAGAGCGAGCGCCGACTATATATCTGACGATCGTGCGGAGTCGCGCGCGCCGATCCCCGATGTCCATTTACAGCAGATTGTGTGGTCACCCGATGAGCTATGGTATCGCGGGCCGGTTTTAACGAGTGTTTCTTGGGCACTTGTAATTTGTAATGCCTGTATTTTTGTGAGGTCTTCATCAACGTGTACGCAAAAGATTTCAACAATGTACAGTGGTTGATGTGGTTGAACCATCATGTCTGAGAAATAAAACATATTACGAAGATATGTAAAGTCCGCTAACCCGCCTTGGAGCAGCGTGGCGGATTCTTTCCAGCTCCAAAACCCTCTCGGAAATGAAAGGCGGCCTGTCTGAGTAGTGGGACATTTATAGGCTGTTGCTGTTATTTTAATTTATTATTGAACCATGTTTTAAATTTTATTACGGAGCCTGCTTTGATTTTTTATGAAACTATTCATTGTTTATTTATTTATTATGATATTTTGATAAGAAAATAAAAATTACAAAAAACGATCGAAGAATAAATAATTTTCATTTCATTTTATGGTGGAAGGATTCCTATGCAGAAATCCGCCTAGGTAGATACCACCCTAGGGCCAAGCAGTGGTGTGCAAACATTGCTGTGTTTCGGTCTAAAGGGCACTGAGAGCTAGCGTAATCACTGGGCATATGTGACCTAAGAATTGATGTCTCAAGGTGACGGGAGCATGAGGTGAACGTTTTGCTCGTTCCGTAACTTTATCGCATAAAAAAAGGTCCGGTGTATCGCTTATGCGATACGATAAGAGGCAGGATGGATGCAGTGTCAGTTATATGGGGATAATCAGACTCTAAAACCACGAATAGTTCCCCTGCTGGTATCTTCTATAGTGTCAGCCATCGAATTCTTGGATCTTTGTCCGGCAGGTAAGTTGATTGATATCGTGTTCATTGATAAATTATTGTTATTCTGAACACCATATAGCTGACGACGTCGTGGTTCAGTTGTTAACGTACTTTACCTTTTAAGCCGTGGTCCCTGAGTTCGATTCTTGACCAAGAAATTGTCTACACGTCTTTTGACACCTAGATATGGGAGGATGGATTCTATTATGTCAAAACAATATGGCATTATATGTGTTACTTGTTTACATAGTGATAGTGTGGCATAAGAAAATGTGCTAGTGCGTTATCGTGGCTATTTCAAAAGTCGACTGAGGGAAATACCTAGACATACTCATGGATTTAAAATACAGAAACAGTCACGGCATCGGCGTTTAAGATAGCTAGGCGTCTGGTAATACGATCACCATTTGTATCACCATCGCGAATATCCAACAGCAGACTTTTATCCAGCTGATGAGGAAGAAGAGTATTGTGATTGTCTTCGTGTTTGTAACCAGCTTTCGCAGAAAGTTCTCTAAACGAGTCCATATAGAATACTATGTTAGCCGTGTAATATTTTCCTTAAGCGAGCAATTCTATCTTTATTTAACCTTCTATTAAATAATCATAGAACTGTTATTTTAATATAATAACGTGCGGGGGATATAGCGCCTCAACAGGCTAACCAAGTAGAATGTTATAAGCAGGGCTATCGCGCACTAAAAGGTATAATATTTAGGATTATTCTTAAATTCGTAAAGTTTTTAGTGCTCATATTTACGAGGGTGGATTGAAAAGTACTCGGCCTAACCAAGAAAATAAACACATACTAAATCAGTTATATTTTTATTTTTCTACATAATCACCATCAAGTTCAATACACTTTTACCACATCCCCTTCCAAGCATTTAGACCGTTAAAAAAAATGATTCATCCTTAGAGTCAAAATATGCGTCTACAGCTGCTTTGACCTCGTCGTTTGTCGAAAATCTTTGACCTCCCAAGTGCTTTTTTAGGTTAGGGAACATAAAGAAGTCTGATGGTGCCAGATCAGGTGAATACGGCGGATGCGGTAACAGTTCAAAGCCACAGTTGTGAATTCCAGCCATTGACTGTACTGACGTGTGAACACAGGCGTTATCTTGATGAAACAGGACTTTTCTTCTGAGCATTCCTCGACGTTTTTCTTTTATTTCCTCTCGTAAACGACGTAGTAAGGTGCAGTAGTAATCAGAGTTTATAGTCCGACCCCTTTCAAGATAATCAATCATAATCACACCTTTCGAGTCCCAGAATACTGAAGCCATCACCTTATTTGTCGACAAAATCGACTTAGCCTTTTTAGGGGGTGGTGAACCAGGTCTTCTCCACTGTTTTGATTGTTGTTTTGTTTCCGGTGTACAGTAATTAACCCATGTTTCGTCCATAGTAACAAAACGATTCAACAAATCATCTGCATCGGCTTCAAATAACTCCAAACAGTCGCGTGAAATAGTCAATCGCGTCCTTTTTTGTTCAACTGAAAGCAGTCGCGGAACCCACCTCGCAGACACCTTGTGGAAACCCAACTCGTTGACAATGATGTTTTGAGTTCGTTCATAAGAGATGCCTATAATCTCGGCTATCTCTCTAATTTTTAATCTGCGGTCTCCCATTATTAAATCAAGTACTTTTTTAATATTTTCGTCAGTAGTTGACGTCGAAGGCCTTCCAGAGCGGGGTTCATCTTTCACACTCTCTCTACCACGCTTAAATTCTGCTATACATTTTTTGACGGATGAATATGACAGAGCACAATCGCCTAATGTACTGACCATGT
Source organism: Luehdorfia chinensis (assembly GCA_019845155.1). Classification (NCBI taxonomy): domain Eukaryota; kingdom Metazoa; phylum Arthropoda; class Insecta; order Lepidoptera; family Papilionidae; genus Luehdorfia; species Luehdorfia chinensis. Next base: position 5,719,561 of record JAHVAK010000003.1, on the reverse strand, counting down.
CATCATGGATGGCTTTTGATGATAGCCCCTTCTTATGGAGGTACTTAATGACGGCACGCTGCTCGATTTGCTCCATTCGCGGAAATTATGACCGATTACTTTGTTAATAAATTTATAAAATCACAACTAATTATCGCACACGTTTCGAACTTCACACAATGAACTAGTCTGAACTGAACTAAATAATGTGGGTAGATTTGATTTTTAGAATTGAATGGATCTGTGTTAGGCCGAGTACTTTTCAATCCACCTAGTACATTCCTAAAAATACAGGCTTGGTTACTGGTCTAGGTAAGTACCACCCCAGGGCCAGTTATTCTGCCGTGAAGTAGTAGTGTGAAAACGTTACTGTTTGGCGGTTTGAAGGGCACTGAGAGCTAGCGTAATCACTGGGCATATGAGACTAAAGAACTCACGTCTCAGGGTGACGGGCGAAATGTGGTATCACACAGAAATGTTCTGGGTGACACAGCATTTGTTAGGGGAAAACGTTGCATTTATCACCAGGTGAACGTTTTGCTAATTCCGTCACTATAACCAATAAAAAAAAATGTAGATTACCATTACGTGTAATATTTATATCACCGGGAGGTCAATTAATACTTGCAGATCCGATGTACATAGTACTAGGTGGATTGAAAAGTACTCGGCCTAACACAGATCCATTCAATTCTAAAAATCAAATCTACCCACATTATTTAGTTCAGTTGAGACTAGTTCATTGTGTGAAGTTCGAAACGTGTGCGATAATTAGTTGTGATTTTATAAATTTATTAGCAAAGTAATCGGTCATAATTTCCGCGAATGGAGCAAATCGAGCAGCGTGCCGTCATTAAGTACCTCCATAAGAAGGGGCTATCATCAAAAGCCATCCATGATGACATGGTCAGTACATTAGGCGATTGTGCTCTGTCATATTCATCCGTCAAAAAATGGATAGCAGAATTTAAGCGTGGTAGAGAGAGTGTGAAAGATGAACCCCGCTCTGGAAGGTCTTCGACGTCAACTACTGACGAAAATATTAAAAAAGTACTTGATTTAATAATGGGAGACCGCAGATTAAAAATTAGAGAGATAACCGAGATTATAGGCATCTCTTATGAACGAACTCAAAACATCATTGTCAACGAGTTGGGTTTCCACAAGGTGTCTGCGAGGTGGGTTCCGCGACTGCTTTCAGTTGAACAAAAAAGGACGCGATTGACTATTTCACGCGACTGTTTGGAGTTATTTGAAGCCGATGCAGATGATTTGTTGAATCGTTTTGTTACTATGGACGAAACATGGGTTAATTACTGTACACCGGAAACAAAACAACAATCAAAACAGTGGAGAAGACCTGGTTCACCACCCCCTAAAAAGGCTAAGTCGATTTTGTCGGCAAATAAGGTGATGGCTTCAGTATTTTGGGACTCGAAAGGTGTGATTATGATTGATTATCTTGAAAGGGGTCAGACTATAAACTCTGATTACTACTGCACCTTACTACGTCGTTTACGAGAGGAAATAAAAGAAAAACGTCGAGGAATGCTCAGAAGAAAAGTCCTGTTTCATCAAGATAACGCCCGTGTTCACACGTCAGTACAGTCAATGGCTGGAATTCACAACTGTGGCTTTGAACTGTTACCGCATCCGCCGTATTCACCTGATCTGGCACCATCAGACTTCTTTCTGTTCCCTAACCTAAAAAAGCACTTGGGAGGTCAAAGATTTTCGACAAACGACGAGGTCAAAGCAGCTGTAGACGCATATTTTGACTCTAAGGAAGCATCATTTTTTTTTAACGGTCTAAATGCTTGTAAGGGGAGGTGACAAAAGTGTATTGAACTTGATGGTGATTATGTAGAAAAATAAAAATATAACTGATTTAGTATGTGTTTATTTTCTTGGTTAGGCCGAGTACTTTTCAATCCACCCTCGTACAATAGTTACAACTGTAGTTGTATTTATCCCTGTGTCCCTAGCATATTGTGTTAATGGATAATTAGTAGACATAGAAATAGAAAATTATTTCAATGACTAACAAATTTGTGTATAAAACACATGTAAAAAATGCACATGTGTACCACGGCACCACGGCGCATGTACGTTGGCTCTCTCGAAGACGTTGCTGGTAGTACCGTAGACTAGTAATTCTGCCGTGAAGCAGTAGTGTATTTCAGTCTGAACGATTCTGATAGTTAGTGTTATTACTAAGCACTACTAGGCATGTGAACTGATGTCTCAGGGTGAAGAGGGTGAACGAGCCTCGGCACTTCATCCTATAAAAAAATTTGGACGTTTTTTTTAGTATTTAATTCATGACATTATACGATCCCGTGATAATTATCATAGTCTCTGGTCTTGTCTTAAGGTAAAAAGATATAATGTTTTCTTTTATTTACGCGAATATTACACATTTAAATAAAACTACTTTTTTACGGATTTTATCGCGTTTAATTTTGAACTATTTACAGCACCCATGGCCATGGCCATGGGTGCTGTAAAGCGTCCGAAACGTCGGGTAAAAATAGTTCAAAATTAAACGCGATAAAATCCGTAAAAAAGTAGTTTTATTTAAATGTAAAAGGATATGTTAAATTTTGATATTGGCAGCCCTAAAGTTGCCTAGTTCGGGTGCGCACGCGCATTACGGCCGACGTGACTCGCCCCGATTTCCATTAAAATGCCTGCCGCTTCCAACTGTACCCCATACTCGGCGTATGAGCAATGTACGATTAATTATAGGCATCTGTGCCCTACCGATGGCTTCTATAATGAGTTCAGCTAATTTATATTAACGTTAACTAATACGATTTGCGGTTCGACGTCATGATAAATGTTGTGCTGCAGAAGTGTCTTGCGAATTTTATCTAAAGAGGTTTATTATGAAGTTAATTATTACAGATGCTAAGAAATGCCGCTGTGGTGTGGCCGGGCACTCGTTTTAAATTTCATATATGCGAGTTACTTGGGTTCGATCCTCCGTGTCAATGATTTCGAGTTGTACAACGACTTATGCAGAGAGAAAGAGAGAGAGAGAGAGAGAGGGAGAGAAAGAGAGAGAGAGAAAGAGCTTTAGTGGGGTTTTTCGAAAGGACAGGGTCCGAAATGAGGAAATCCGACGAAAAAGTGACGGAGAGCTTTAAAGATCTACAACTTCAAGTAGCAGTGGGCAGGCCGGAAATTGCGTGATTTGGAGCCCACGAATGATTAAGCGGAGTGTAGCTCAACCTTGGAGTCGCTGGACCGACGACTGAAGAAGTGTGGCGCGTATCAGCTGAATGCGGAAAGCAAAGAACCACCCCACATCCCCAGCAGTGTGTTGATACATTTTGATTTTACTATCTGTTGAGGAGGATTTTGATGGGCAACGGTGATCGTGATGATGATAAAAAGAATCAACCATCCCATCTCATCCCGTGGGTGTCGTAAAAGTCGACAGAGGGAAAATTAAAAGCATAAGATTGGCAGCAGCACCTTCCCGGAACACCTGAATTAATAAGCTACGGTTGCCAACCCGCCTGCCAAGCATGGCAGCTATGATAAAAACCCCCCAAAATGAGAGCTACAAACTTTTGTGGCAATCTATGTGGGAGGCCTATGTTCAGCTGTAGACTAGTGACAGGCTGAAATTATGATGACGATTATAACATAAATTGTTTGAAAGTATATGAAAATTAATTATTTTTCAACCGTGTGTTGAAAAATAAATCAACCGCATGCCTGCCAAACGTATTTTTATTGCAATCCACTGCCGTTTTGTAATGAGGTTCCTCTGACGGACAAGAAACAGGCGAAAGAAAGTCTGTAGATATCCTGTTTTTGGTAATTCTGTTATTTTCATGTCAGTCATAAAACATTATAAAAATTTATAAAGAACAGTCTCATCAGACAATCGAAGCAACCTCCATGACAAACATTTTAAACAGATTAAATATGTAAGTGTGTTGCAAACTTAAGCAGACCAGGTTTTAACTGGCGTATAGTCTTATGTCAGTAGACAGGTACGACGACCCCTTGACCACATCAACGATGACGATTAATTACCCTTAAAAGTAAAATATACTATGTATATACTAAATGTCAATACTCGTCGAAATTAGATATTGAGGTTTGAGTAATTATTAGTTGGCAACATTTAAAAATGGAAAATCTCTGCCGTGTTTGACATTGGCAGTATGAAAATAATGAATGTTTTATTTTATACAATTTATGTATTTGTACATACATAGATACAGTCACGCCGTTTTCCATAAAAGAGATAGGCAGAGGTCACACACGTAGCCCACTTTTCGCCCCCTCGGTAAAGAGACGTGACGGGTAGCGAACCACGTCACCATCGTTTTGGTACGAGTAAAAAGTTCTTAATCCCCATTGCTTTCCCACGGGGCAGTATAGTGACAGCATTGCATATTATGGTGTTACGCTGCACGTATAAAGGCTGTCCGTACAATACCTTTGTCGTCTCTTACGACACCTCGGTAGGGAAGAGGTGCTATTCTACTCTGCTGGACAGCTATCGGCTAGTATACGTATTTGCAACACATATTATATATTTTTTAGCTTTCTGCACTCCTTCTCCATACAAAATTTAACTATGCCAAATATCACACTCCGCGTAATATGCTTAAAAAGGGGTACAAAGTTTTCTGTTCACATTTTAATATGATGTTTACGGGTACGCATAATTCCAGCTACTCTACATTGACGTCTGCTTGTAATCATATATGCGACGACGGGATATACGAGTATTTACCGTTCAACGCCAGTATTTAACGGTGTTATCTCAAGCGGTAGGCGGAATTTTATGAGATTAATTAAGCATATCGATTAAAGTTACATAATATTTATCTTATTAAACATCCATAATTAGAACTTTTGAGATTTATGGATAATTAATCATAGCAGTTAATATCAGCGTGTCAACTTTAGAGGAAGGAACACAAGGATTTCTTCTATGTCGTCGGTGCGTTTTTCGCACATTTTTGGACATTGGAGCAGTAGTGTGAAAATATTACTTCAATTCTGTCAGAAGAGCACTGAGAGTTAGTGTAATTACTGGATATAGGAGACTTAAGAACTGACGGTGTTTTGCTCGTCTGGTCACTTTCTACTATAAAAAACATAAATGGCACAAGCACGCTGACTGTTGTGCTGCAGACCCAGACCTCTACTAACACGCTGATCGGGAACAACTATCTGTAGGCATATACATATGTTTGTCCTATTCGGGAAGATTCCCGAATATATGTCCCGCGACCCATAGAGCATAAGCCAATCGCTTGTGTCTGTACTGGTGTCTCTGGCACTACATAACTGATCTTGTCAAAAAAGTTCATGGTACACCGACGATATCCTTTGCTAATAATAGCTTAGAGAAGCCGCCGTGGTTGAAAATGCTTACAAAAAATGTCGTTATGTGAAAATCATGAATATTTTGTACATTAATATTTTACAGCATTATATGCATCGCAGTCATTGCTATTTATCGAAAGCCTTCTGCTGAACAAAGGCCTCCTGAAAAATTATAAATGAGTACTTAATATTTAAAATAACATATTAAGCGGTGGTAGTACCGAAAATTTAAGGTGGTAATTTACTGGTGGTAGGATTCCTATGCAGGAATACGTCTAGGTAGGTACTACCCCAGGGCCAGTTATTCTGCCGGGAAGCAGTAGTGTGCAAGTATTACTGTGTTTCGGTTTGAAGGGCACTGTGAGCTAGCGTAATCACTGGGCATTTGAGACTTAAGAACTCACGTCTCAGGGTGACGGGCGCAGTGTTGTGTCACACAGAAATATTCTGGGTGACACAGGATTTGTTGTGGGCGGACGTTGCACTTACCATCAGGTGAACGTTTTGCTCGTGTCGTCACTTTATACAATAAAAAAAGGCGAGCGCTACAACTCCATATCTTAAACTCATTACTCACCACGCACATTTACAAAGTTCACTTTTATATTATAACGTTCCCCGTAAACGCTCCGTTTCGATCGCCTCCTCGCATCCGGTTCTTATCTCGCCGCCACTATTAGTTGATAATAGGCAATAAATAATGCTTGCTACGTTCACGCGCTTCCAATGCTGACGATCAGCAAAGCGGCGATTGTTCTCAGCGCCGCTTTTACACAAACGAGCAAGGTCATAGCTAGAGGCTTGTATTGTTCATGCTCGACTCTGAGCAACATGACTCATGTGGATTAAGGTTATAACTGTATTAAAAAAGGACTATTTGTGAGACTGCAAGTGTTATGTACTCGCTCGTCACGTCATTTCCTTCCATAAAAAAGAAGAAATTCAGATCGGTAAGAATCTCCAAAGTGCCAGGCATCGGATTTTTTTTTATTGTATAAAGTGACGACACGAGCAAAACGTTCACCTGATGGTAAGTGCAACGTCCGCCCACAACAAATCCTGTGTCACCCAGAATATTTCTGTGTGACACCACACTGCGCACGTCGCCCTGAGACATCAGTTCTTAAGTCTCAAATGCCCAGTGATTACGCTAGCTCACAGTGCTCTGCAAACCGAAACACAGTAATGCTTGCACACTACTGCTTCACGGCATAATAACTGGCCCTGGGGTGGTACCTAGCTAGACGGATTCCTGCATAGAAATATCAAAACCTTTGCCGAGCGTGGTGATTACAGCAAATGTTCCTAGTATGTAAATGCCTCCGTCCAACAGTGGACTGTTTACTGTCTTATAACGATAATATTCGATCAACGCTAGGCTTTTAACCTTTAACTCAAGTTTTAAAAAAGTGACGAGACGAGCAAATTCTCCTGATGGTAAGCGCAACGTCTACCCACAACTGATGGTGTATCACCCAGATACATTCCTTGTGTAGACCAGTTATTACACTAGCTATGAATTTTATTTCAAACCAAAACACATTAATGCTTGCACACTACTGCTTGAAGGCAGGATAACTGGCCTTGCGGTGCAACACACAGCTTCCTCTGCACTCCTGCATAGAACTCTCGCCACCAGTAGTCTACCGCTTCACGACAGAACGACGGTCTCTGCGGTGGCACCTACGTAGACGCAATCCTACCAGCAGTGAATCCTATCATCCCTATGTCTACGATAATAGGATGGTAAAATGTTCAAAACGGTGATGAACAACGGTGCTTTAGATGTCTCTTCGATTGTCAATTTGCCTACCAAACCTGTGGCGATCACTTAATATCTCCGGGCTTCTTAGATACTAACGATCATTATCATCACCAATAATTAGCACCTATATAATAAATACCAGTGTCGTTATAGCTTAAGAGAATGGACCACCCATCTCATCCCGTGGGTGTCGTAAAAGTCGACAGACGGAAAATGAAAGGCAGTTGATCTTCAGCAGCATCTTCCTGCGAAATCTGAATAAATAAACTGCGCCTGCCAAGCATGGCAACTATGGCAAAATTCACCCCATAGTGACAGCTACAAACTTTTGTGGCAATCTACGGGGAAGGTCTTTGTTCAGAATTGGACTGGTAATAGGCTGAAATGATACAATAAACAAGTCAGCATGAAATGTTTACTTCTCTCTAGATTTACGTTCACATACACGAGAATGAAGTGTAACGAGCAAACCCAATAATTTATGGTAATAATTAACCACCTATTGGCTTGTAGCAAGTCCACAAACAAAATTACATAGTGTAATAGAGACTTCCAGGTGTGTTTGATCTATCTACTGCAATAAAGCATAGCGCACAGTGGACGGGTGAAGGCAACGCGGGTACTAATTCAATGCAGGCCCGCGGCCGCCGGGACAGGTCCGTGATACTCACGCATAAATCTGTGCATCGCATAGAGTAGCGGATAAGCAATTACTACGCTGCGTCGTTGAGCCTTTTATTTATTTTAGTATTTATTAAAACCTTACAACGCAAACTGCAGATAGGTGTCCGTCCGGTAGTAGAATAGCACCTACCACTTTCATACCGAGGTGTCGTAAGAGGCGACTAATATAATGTACGGACAGTCTTTATTCGTGCAGAATAACACCTTAACATGCAATGCTGTCACTATACTGCTCGTGGGAACGCAATGGGCGGTATGATTTTTTTTAACTTTTATCTAAATAGCGGCGATGTGGTTCGCCACCCGACACGTCTCGTATCCCGCGGGTGCGGAATGTGGGCTTCGTGTCTGTCTTCATACAAGATATGTACTGTATATATGTATAACGCAAATTTTAGTGCCGTCAGTAGCCTCAGCTTTTGAGGCGCTATCTAGGCCCCCCTCTAGGGCCTCGTCCTCGGGCTCCGAAATGGAGTTCGATTCTCCCTCGGCACCCGAGGACCCCCGCGACACCGGCGACGACATTGGTTTTCTGCAAGTGCAGAAATCAAAAAAGAAGCGCAAGAAGCGCGCCTCACCGACGCCCGATAGCCACGCCAAGGCTGCCAAAGCCAGTGATAGCACGCCTATCCCGCAACCGCAGGTCGCCCCTGTAGCCTCCGAAGAGACCCCCGCTGCTTCACAGCAGGCCCCCGCTGCTTCACAGCAGGCCCCCGCTGCTTCACAGCAGGCCCCCGCTGCTTCACAGCAGACCCCCGCCGCTTCACAGCAGGCCCCCGCTGCCCCGCGCAATCCTTCGCAGTTCGCTGCACACTCTCGGCGGCCACCGCCTATCTTCATTCGGGCTCTGGACAGATGGCAAGAGCTCACATCGGCCATGTCCAGGTTAAAATATACTGCCGTTTCTACCTCAAACGGCATTAAATTACAGGTGGAGACCACTGAGGTCTACCGCCAGGTAACACGTTACCTGTCGGAAAAAGGTGTATACTTCCACACATACACTCCAGCCGATGAGCGGCAACTAAGGGTGGTTCTCAAGAACCTACCCAAGGAAATCAGCGCGGAAGAGGTCAAAAAAGACCTCATCGCGCAAAACCTCCCCGTCGTCGCTGTACACCGCATGTACAGCGGGCGCACTAAGGTGCCCTATAACATGGTGCTAGTCGCACTTGACCGCTCCCCGGCAGGGAAGCAGATATTTAATCTGCGGACCTGCTGCAACCTTTCGGGGCTCTCAGTTGAGGCCCCACACAAAAACGGCCCTCCCGGCCAATGCCATAAGTGCCAATTGTACGGCCACTCAGCAAGAAATTGCTACGCCCGCCCCAGGTGCGTCAAGTGCCTAGGCGATCACGCCACAGCAGACTGTCCTCGTCCAAAGGACAAAGCTCTGTTAGCCTCCTTCGGCCCGCCTGCCTGCGTACTATGTAACGCAGAAGGTCACACGGCCAACTACCTCGGCTGCCCGAAGGCCCCAAAACTTAAAAGGCCTGCGGCTAAACAGGCCCAAACACAAAGGTACATAGTACCTCCCCCACCACCCTCTGTATGGAGGCCACTTCCGACCCGCGCAACTTCAAACGCGCCTCCTCCGGTCGCGATCACGCGGAACATACCGGCACCTTCACAGGTCGCACCAGTCGCACCCGTCGCAAGCCGACCGGTCGCAGAGAGCGATCTAGACCTCGTCTGTCGCTTCGCCACCGCTTTCAACGGTGCCGACATTACAGCCCTCGCCACGGCTCTCCGAAACACCAACAATAATCCTAATGAGAGGATCGCCGCGGCGGTGCGGTACCAAAGCGTCATAAACGCTATAGTCAATTTTAGGGCTTAAAAATGACTCACAACGGCAGAGAGAAACCGCGCTCCCTAAACGTAGCGTTTTTTAACGCTAACGGCTTAAAAAACCAGCGCGACGAAATCTTCAATTTCGTTCGCGATCACCAAGTCGACGTACTACTCGTGCAAGAGACTTTTTTGAAACCACACACTCGCGATCCCAAAATCGCAAATTACAACATCATTCGGAACGATAGAGTTACCGCTGCGAAAGGCGGCACTCTTATCTACTACAAAAAGTCCTTGCACTGCGTACCAGTCGTCACACCGCCACTCAGCCATCTTGAAGCATCGGTCTGTCAGCTAGCCATGACCGGCCACTCCCCCATTACTATCGCGTCTGTCTACTTACCATGTAGAAATGACGCCAAAATCACACGCAGCGACTTCGAAGCACTTCTCTCCCTCGGGAGCTCAACTATCCTTGCCGGTGACTTTAATAGCAAGCACACCCGGTGGAACTCAATAACAACCAACCCGCGTGGGGTGGCCCTAGACTCGCTAGTCGACCTCCTCGACTTCGACGTCCTGGCGCCTACAATACCGACCCACTTCCCGCATACACTGGGACACACGCCGGATGTGCTTGACATAGCCATCCTTAGCAACATAAATCTCGCCATCCGCGATATAGAGGTGATCCACGAACTAACATCTGATCACCGCCCCGTTCTACTTCGGCTAGGACCTTCCGTCCAAGCCTCACCACCCAAAAAAACAGTAGTCGACTGGCAAAAGCTAGCCGAAAAACTTAAGCAAACTTCTCCGCACCTTGATGCGATTCCATCCACCATCAATTCAGTCAGTGACACGAACCTTGCGGCTCATGCACTCACTAGGCACATTCAAACTGTCGTCGAGGATTCCTCGAGACAGGTCCCAGTGGCGGACGACCACCGCTGGATCCTGCCTAACGACATTAGAGACCTAATGAGGCGCAAGAACGCAGCCACTCGCGCTCACGACATATATCCTACCGTCAGCAATAGAACAACACTACGCACCCTGCAACGTGAGGTCCGAATACGTATGCAGGAGCTCAGAAACGATCGGTGGGATAACAGTCTCATTAACATCGAACCATCTCACCTCGCCTTCTGGCGACTTCCAAAATCACTAAAAGGAGGCACATCCCGTTCAATGCCCCCTTTAGTACGACCCAACCAGCCGCCTGCCTTCCTAGACGAAGAAAAGGCAGAATGTCTAGCTGACAGCCTAAAATCTCAATGCTCCCCAAGCACCTTACCGGTCGACTCCGCCCACGTCGCGTTAGTCGACAGCGAGGTCGATCGGAGGGCTTCTCAACCGCTCCGCGATTCCATACCGCCGGTTAACAGCACCGAAGTAGAGTCTATTATTAAAAACCTCCGTCCGAGGAAATCTCCCGGTCCCGATGGTATCACTAACAAAGTAGTTAAGCTCCTGCCTACTACCATCATTCAGCTATTGGTATTAATCTACAACGCAGCTCTGGCCAACGCAATCTTTCCGAACACCTGGAAAGAAGCAGAGGTCGTAGGGATTCTAAAGCCCTCTAAACACCCGTCCGATCCCACCGCATATCGGCCTATAAGCCTCCTCAAGGCCTTAGGCAAGATATACGAACGCCTACTTCTCGCCCGCTTAAGAGACTTCATGCAGTCTCGAGGGATCCCCATCCACGAGCAGTTTGGATTCCGTGCCAAACACTCATGTACCCAGCAGGTGCACCGCATAACGGAGCACATTCAATCCCGCTTCATACGCGGGCTTCATACCGGAGCGCTCTTCTTCGACGTGGCGAAAGCGTTCGACAAGGTCTGGCACAACGGGCTCATATACAAGTTATATGGACTCGGTGTGCCAGATCGCCTCGTACTCATCATACGAGATTTCTTACGCAGTCGAACCTTCCGCTACCGCGTCGAGGGGGTGCGATCCGAATCACATCCCATCCTAGCCGGCGTACCACAAGGCTCAGTCCTAGGTCCCGTGCTCTACACCCTTTTCACGAACGACATACCGCACACCAGCGGCGTCGAACTCGCCCTCTTCGCAGATGATACCTGCCTATATGTGTCTGGACGTAATCCAGACACTATCTCTAAACGCCTCCAATCCGCAGCCCGAACCCTCGGGAACTGGTTTCGGAAATGGAGGATCGAGGTCAACCCAATCAAAAGTGCAGCCATGTACTTCTCGCGGCGCATAACGCAGCATCTCCCCACAATAGAGTTATTCGATCGTCCAATCCCCTGGGAAAAGACAGTCAAATACTTAGGCGTCCTATTAGACTCGAGACTCAGCTTCGGTCCACATATTAACCGAGTAAGGAACCGAGCGGCGTTCGTACTCGGTCGATTACATCCGTTACTAAATAAAAATAGCAAAATGTCCCTACGTAATAAAATTACACTTTACAAAGCCTGTATTCGGCCAATTATGACATACGCAAGCCCCGTATTTGCGCATGCCTCCCCGCGTCAAATTCACCGACTTCAGGTAATACAAAATCGATTCATGCGTAAAGCCACGGGAGCACCGTGGTTCGTGCGTAATGCTAACCTTCATATCGATTTAGGGCTTCCTACCATAGCCCAATATCTAAAGTTGGCCTCTCGCCGATACTTCGACTCTGCCGCCACGCACCCCAACCCACTGGTTGTCAGTGCCGCCACTTACAACCCCCTCGCGATACACCAAAACTCGACCCGCGGAAAAAGGAGACCGAGGCACGTCCTCGAGGACCCTGACGACGCGACCACTATTGCCCAAGCGCTCTACTCAACACTACACAAACACCCATTATCACCATCATACCGCCCCCGCCGTCGGCGTGGGCGTATCAGACAAAGTTATTCGCGATACCGCCGCATCTCAGGCCGGTTTTCCCCTAGCAGTAGTGTCATAAACAGAAGCGTCGCTGGAGTTTCTTGCGCCATTTCTTCTCCAGCGGAAACGCATTCCGAATTGGTGGTAAACTTATCTAATAATAATCATGGTATTAATAATTATAGTAGTAGTAATATTGCCCTCCCGATTGCAGTAACTGACCGAGCCGAGACCGGCCCCCTTGGGCACCCTCGAGTCTGTTACTCTCGCGAACAGGATGACGGTCCAAGCCGAGGTCCCCTCTCGGGGGCCCTTGCGCTAGTCATCCATAAATAAAGGTTTCGGCTAAGCGCCCTCAGCGCTATGCCACCTTTCAATCCGGCGAAGCTGTAAAAGCCTTCGGGCTAACAGTGACCATCAGTCCTAAAAAAAAAAAAAAGCAAATTTTAGTTTTACCATTGCTTTAAGAACCAATGTCTTATCGTGACCAAGGCAGTGCAGTGTTACACTGAACATCCTGAGTAACGCTGCAATTGTTATAGGCATCGTGGCACTTACCATTAGCAAGTGGTAGGAGTCCTATGCTGGAATCCGTCTAGGTAGGTACCACCACAAAGGCCAGTTATTCTGCCGTGAAGTAGTAATGTACAAACATTGCTGCCTTTCGGTCTGAAAGTGCACTAAAATCTACTGTAATCCCTAGGCAGATGAGACTTAAGAACTGACGTTTCAGAGTGACGGGCCAAGTGTGGTGCCACAGCATTTGCTATGGGCTCGATCTTTTCTTTCCAATAAAAAAATGCTAAACGATTTGCTTGTGTCCTCACTACAACGAACTACTCGTAAATGTATGATTTGAAGTCAAGGGGTCGGTTTGATTTTTTTTTTATTGGATAAAGCTCTGAAACAAGCAAAACGTTCACCTGATGTAAAGTGCAACATCTGCCCATAACAAATGCTGTATAACTCAGAAAATTTCTGTGTGACACCACACTGTGTCCATCACCCTGAGACATAATTTCTTAAGTCTCATATACCCAGTGATTACGCTAGCCCACTGTGCCCTTCAAACCGAAACACAGTAATGTTTGCACACTACTGCTTCACGGCAGAATAACTGGCCCTGGGGTGGTACGAGTACCTACCTAGACGGATTCCTGCATAGGAATCCTATCACCATGTAATATATAGCATATAATTACATTCCCCGTTTGGGTCTCTTAAAAGATTTTGAACAATTAGGGTTTATACTCTAAAATCTCAAGGGGACTCGAGCTGACTTTGGTAGAATTTTAACTTTTAATTGCTTTGTGAGAACTGACGTACTACAATAAAATTCAAACAAAACTTACTTCTATATACGAGTAACTCACTTGTTTTTTCTTCTGCGCTAATTATCAACGTCTACGTCAAAAAAAATAATAAGTATATCTTTTTCTTTTTTTTACGTTTTTAAATCTAAAGCTAGTTACCGGCAGGAGATTTATACCGCTGGAGCCTTCTGAGGAGTTTCTCTAGATCGAATCTGGAACGTAATTATACGCTGCGAAAGTAGCAGGCCAAAAACAAATTCTTTATGTACTTAAAACTCAATTTTTTTACGAAAAAACGATGCTTCACACTAGGGTGTATGTCACTAGTCACGCCTTTGTACCATGGAGGGGATGATTCCCCGCGGGAAACGAGACGTGACGGGTGGCGAATCACGTCGCCGCCATTTTGGTACGTGTCAAGAAATGGATAATCCGTTTTATAGACATAAATTTTAAATGCACAGCACAACCGGACCCGAAAACCAACAATTTATGATTTCGCATTAATGTTGGCTCCGGCTGGGATTCAATCCCAAAACATGCGGCGTAATGTGAGGTACTCTGACCACTAGGCCACGTGGTCGTCGATTATAACATACTAGTTGTGCCCTTTGGTTTTACCCGCGTCAAATAAGCCGACCACATGACTGCAGTCCGTGCGGCACGGTACCTCGGTTGTCTGATCATTAAAAGTATGGCTCTTTGGGTAATGTTTGGTTCGCAGAGTGCTGTTAAATTTTTTTTCGCGGAACCATAATAATAAGTAGCCTATGTTACTTCTTTATAACATCAGTTATCTGCCAGTGAAAGTCTCGTGAAAATCGGTCAAGCGGTATCGAAGAGTAGCCGCAACAAACAGACAGACAAACCGACAGACATACAAAAATTTAAAGTATTGCTTTTTTCTTGTAAGTATTGTATATACATTTAGTGAAAAGCTATTATTTTAACATTAGATATAAACTGTATTCATTATATCACAACAAGCAAGCACAAAGTTACAATAAAACAATTAAAAATTATACGATACATTACAATTTTATTTATTTGTACTTCAATTTATTTATTTGTATGTATAGATTATATGTTTAGATTATATTATATTTGGATGTCCATTATGAACTGCCAGCTCTTGAGGTACTTAGAGGAGCACCAGCTGATTAGCGACCGCCAGTACGGTTTCCGTCGGGGTCGCTCGGCTGGTGATCTTCTAGTGTACCTCACTCATCGATGAGCGGAGGCAGTCGAGAGTAAGGGGGAGGCCCTGGCAGCTAGCTTGGACATTTAGGCCTTTGATCGGGTCTGACACAAAGCGCTTCTTTCGAAGCTGCCTTCTTACGGGCTTCCCGAGAAATTTTGTAATTGGGTCACCAGTTTTCTCAAAGACCAGAGCATCAAGGTCGTAGTTGACGGCGCATGCTCGGACTCTTAAGTCTGTGAATGCTGGTGTCCCACAAGGCTGTGTGCTATCACCAACCCTGTTTCTGCATATCAATGATATGTTGCAAATTAGTAACATTCATTGCTATGCAGATGACAGCACTGATGATGCCGTATACACCGGCCGTGCTAATATTTCTCGGGAACACGTTGACGAGTACCGGAACAAACTTGTGTCTGAAGTCGAGTTTTTGTTAGACAAAATCTCGAATTGGGGCCGACTAAATCTAGTTCAGTTCAACCCCAAGAAGTCACAGGTTTGCGCGTTTACCGCTAAAAAGAAACCCTTCGTCGTATCACCTAATTTTGAGAGCACTCCCCTCGTTGCCTCAGCCAGTATCGGTATTCTTGGCGTCGACATATCGAGTGACGTTCAGTTTCGCGGTCACCTGGAAGGGAAGGCCAAATTGGCTTCCAAAAAGCTTTGCGTCCTCAGTAGAGCGCGACAGTACTACATGCCGGCTCAACGTTTGCCACTTTATAAGGCGCAGGTTCGGCCGCACATGGAGTACTGTACTCATCTTTGAGCGGGGGCGCCCCAGTGTCAGCTACTTCCAGACCATGTTCTATCTGATCGGCTTGATCCACTGACTTTGCGAAGAGATGTTGCATCCCTTTTATAAGATCTACCATGGGGAGTGTTCCGAAGAATTGTTCGGATTAATTTCAGCCGCTAATTTTCACCATCGCACATTGCAGCACAGCGCGAAATTCCATTGTCACCACCTTGATGGTTGGCATTCCAGCACAGTGCGTTTTTCGCGCAATTTTCTGCCTCGCACAAGCAGCTTATGGAATCTGCTGCCGCCAGCGGTTTTTCCGGACCGATACGACTTAGGGACCTTCAAGAAAAGAGCCTATTCCTTCCTCAAAGGCCGGCAACGCATCTGCTATTCCTCTGGTATTGCGGATGTTCATGGGCGGCGGTGATCACTTACCATCAGGTGAGCCGCTTGCTCGTTTGCCTCCTCTAACATAAAAAAAAATCGTAAGACGCTTTTATTAAATTGACCTGCAGCAATGAACTATTTATGAATATAATGGAATATTTCAATTCAATTTTCACCCACCTCTAGACGTTATGGACCTATGACAAAACAGTAATTTCGTGACTGTGTAACTCTGGTTTATTTCGTGATCGCTCTCATTCGA
Organism: Luehdorfia chinensis; assembly: GCA_019845155.1. Classification (NCBI taxonomy): domain Eukaryota; kingdom Metazoa; phylum Arthropoda; class Insecta; order Lepidoptera; family Papilionidae; genus Luehdorfia; species Luehdorfia chinensis. Next base: position 5,703,214 of record JAHVAK010000003.1, on the reverse strand, counting down.
TCCCATTAACCAATGAGCGATTATGTGTGGTAGCGGCCTAAGAGAATCTACCACCCCATTTCATCGCGTGGGTATCGTAAAAGTCGACAGAGGGAAAATAAAAACCAGGAGATGGGCAGCAGCATCTTCTAACAACATCTGAATAAATAAACTGCGATTGTCAACCCGCCTGCCAAGCGTGACAGCTATGGCAAAATCCCCCCAAAATGAGAGCTACTAACTTTTGTGGCACTCTTCAGGGAAGGCTAATGTTCAGCAGTGGACTAGGTATAGGCTGAAATGATCATGATGATGATGAACCAATAAATGAGTTTTATTTTAGCACATGACGCTCATTCATTGGTTTTTTTTTTGGATAAAGTGACGGACGAGCAAAACGTTCACCTGATGGTAAGTGCACGTCTGCCCATAACAAATGCTGTGTCACCCAGAAAAACGAGTGGCACCACACTGCGCCCGTCACCTTGAGACACCAGTTCTTAAGTCTCATATGCCCAGTGATTACACTAGCCCTCATTGTCCTTCAGACCGAAACACAGTAATGTTTGCACACTACTGCTTCACGGCAGAATAAATGGCCCTAGGGTGGTACCTACCTAGACGGATTCCTGCATGGGAATCCACGAAATAAACTAGAGTTACACAGTAGTTACACAGAAATTTTCTGGGTGGCACAGCATTTGTTATGGGCAGATGTTGCACATACCAACAGGTGAACGTTTTGCTCGTTTCATCACTTTATGCAATAAAAAAAGAGGCTACTAAGGTATTGTACGGATAGCGTTTATTCGTGTAGAACAATACCATAATATGAAATGCTGTCATGTCATGGAGAGTAAGATTTTCTTGACTCGTACCAAAATGGCAGGCAACGTTTGCCACCGTCAGACGTACACGTCTCGTTTTCCGGTCCCGAAAAGTGGGCTACGGGTGTAGCCTGTACCTACTCCTTATATGGGGCTAAAAAGGTCCCATATAAGGAGTAGGTATGTATGTAAAAAATGATAGTAATTCGAAGTTTTGAAGAACTGAGATATTTCTTGTATACTCAATTAGATATCTCTGAAAATTTCAGCGCTCCCTTTGAGGAATTAAATCACACGTCACTTCAAATCACGTGAAACCTCAGCCATGACAGTGACGTCACGCGTGCGACAGGCCATCCATCACGCAGTGTGTTAACACGATTACCATCTTAATCTTTACAGGTACACTAAACCTTATCGCCTCCTTTTATGATACAAAATGGCTTGACAGCGGTTACCGTTACAAATGTCGCTTAATTTTGTCCAATATCTCCGTATGCAGTTAGTTTCGGCTTTATGGTTCTCGGAATAAGAGTCAGTTTCGTTAATTCTGAATGTGGTTCAAGTGTGTTTGATGGTATGCGGATTTTTCGCGACACACGTCCAGAGGGTTGCTGAAACGTGAAATTGCGATATAACTTTATTTTTGAAGAGCGAGATTGACGACTTAAGTAGGCGATTCACTGAAACGCGTTGTATGTCATCTTGTGCCGTGGTTTTATCTTGTTACAATTCATTTGAATGTGAAGTTTATATTTTCGTATTTAATAATTTCTACATAAGGTTTTTTTAAACAAATGCTGAAGAAGACATCTTCATCCGTTAGGTAGATTTCTGACCACGTTGACACCTTAATGACCTAAATAATTACCTAATCTTACGATACAAATGCCGCAGGAGATATTATAGTGCCATAAGTGTCCGCGCAAACACAGATACACTTAACCTAACCCCGGTCGATGCTTTTGTAAAACTAGTCGATAAACGGCCATCCACGACGGTATAATCTCTGATGGAAATCAAAAAAAAAAAAAATAACCCCATTCGACGCTCATGCGATAAGATCGGAGGTAGACTGGGATGCAGTGTCAGATATCACAACACAACCGGACCAGAAAACTAACCATTTATGGTTTTGCAAAAATCACGGCTCTGGCCGGGATTCGAACCCGATGCTGCGTCGTAGTAGTCAGCCACGCGATCTCGTTTTAACAGTTTAAAAAATAATGTTTTTTAAAAATATGCTAATCATTCTGTTCACGTATCCATTAAAAGAGTTACATTAAAAAAAACATTAAAGATAAACCTCATGGAAAATGTGATATAAAAATAATGGTAATAATAAAAAAATTAAAATTTAATTTACAGAACATTAGTAATACAAATAAATTTTGAATTTTTGAAAAACGAACGTTTTATGCTGATTTTCGTTGATAAATGGTTTTTATATCTAAGTAAAAAGATTATTAAAAAATATTTGCAATTTGCAGTAATGTTATTAATATTGCTAGAATTCAATTTAAGGATTGTTAACCTCTCCAGATAAAACTAAATGCATAGGTTAAGAGATGATTCTAAAATTGTCATTTCCAGCTAGTATAAATCACATATTGCTCAAATTTATCCTTTCCCTTTTTTTTGAAAAAAAAAATGATACCTCAACTGGGAATTCTTCGTTCCACAAAACTAAATTACTCATGCACAACACATTTAAGTGTTTACGCGCATGTTGACCTCGGTTGGAATTAGAACCCATTACCAACAGCGTAAAAGACAGGTACGCTATCTACTTATGCGGTCTTCGTTCGTGCCATTTTAATGTTAGACTTTCATTTTTGAAATTACTACTACGAACTATAAAAAAACATTAATTTTATGCCAATTTGGAATAACCCGCAAATTAACAAGTCTAAATAAATTTAAAACAAAAACGCCATACGTCACAATCTAAAAGCAGCGCGACACAGCATAATCGTTTAACAAAACTCTGAGAGTCGATAGAATCTATAACTTTGCACACCCGGGTATTGATTAAAAAACCAACATAAATTAGCGAATTCGGGGTGTGCAGGGCTGCAGGGGCGGGGGCGGTTGTTGTCAAAAAACTTTTATAAGTGTTTATGTGTACGTCGCCCCCCGCCCCCTGTTGCCCGCGGGGCGCCCCCGCGCTCCTGACACCCTTTCGCGTATACCCACATTCGTATACCCGGTACGGTCGGTTGAAGAAATGAATAATAAACCTCCGTTTAAATTTTTTTTTCAAGCATGACAATTATTGTTTCCGTATTTCTTAGTTACTGTAAAGATTCCAGATATAATAACGAATAAACCTCGTGTAATATACAGTTACTTATATATATCGATAATGATTAATTAATAGGTAAAAAATAACAAAATAAATTTTTTTTGGAAATAAATTATTTTAAATACTGTTGCCTTTTTTTTAAATGTCACACAAACGCTAGGATTTCTCTGTAAAGCCGCGTACTTACTTATGGTAGCTGGCATCTTTCTAAGAAGGTTATTCTGCCGTGAAGCAGTAGTGTGCAAACATTACGGTCCGGAGGGCACTCAGCGCTAGTGCAATTACTGGGCATATGAGATTTAAGAACGGTCTCAGGGTAACAGGCGCAGTGTGGTGCCACACATAAATGTTCTCGCAGCATTTGTTATGGGCAGACGTTAGACGTTACACTTACCTTCAGCTAAAAGTTTAGCTCGTCTCGTCACTTTCTGCTATAAAAAAATAACGTAATTTCAATGCACGAACGTCAGTTTGTAAGCTATACAAATATTTCTTCCGTTCGGGAATCGAATCTACGACCCAGACCTAGAATTATTATGACTACATATTTATAGACTCGCTTATCGAGTCGTTAAATATGTAGTTATAATAATTGAATTAACAAAGTACAGTACACAAATACAATACAATACACAAATAATATAAAAATTAAACAAAAATCGTATTTTTGTTACAAGCTTTAATTTGTGGGCACTATGTCCAGGCCTATGTGTATGTGGTTGGCTTCAATTTCCAGGGCTATTCAAAAAAAAAGCTAACGCTAAAGCTTTTCAAGAAAAAACTAACGACTCTGGACACGGTATGGCCGCTGTAAGCTATTGAAAAATTGTGTGGTCTGCAGGTGGCCCTGTTAGCAGCAACAGGTCCCCAGCTCCTCATAATATTACATTGTCATCAGGTTTATGTGTATGAATTCTAACTTCAGCCTATTCGGGCTACGAGAACTGGTTCAAAATTCTATTGCAAATTTTGACCTAAACAAACATGTAAACATTGCAAGTTAAATGAAAACTATGTAAAAATAAGAATTTCCCTGTACATCTTTGCAGAAATCTTAGATTAATTAATTACTATACATATATTTTTTAATACATTTGAAAATATTTCAAATACTACTTGTTTATAATATTGCCGAAATAAAACTAAAATTAGTGTTGACGCTAACCGTACATTGTCATAGAAATACATGTAAATTAAACACCACCGCACACAGACACGCACACAAATAAAAACGTAAAGAAACACCGCGGAGAGGAAGAATGTATTAAGAAAGCGCGACGGAGATAGTCTACTAATTAACTCTGTAGGTTGGAGCGAGACAACGTTGCTCAACACGCTAATTATGAATACAAGAAGAAAGACGCGTTTTATGTACGCTCAAATTCCGTTAATGTGTGCGTGTATTTTATGTGTGTTGACGATCTTCCGTTCTTAAGACACAGTTATACATGATGTTGTTATTAACTCATTATGTGAAGAGTTAGCGAGTAAATAAGACTTTATTTAATGGTTAATTGAAAGCCGTTTCTCTGTTAAGAAATCTTGGTGAAGACAGCGCGGTATTTTTGGTAGACATTTTTTTTTCATTTTTAAATTAAGAACAAAGACAAATAAATAACAGTTAATAGTTGGTTACGATGTAAGTCAGTTTTAGCCGTATCGAACTAAGAATATCGTGGAATATATTAGGAATTGATTGGTTTTCAATTAAAAAAGCTTCCTTATCGCGAGGGGTCGCGGATTCGATTTCAGCACGGAATAGGTATTAATATTGAAAACACATAGTTGTACCTAGATTAGGAGTTTTTATACGCTATTTATGCAATTTATATCTGTGGACACATTCACGATACAGGAGTAAGTTTTTTTAAAAGGATAAAAATGGGTTAATCGTCTCGTGAAGAATTGATTCTGTTTATCATAGACGAAGAAGTTCTCTCTGGCCGATTTAAATCATGAGAACATCTCTAGTTAATATAAAAGTATTAGCGCGAACACAGAGGCATTCACTTTTCTTTCACTGCACTACTTCAGTTATTATGTTTATCCGATAAGATCTGACGACGTGACATGGGGACGATAATAATTGATATACATACCCCAGGAACCAATAACACATATATTGTACAAGTATTACCAATGCGTGTTGCCAGTGATGACTTACGGAACAGAGACGTGGTCCTTCACTGCGGGCCGCGCGAGGAAGCTCAGAGTTGCTCAGCGACCTGTGAAAAGGGCTATGCTCGGAGTTTCTCTGTGTGATAAAATCCGTAGCGATAATATCCGCAGCAGAACTAAAGTAACCAAAAATAGCCTTTAGGATTAGCAAGCTGAAGTGGCGATGGGCCGGCCATATAGCTCGTAGAACCGATAACCGTTGGGGCAAACGCAGTGTAGGGTACCTCACTAGATGGAGCGTCGACCTGCACAATTTTGCGAGAAATTTATTCGATGGATGCAGGTGGCTAAGGAGCTTGTTTTGTGGCAATCACATCCAATCGGCAAAATTCAACTAGGCACGATCACCCTGTTCGGACGCCCTATTCCCTGGGAAAAGAGCGTCAAATACCTCGGGGTCACTTTAGACGCAGCGATGTCGTTCGCTGCACACATTAAAAACATACGCAATAGAGCGGCTTTTATCTCAAGCCGTCTATACCCATTAACTTGCTCTTCAAGCAAAATGTGCTTAAGACACAAACTTCGCCTCTATAAGACTTGCATAAGACCAGTAATGGACTATGCTTGCGTCGCTTTCGCTCACGCGACGGGCAATCAATTAAAGAAGTTACAGAGCGTTCAAAATCGATTCTTGCGAACTGCCACCGGAGCCGGTTGGTATCAACGCAATGTAGATCTTCACAGCGACTGTGAAATGCCCTTAATCTATGAACACTTCAGAGAATTAACACGGCGGTTTTTCGAAAAAGCCGCGGTTCATTCAAACAAGTGGTTAAAGCAGCAAATTACCGACCAAACAGAAACGCGACCGAACGCAAACGTCGCCCGCGAAACGTGCTAGACGACACGGACGTCTCAGCACTCCCTGACCACGATACCGTCAGTCACGATCCAGGCTACACTGTACACACAGTCAATAGCTTTAATATAACACGCACCACGACGCGCGACCGCCGTAGAGAGCGGCGCGCAATAGTCAATAATCACACCGCGTACACACGATTCACCCGTGTTCCAGGGCGGTTCTCACCGCCCCGAGTTACCGACACACAAGTCGACAGTCCGAATGGAGGCCCGCAGCCTCCCTCGGACGGTCATTAGAAGACTTAAGATTTTCGAAATCGCGAAAGCACGCAGCGAACGCGACATCAGTCCGAATTTCGAGGTTTTTGTAGGAGTTTTTATTTATTTATTTATGTTTGGGTCAAACCAAACCTGGCACGCAGGCCCCTGGCCCGCGAGCACAGTATCCGATGAAGCTGTAAAAGCCGAGAAGGCTAACAGCAATTACATCACCGAAAATATATATGTGGCAATCTACGGAGGAGGTCCTATGTTCAACAATGGACTAAGATAGGCTGAAATGATGATTATGATGTAAAAGTATTAGCTTTGGTCTAGATTTGAATCTAACATAACTTCGTCGGTAACATAGTGCGACACCTACAAAGAGGCACAAAAGCTTTGATTATATCTATTTTTTTTATTAGAATAATCTGCATAAGGTTACAGCCTATGTAAATGTCCTACTGTCCGCGAGCTGGCAAAGGTCTCTTCTCACTTATAGGATTTTATTTCCGGCAGATACTGCCGAGACTAGCAAATCGTTGACCTTTCTGTGTGGCACCCAACTGTGCAAGTCACTCAGCGACTACAATTCCTTATGAGACATATGCCGTGTAATTACTGTAAAAAACACTAGCTGTCAGTGCCCATCAAACCGAAAGACAGTAATATTTGCACACTACTGCTTCTGCGGCCTGCGGTGGTTACCCTAAACAGACTAAAAAACATATGAACATATAAAATAAATAACAATATATAATATTACTTTAATCTTGAATAATTAAACGTTTATTATAAAATCAATTAAAATATATTAAATCGTTAATATTTTTGAGAATAATTATTACTTTGAATAAAAACTAGTTAATTAAAAATAATCATTTACTAATATTGTCTACTCAAGATTTATATAATAATATCTACTTATATCGAGTGAGTGATGATAAAAACTGAGAATATTTCACTTATTTCTAACTTATTCTAGTTTTGTATAATACGTAAAACAGGTACGAGATTTGTTTCATACTAAGCAATGGATCGAGTATACGATTTCGTGATATGATTCATTGATTTGAATGTTAAAGTAAGGTTTAACCTTTCGTCGTAAAGGTGAGTTTCCTAAAAGGAAAGTTACCAACTTATTTAAATTGTGATCGCGGCCTCGCGGACTCTGCGGGAATATGATTTAGAACTATCCATGTATGTAGTCTTTGCATTTGAATATTTTTATAAAACAATTATACTGTCGCATAATAAGAATTGTTTTCGCCAGCTCAAGTTACCTAGCCTTGGCTGCGATCGACCTAATAATAATATTTATTCAAAGTCAAAGTTAAAGTCAAAATTTATTTATTCAGTTTAGGCTTGTATAAAGCTCTTATGAATGTCAAAATCTACACCGGTTCAAAAAATAATATTATATTATTTTTTGAACTTATTATAGCTTTTAAATATATTCTCTATATTTAAAAGCCAAAGGTTCATCATCATCATCTTAGCCTATCACTAGTCCACTGCTGAATATAGGCCTCCCCCATAGATTGTCACAAAAGTTTGTAGCTCTCATTTGAGGGGATTTCGCCATAGTTGCCATGCTTGGCAGGCGGGTTGGCATCCACAGTTTTTTTATTCAGATGTTCCAGGAAGATGCTGCTGCCGATCTCTTGGTTTTTATTTTCTCTCTGTCGACTTTTACGACTCCCACGGGATGAGATGGGGTGGTAGATTCTTAAGACGCTACTACACGGCCAAAGGTTAATATGATCTAATAATAAATATTAAGAAAAAATATAAAAATCATTAACAAAAAGTATATAAAAAGTATTAGGCATAAATTGCACTGCTGAGCACAAGTCTAATCTCATGTGGAGCCGGAAAGAAACTCGCACGCTTCTCGAGCTTCTTCTTCTTCGTTGGTGGATATCACGTATCTTCGAAACTCTTTTATTCCTCAGAAATGCAAGTTTTCCTTCACCGCTGAGCACTGTGGTAAATGAGCACTTATAATTGCAGAGCAATTCTAAAGGTGCCGGTACCGGGGATCGAACTCATGAGACACGCATACTATGAAACTATAGGCGAGCGACTGGCCCCTATATAACCACGGCTATGCACCTGGGTCCTATGTAAAAGTACGGAGATCGCGCCACTGTTTAATAATAAAAACGTTTCACTGGTGATCTTCATAAGCAATGAAACTGACTACCTGATGTCTACGCTTCGGGTCCTGGGTTAAAATCCCAGACGGCTGGTGGTTTTCGGGTCTGGTACTGTAGCGCATACGAAGTATATGCTTGTAAAATGTACTTACAATACATGAGAAATCGTAGTAGTAGTGTAAACATCCCTTTAAGAAATGGTCTCTTGACAAAGACACATCTGTAGATAATTAGAATAGTAAATAAATTATGGTTACGATAAAGCTGGTGGTAGGATTCCTATTCAGGAATACGTCTAGGTAGGCCAGTTATTTTAACCAGTTATATATTTAGCCAGTTATTGAAACAGTAGTATGCAAACATAAGTGTGTTTCGGTCTGAAGGGCACTGAGAACTAGTGTAATCACTGGGCATATGAGACTTATGAACCGATGTCTCAAGGTGACGGGCGCAGTGTGGTATTCTGGGTAGCACAGCATTTGCTATGGGCTTTTTTGTAGCATTTGCTATAATAAAGGATGTAGGAAATTTCGAGAAAAACTCATGGCCACGATCAGACTGGGGAATAACCATGGCAACATGAACCAGGCCAAAATGGCCACCCCATTTTGCTACCCTACCTAGACACATTCCTCAATATGAAACCAGTAATTCGACTTTAACAACACCTATAGGACTACATAGTTGTCTAGGTTTATTTTATGTAAATAATTTCGAAGATTAACTTAGTTTATAAATTTTTACGTATTTATTAATTTAAGTTATGCTTAAAACTATGGAGTGTAAAATCCTAAAAGACACATGAAAAACTAAAAATAAAAAATTGTCTATAACAAAAGTAAACATATATTAAATGTCCAACTTGTATCGACAATGAGAAAAAAACATAAAATCTACAAGAAATAACTAGGTCAAGTTCGTAAGTAAACGGGCGGTCAAGGGGACGCCGATAATGTTATTTTTTTGTTGGAAACTTCAAACTTTTTACGGTTATAAAGTGCCGTAATCTCTTCTTTATCTTTTCGCAGATTTCAAAATGTCTTGTATGTATTAAGATTGACGTCTTTTATAAGTATAATATCATCCTATTCCATGAAAAATGCTATAGTTTTAAATTTGTATGCCTCCCCATAAGGCAAGACATGTTTGTGCCATTAGTTCGACTGTAATACCGACAATGCTGCATTCTGAAGTGCCACATGCTTTTTTTGCATATAGATCAATTTGTGATGAAAATGTTATGTGGGCAAGGTTCGGCAGCAGTGTCAGGGTCACGGCGACAGCCATATAATTGGCGTACTTTATGCCTCAAGCCGTGCTAACACACCACCAGGTTTGGGTGCGATCCCAGACGCCGCACCTTTAAAATGGGGTCGCACCTAAAAAAATTAAAATATTTCGAGGACATGTGAAGCCCACCAATTCGCCCAGCAGTTGGATATCAATAGGCTGTTGTACATTAATTTACTTAATGCATCGAATATATTGTGTATTCTACAATGTTAGTTAGAAGAACTGGGATTCGAATTGATCCCATCAGCTTTCTGCTTAAGACTGCGACAGCTACATTCCTATAAATACTAAAAGATTAAGATATTTTTTTATTGAAAGGCTGTAAAGTATATAATCGATTTCATTCTCTTTGGGTATATATCTTTATTAAGGCTGGGGAATGAACCTGATGTAGTCATATCGGCTTTTAATGATCGCCTTTCGCGCTAGCAAAATCTTATCTCCCAGCGTCGCACGTTTATTTGTTTTAAGCTTTCAATGTGAACGAATGAAACAGCCTTTGTATATCGTATTTCACAATACAGACTAAGTGAATACAGACTTTATTTGAATTTCGTCCTAATAATAAACAGATAAACTTTAAAATCGCCTGCAAGTAGTATGTTATACAGGTTGTGTATATCCGTCTTGCTCTGGGAAAAAGCTTGTAAGAAAGCAAAGAATGGTGGAAGAAAGGGGAAGGGACAAGCAAGGAGATATGTCTCAGAAGCGGCGTGATGAATTAAATTTTTAGAGGGTGGTTAGGGGGCATCGCCGGTTTCATTGGCGCGTCTTCATCTAGTTATACGTTTCCCTAATATAGATTAACTTCCATTTTCTAAAACTTCATTACGTTCGATTTCACTGCCGCAAAACAATTAAATAATTTATTCTTCACATATTTTTCTTACTAGAGTTTATTATCAGCCAGAGACAGAAAAGAAAACAAAAAAGACCAAAACGATTTATTTTTAATTTGACAATGAATTATTTAGTTTGTTCTTCAACAAAGGCTTTCTTTTCGTGATAAAATGTTTAAAAAGGGCTTTGAGAACAGACAAATGCGTTTATCGTGGTCATGTATCTTCATGGCATTTTATTCCACAAGTTTATAGTGTCAGTTTATAAAAATCGTTCCTATTAAAATTATGAAGCCATAACGCATACGAAATCACAAATAAAATGCGAACATATTGTAATTAAACTGCACTGTGCACCCACCCAACAGCGCATGGTGGCGATGGGCTCTCCACCTATCACATCAAGTGCATTATATTGTTTTGGTGAAACGTGGATTGTGGCAATCATCTGTTTTTGCAGTGAGTGCCCAATCTCTGACTACCCCTTATGGGATACAGTCGTGATCATAATGTATGCATATTGCTGTCAGCACTTATTATATGCGAATATTTCATTGGTGACCACCAGTAAATTTAAAGCAATTACGTTTCACGATATAATTAATTCGTTAACGAAATACACAAATAAAAACTTGGATAACAAATTCACGTCAATTCGTTGACAGCGCGATTAATTCAAAACTTCGGACGCCCCCTCACGTGTGCAAGCAAGCAAGGCACGAGGTATGAGCTCACTCAACAAGACTATTCGTATAAAAAACCAGTGAATCGATATTGCGAAACAAAAGAGTAACCCTCGAAAATGCTAAAATCGATGCGAAGAAGTGTCATTAAAGAACCCCCAAAAATTAAAACCCCCTGTTTGTGCACACACACATTCGTTAACCTAATAAAACGTGCGACGTACGCACACATAAATGATAATGAACTATTCACAGCCGGATGTTTTGTTTTCTTTTTGGCATTGATTATTTTTTCTGACTGTGAGTTTATATGGGAGATATGAAAAGACACGTCTGCTAGAATAAATATATAGAATTACATTATTTTACAATCTTGTTAGTTATTTGCAAATTTTTCTAGTATGATTTTAGACACAAGATAGTTTTTGAGCTTTATGTTTTAATAAACCTCGATAAGATATAAGGGTAAACTTTTTAAATATTATAAAATGTGGTGAGGACGTGACACAGTTGTCTACGTAACTACTTAGTTTCCACCATGTTTTCGATCCCAGACATTGTCATATGAATTTATAAATATACATATACATATTTTACTTATTTAAGTAAAATTACAGCCTATAAATATTTTCGCTCATGGTCTTATGAGCCGTGGTAGCTCAGGGACCGCGAGTACGCGGGGTACGCGAGTCACTTGAGTTCGATCCCCGGTGCCGGCGTCCCTAAAGTTGTTCCTCAATTTCAAGTCCTGATTTACAATGAGGAAACCTGCATGGCTGGGGATAATGAGGAAGAGAGGAGGAAACCATCTTAAAAATATTTCGAGGACCGCAGTCCTCTGTAGTGCGACATTTATGGACTGTTACATGGTCTCCGTTTGATGGGGAAATAGTTATTTTAATTATACTAGGTCTAAATTATCCAGACAGATGACGCCAAGAGGATTGAAGGTGCCAAGTACTGAGTACTGATACTACGATCGTCAATCCGCCTCCCAAGCATGATGATTACGACACCTTTTCCTTAAGTAAACAATTTTTTTTTATTGTATAAAGTGACGAAACGAGCAAAACGTTCACCTGATGGTAAGTGCAACGTCCGCCCTTAACAAATGCTGTGTCACCCAGAATATTTCTGTGTGACATCACACTGCGCCCGTCACCCTGAGACATCAATTCTATAGTCTCAAATGTCCAGTGATTACGCTAGCTCACAGTGCTCTTCAAACTGAAACACAGTAATGTTTGCACACTACTGCTTCACGGCAGAATAACTGGCCTTGGGCCTTAACCTACCTAGACGGATTCCTTCATAGGCAACAATAGACAGCAGTTGACTTTTTACAGGCTGTTGATGATGAAGAAGAATAACCGATAAATATTCAGAGCCGGGAAGTGTCCATCACGTTTTTCCTTTCCACGGTTGGCGAATTTCGCATGTCGTCGATATATTAAAGTTTATACATAACTAGCTGATGCCCGCGACTTCCTCCGTCTGGATATATGCTTTTCAACATATCCCTAGGGAACTTTTTGATTTAGCGGGGTTAAAGTATTCTATGTCCGTCCTAAGTATGCAAGCTATCCCTGTGCCAAGTTTCGACAAGATCGGTTCAGTGGTTGAACCGTGAAAACGTAACAAATAGACAGAGTTACTTTCGCATTCTTGATATTAGTACTAGGATACTCTAGCTGTTCCCCGCCCGCTTCTCTCGGCGTACATTCAAATTTGGAAATTATTAGTTTATTTATTATTAGAAGTATGCCTTAAAATTTTCCATGACTAATTTCATTTGAATCCACTTAGCTGTTTGAGCATGATTACATGTCAAACAAACTTATAAGAATGTATGTTCAGTTTACGTAACGACATAACCAACAACCAAGAATGGAAAAAGGCTGAGCAATTAAATACCATACGAAACACATTTTCTTCAACAATAATCGGGAAAACGATTTCAGATTAAATTTAACGATGAATAAAAATTAAGAGGCTGCGTTATAGAAAAATAAGGCGCATTTTAGGTATGTTTTAATGCGAAGGCAATTAAACTGAACTAAATCGCGGACGATGCCGTTTATGGCCCAATAAAGGGCACGCAACGCTTTCGTTAATGCCGTCGAAGTTTATGCGAAATGTTTGTGCACTTTTTTCAGTTCAGTGATCAAATGTTCTTTTATTTATTAAACTGAAAATATTTTTTATTCTGGCTTAGTGATCAGAATAACTGTCTTCTGCGCCGCGGGGCCCCGGGTTCGAATCCCAGCTGGAGCTAACATTTGTGCAAAAACATAAATTCATAGTTTTCGGGTCTGGTCGTGTTGCCTGCGTCGCTGTCACTGCATCTTATCCTGCTCCCGATCTTATCGCATTAACGTTACATCGGACGTGGGTCTCCTCTCTGTGTTTGCGCGTACATTTGTAGCACTATAAAGTCTCCTGCGCAGTTGTTAGCTTCCGAGAACACTCGGAAGTTGTCGCTTTCCTAAATCGTCAACGAGAATCAGTCACGCAAAAAAAAGAAGTTCGTAAATCACTGAGAGATCTGTCCTTGTAGTATTGAGTATTGATTTACTGATAGACCAATGTTTAATTAAAATATCATATATTTTAACCATGGCTTTTGGTTTTTTTTGGCTCTTCTGACCACACACTTTTAGTGCTTAGAGGTTTTGATTTTTCACACCGTCCACAGCGCGGTCTGTCGGAGCCGTGTGGAAACACTATGAGGGAAGCCCAGATTGAATACCAGAGGGAGTTGACTAGGTATTTGGTGATCAAAAGCTGATTTATATAAGCGAAAAGGGAGGCGTGGCCTTATATACTACAGCAACATCTCTGCGATCTATGAAGCAGTCCTTAATGATAATTAGTAAAAGTGCTGCTCAATTTAGCCCAGGGGACACGCCTAGGGAATCAGATCTAACTTTGGTTAAAATGGTTATTCCGTCGAAGGTCACGGGGTTTTTCTGGAATATGCCTTAGTCAACTTTTGCAACAACAACGGGAAGGGACGTGGGGGTGGTGGATTCCACATTGATAGCATATTATCCATAATCGTCTATTACCACCATGTACACCATCATTTTATTTTACGCAAAAAAACTAATTCTAAAGACCACACGGATAAAGTTGTCGGCTCAGCAATTAAATAATTAATAGCTATTAAAAAACAACACTAAAATTATTAAACAATAGGTATACCACAGGAAGAGAACAAAAGGAATCGTAGAAAGTTCTATTGCAACAACGTGTTTAATTATTTTAGAGAAATTAAAATTAATGTATTTTAACAATTTAATTATCTCATTAAAAAAACGACAACAATTAGTATGAATGTATTATTAGTAAATAACAATAATCAAAGGCACTCAAAACATTACATCAAAGCAATTCTATACAAGCGTCTTCGCTACATTTATTAATTAAAGTAATGTTTCAAAAGAATTGCATTAAGATGATACGATAAATATGTCTATATTCATATATAGATATATGTGTGCATGGGATGGCGCAAGGCGGCGATGAGTTTTAAAGTTTTTAAGGGTTCGCCGAAGATTGCGTGCCTTGATTACCGTTCCTCCCTTTTTGTGGGTGGGAGCGCTCCCTGTCCTCCACACACGGGGACCGGGCCGCCGAAAACACACCGCTGCCCTCCCATTTTTAAGGAGGGAAAATTAAAAGTGTAATATGCGAGTCATTGGTCTTGATACTTTTAAGACGCGATAATGACTTGTAGCGAGATAGGGGAATAAACGTTTCAGTATCGATGATTAAACACTTTATATGATACATTTTATTTAATTTCTTAATTTAATTCATATTTAGTAATTAACAATTCTCTGTGACTGCAAAAATAATTCTCTATTTTCAATTATCTGAATAATTGATGACGTATATTATGTTATTAATCAGTATTGTCACATATCTTCATATCCCAAATTGGCATATTTTTATAGTATAACACATGAAGTATTATTATTAATTACATACTTGATTTTATTAGTATTAAATTATTATATTTGTTTTAATAAGGACTCAAAAAATTACATTCGCAGAAATATGTTAATTACATTCAAAGTTTCAAGTATCAAGACCTATAGTTCAGCATCGAATCGAATGACATGTGCGTCGCGAAGGACCGCCGTCGCCCGCCCGTTCATTTACGAACGGTTGTAATTTCTTATATCTGAAATGGTTTCATACTAAGAAGTTATTTACATTGACATTTATTATTACTTGAAATAAGATATGGCGACGTAATAAAATGTGGCACCATTTATTTATGCACGCTAATAAGTATATTTCGGTCAAAATACATCACGCTTCTTATCAATCATATATACCCGTAAGTATAATAATAGGTCTAGGAACAGAAAGACATACAAGACAAGTCATATTTTGGTAGTACAAGTGTTTAAAGTTTCTTTTAGTTAAATTCTATTAAAAATATATAAAATTAGAGTATTTTTTTAATATAAGAGTATTTAGAATTCATATCTCCGGCCATAGTATACGTACAATAGTGATATTAATATGCACACTCGTAAACGTTAATGTGCGTGTAACGCCATTACGCATCGCCCTCGAAAATTAACAAAAAAACAAAACGCACACGGAGGCAACATAAAGCCGCGTACACATACACAGCCTCACCTAATTATCGGCGCGGAGGGACTTTGCATAAGAAAGTATTGCTGCGTTTTACGACGCGTGTCGCGCCCGCCCCACGGCCCAGATAAAAAATCTCCCATTTCCTTAATTCGTTTATCGGGGCCTGGCGAGGCTTTGTCTCCGATCGATGAACGCCTCCAAATGAGCGCGGGACGTGACGCGCGTGTGAAGCTTGAAGGTGACGGCTTGAAGTTTTTTCTTTTTTTTTATTAAGGCTAGAGCGCCGTTTTTAACTGACAGCATTACAGGCGGCAAGATAATTGGCAGAAGGTGCAAATTCTCTTATTATCACGGATTCGTAATTATTGTT
Source organism: Luehdorfia chinensis (assembly GCA_019845155.1). Lineage (NCBI taxonomy): Eukaryota > Metazoa > Arthropoda > Insecta > Lepidoptera > Papilionidae > Luehdorfia > Luehdorfia chinensis. Next base: position 5,686,899 of record JAHVAK010000003.1, on the reverse strand, counting down.
AAGATTTTGTCTTTATACAGTTAATGTATTAACTTAAAGAGTATAACTTAATCGGTTACAGCTTAAAAAAAATTAAAATTTCACTTGATGAAAGCGATGTCCCAAACAATACTTTCTCCTGTATAGTGTCTGTTTTTTTTTTATTTGATAAAAGTGACGGAACGAGCCGAACGTTCACCTGGTAAGTGCAACGTCTGCTCATAACAAATGCTGTGTCACCTAGAACATTCATGTATGACACCAAACTGCGCCCGTCACCCTGAGACATCAGTTCTTAAGTCTCATATGCCCAGTGATTACGCTAGCTCTCAGTGCCCTTCAAACCGAAGCACAGTAATGTTTCACATTACTGCTTCACGGCAGAATAACTGACCCTGGGGTGGTTCATACCTAGATGGATTCCTGCATAGAAATCCTACCACCAAGCTAATGTGATTTTTAAAGACATAAATTTTACACGCACAACACAACCAGATTCAAAAACCTACAATTTGTAATTACACACAAGTCTTTTCTCCGGCTGGGACATTAGGCCACGCGGTCTTCAAATGATAATAACTTAAATAAAAGACAGAGGTCTTTGAGAGGAGTAGAATTTATATACGAGTATTTAAAAACACATCGTATTATTTTGCCTGTAAAACTGTAAATTTACAGGGAATTTTTCGTACCGTCGTTTCATTTTATTGGAAGGGAGGTTTTGTAAAGATGTAATAAAATTTTAACACAACGATATTGGACCTTTATCATAAGTAAACAATTAACGTAATATAAGATTTGAATATAAAATTGAAAACGTAAAAAACACGCGTGCTACCCAAAAAGTTTAGCAATCAGCCCCACCCCAAAACAAACGCCGCAAAAGTCAATAAATTAAAGCGGGAACACATGTATAGCCCCCGTTACGAACGCGAACGATAACTTAGTAATTAAGAAAGGCATTAATCATGGATTGGAGACTTGGCGCGTTTTCTACGCGTCCGATTGCGACTCTGACAAACTGCGTTATGTCATGCATGCGTCTCTCGGGTGCTAAGCCTTAGTATCAAGGCGATTGTCAGCGCCAACAAATCTTGCCATTGAATAGTTGATAATGAAGTACGAGTATATTTGTATTAACAGAAGCTCGCCATCTTATGAAAAGCCTTTCATAAGATGGTCATTATTACACGGGACACGTTCTATTATAGTAGGTGTGGTTTGATTAACGAAATTACACGTGAAAATAATTTTATTAAGTCTTTTATTTATTTTTTAAATCAAAAGATGTCCAATAGGTACTAGGATTTCACTGTATAGTGAGTTCGTTTTATACGTATAATTTTCACATCGACAACGCGACCTGAGTGAGGGCTACTCTGCGACTCTGGTTGGTTTCATGATCGGATTCATTTGATCCCATTAACCAGTGAATTAACCCATAGGATGTATATTTTGTAACTCTGGTAGGTTTCGTGATCGGTTTTATTTTGGCGTATGAAGCTCAATCATTGGTTTTGTGCTTTTGCTAAAATGTTAGGTCCGGCTATTCCAACACGTGGAGTAAAAGCCGCGCTATTGTCATTATTTTATTAAAGATTTAACTTGCTGGTGTTATACGACTCTTTTAATTTTTACACGAGTAAAAGTCAGATTTAGATCGTTCAGATCAGATTATAGAGAACAGTAACTTGGACTTACATTTAATATTAAAAAAAACATCCTATTTTTCATTAAATATACGGTTTATTTTAAAATCATTACAGGAAGAGAAAGGTGATAGTTTGTATTGAATAGGGACTGTCCTGCAAGTATTGAGGTTTTTTTGGTAGTCCTAACTCGCCAGAACTATACTAGAATTTGGACACCTGCCGTACTTTATATCACGATTTCCGCTGCTTACGACAATAACGATTTTGATTTCGTATCAGGCCTTGTCCAGCATAACTTTGGTACGGCCATTAATGTTTATTTATTATAATATTGGCAGCGGACCGTGAAGTATCAAATACTAAGGTGAATTTAGAACTGCGCAACAAATGTCAACCGCTTAATCGAGATTTAATCTTAACCTTTGTGATTAAAGTCGAATTTTGGTGAAACCGACGAGTAAAAAGTAACACGTGATTGTTAGGCGTTGTTCAAGTCAACGATATTAAAAATTATACGACTAGATATATTACATGGTAAATACTCTCAGTAGCAATAATATTTTTAAAGTAAAAGAAAAGTAAAGTTTCAGCATATAAATGTCCCACTACTGAGCTCAGGCCTCCTCTCCTTTCTGAGAGGGTTTTGGAACTAGGAAGAATCCGCCACGCTGCTCCAATGCGGGTTGGCGGCCTTCACATGTCTTCGAAATATTTTTAATTTCTCAGACATGCAGGTTTCCTCACGATGTTTTCCGTCACCGCCGAGCACGTGGTAAGTCAGCACTTAAAATTGCAATTAACAATTTTAGTGGAGCCGGCACCGGGAATCGAACCCAGGTCACTCGCCCTAGCCCCTGAGCTACCACGGCTCTCATTTTTAAAGTATTCAAACCAAATTATTGATAACAAAAATACCAACAGAGCTTGAAACTTTCTAGAATAATCTAGTTTGGTCAAAATCGTTCTATCCGGCACTAGACAAGCGTAGCTTATCGGTGAGCGCACTTGTTCAAGTCGTGGGCCTTCAATACCAAACAACTTAAAGACGCCAAAAATCTCTGTCGAAAGGTAACGCTATTCACTGAATTATGTGCCCGTGAATAATAGTAAATTGTTTGCCGGCTCAGTTCGAGTAGTGACTGGCTTCTGTACTATGAGTTGCAGATTCGATTTCAGTTTCGGTTGGTAGTTAGGTTAGGTTAGTTTTTTTTTGGAAAAAGTGACGAGACAAGCAAAACGTTCACCTGGTACTAAGTGCAACGTTTTCCATAACAAATGTTGTGTCACCCAGAACATTTCTTTGTGACACCACACTGCACCCGTCACTCTGAGACATCAGTTCTGAAGTTTCATATGCCCTCTGATTACACTAGCTCTAAGTGTTCTTCAAACCGAAACACAGTAATGTTTGCCCACTACTGCTTCACGGCCCTGGGGTGGTACCTACCTAGAAGGATTCTGCATAGGAATCCTACCTCCAGTGTTTATGTACATATGTTCAATTATCGAGTACTTATATCTTGGAAATGCACCTACCATACAGGGGAAATCCTAGAGTGGGGCATCGCATGCATTGAGTATATACAATATATACAATAATAACAATTGCAATATGTAGATATAAATTATATTATAATATGCCTGAATACCCGGTTGGCAAAAAAACACACGAAAAATGATTTTTAGCATTTAACGTTTTTTTAAATTTTATAATACAACATAGGGCCATTTGTTGTATTCGTTATAATGATCCTACAGTCCACTGATAGACTATACTGACCACTCCAAAGCCGACAACCGCCTGACCTAGCGATTAGAGAATTTAACTTCTATGCCGAGGACTCTGGGTTCGAATCCTAGCCGGGTCCAATATTTTTGCAAAAAAACACAAGTTGTTGGTTTTCGCGTCCGGTTGTGTTGTGTATGCGGAATACATGATTGTGAAACGCATTTACGATACGTGAAATTGTTTTTATGCTCTAAAATAAACCCTATCTAAATCTTTTAAATCCTAATCTTAAAGAAATCCTAACACACGATACAGGAGATTCTTAAAAACAAAAGTTAGGAGTAAATTCACTGGTGGTAGTACCTCTATTCAGAAACCGTCTAGGTAGGTACCGCCACAGAGCCAGATATTCTGTCCTGAAGCAGTAGTGTGCAAACGCAGTCTACGTCTCGCCATCCAAACAATTATTAGAATCAGACCTAAAATCCCTACTAGATTTAGGCCGTTCTGTTATTCTCGCCGGAGACTTGAACAGCAAGCACGGCAATTGGAATTCCAACGCAAATAACACAAACGGTAATATACTGTACAGATTAGCGGAGAGCCATAACGTAAACGTTATAGCTCCCGAACCACCAACATTATTAAGGACGTGAACTTAGAAATAGACTCTATAGTTACGCTTCACGAACTTGAGTCGGACCACCGTCCGGTCATTTTTAAGCTGGGCCGGCCAAATGGTGAGGTCACACAGACCAAAACCATTGTGGACTGGCGTACCCTCGGGGTCAAACTCGAGGCTACGAGCTCCCAGCACTTGGATGAAATACCAGATCTTATCGACTCGCCAGAGGTAGCCTGTCGAGCGATAAAATCATTCTCAAGTCATCTCAAAACAGTCGTCAGAGAATCCTCCCGGACGGTTGCGGTGTCGAGCGATCGACGCTGTAATCTACCGGCGGACCTCCGACGCCTGATTAGAGAAAAGAACCGTGCGGCCAAAGCGCACGATAGATATAGAACAGACGCAAATAGACTCAGACTGCGCCTCCTACAAAGGGATGTTAAAGAGCGCTTATCTGAGTACACTAAAGACAGCTGGGACACTATGCTTGGAAATCGAGCCGTCGCACACTGCCTACTGGCACGATTTTTCAAAGCAGAGCCGGTCTCACCCATGCCGCCACTTATTACATCGAACGACAACTCGCTCGCCTTCGACGACAGCGAAAAAGCCGAATGCCTTGCAGACAGTTTAGAGAGCCAATGCACTCCGTCTCTCGCGCCTGCGGATCCCGAACACCTACAGCAGGTGGCCGCGGAACTCGAACGCAGGGCTGCCATACCACCAGTGGGCGAACCACTGACTCCAGTGACTCTCGACGAAGTCACGAAGATTGTTAAAAATCTTAAAAACCGATCCGCGCCCGGCCTCGATGGCATAAACAACAGGGTGATCAAATGTCTAACTACGCCGCTATTGTGTCTGTTAGTCAGTATTTTCAACGCGCTCCTCTCCAGCTGCTCCTTCCCGGACGACTGGAAGGAAGCGGACGTTATAGGTGTTCCGAAGCCTCACAAGCCGAAGAACATCCCGTCCAATTATCGCCCAATAAGTCTCCTCAACTCGATGGCCAAGATTTATGAGCGAATAATTCTTAGTCGATTAAAAGACTACGTCCTTAAAAATAACATCCTTCCAGACGAGCAGTTCGGCTTTCGCCCCGAACACTCGTGTACCCATCAAGTGCACCGCCTAACGGAGCACATATTAGAAAACTTCCACGACCGCCCTAAGCCAGTAGGCACAGGGGCCTTATTTTTCGATGTCGCAAAGGCATTCGACAAAGTCTGGCACGACGGCTTGTATTACAAGCTGTATCACACAAAAGTGCCGGACAGAGTCGTGAACATCATACGAGCCTTCTTGTCCAATCGCCTATTTCGCTTCCGGGTAGAGGTACCGCGCTCCTCAAGCCGCCCTCTCCGTGCGGGTGTCCCTCAGGGCTCCTGCCTCTCTCCACTTCTGTTCTCGCTATACACTAGCGATATACCAAAAGACCCTAAAGTCAATCTTGCGCTTTTCGCAGATGACACGGCCCTGTATTATTCCGATAAGCACAAGGGCCGCATAACGATTCAGCTCCAAGCCGCAGCCGATCGCCTAGGCGAATGGTTCCGGAAATGGAGAATAGAGGTTAACCCCGAGAAAAGTGTAGCAATATACTTCTCGAGGGGCACGCCTAAGCCAGCTAGACGTTACCACACAATCGGCAACAATCAGCTATGCTTGATCACCCTGTTCGGACGCCCTATTCCCTGGGAAAAGAGCCTCAAATACCTCGGGGTCACGTTAGACGCAGCGATGTCGTTCGCTGATCACATTAAGAAAGTGCGTAACAGGGCGGCTTTTATCGCAAGCCGTCTATATCCGTTAACTTGCTCTTCAAGCAAAATGTGCAAAAAGACACAAACTTCGCCTCTACAAGACATGCATTAGACCCGTAATGGCCTATGCATCCTTCGGACGGTCATTAGATGACTTCATATAATAAATTAATGGAGATATTCACAGTAGCGCAAGCACGCTATTGAACGCAACGGACCGAATTTAGATGTCTAGTAAGAGTTTTTTTTTTATTTATGTATTTATGTTTGGGTCAAACCAAACCTGGCACGCGAGCCCCGGGCCCGCGAGCACAGCATCCGATGAAGCTGTAAAAGCCAAAAGGCTAAACGATCACTTCAGAAAAAAAAAGTGTGCAAAGTACTGCGAGTCTAGGGCACTACTAGTATAATCATATGAGATAAGAAATGTCCCAAGGGGACGCATGTCGGTGAGTTACTAATGACAAGATTGTTTCCATACGTTACACTTAACCTCAAACTTGTCGGTAGCTCTCACTGAAATGCTTACCGATGTTCGTAGGTGTATATATTCAAGATGGCTGTTACGCTATCTGTCGGAATTTACGAGATTTTTCCCATATTTCACTTAATAAACTTTTACGGTAGCCTTGAAATGAGACTTATCTCGTAGATCATTTAACGTAACCTACACGTGGCGAGATTGGATTCGATAAAATTGTCGTGAAGAGCCAAGTTAACGCTTTTCTTAATTAAATATTCCTCATTCTCGACATGCACCAGCCGCAATTCTCGAACGTTCGCTTTTAAAAGAAATAGAGCCCCGTGAACTTTGGCTCGTTCACGCCTCGCATAGCAAAGGGCAGATCGATGCTTGTCAAACAATGAATGTCACGTCCACTCCCTCATGTTAATATGCAATCGTCTGTGAAATGTTCGGTTCAACGAAAAACATATTTATTACATAGATATTAGGGTTTAGTCTGATAGCATTGCAAACTTTGTGTGTGTCTACCTCACGATTTTTCCTTTAGGTGAGAATGGTGCTCTAATTTTTATTTTGGGTGTAATGTTCTCTTATATTAAAACGATGTTTTAACAATAGTAAATATCAATAAAGTTCAATTCTGCATAACACTGTAAAGAGCTAAAATTAAAAAAAAAATACTTGGGGTCAAGACAAAATTCATGCAATAATGTTGGTTCTCGGGTCTGGTTGTATTTTGCATGTGAAATTTATGTCTGTAAAACACACCGACGGTATAGGAGAAAAAAAAATTAGGCTCTTTCCCCGTTAGTCGATACGACAGCGACGCAACAGCTGCCTTGTCGATGCCTTACCGATGTCGAGATAGCTTGACATCTTTGGATCCGTAAACACGATTCGATGCGGTAAGCGACATTTTTATCATTTGTGACAACGTCATCGTCAAGTGAAAACGATGGAGGCTGTGTTTGTTTGTTTTTCGTAAAAACAAAAGATGATTTTAGAGACATCCGTTCATAGAAAGAAATCATCACAGACGATTATTATTTTATTTACCGCCCACGCTCTGTATATTATTTGTAGAATATTCTGATTTGTGGTAATTATATAAATATTGATATTTTTCTAATTCCTAAACCAAAATATCATCACGCCGAGCCATTTTACAAACTGTTTTAACGTCGCTCCTTTTAAAATGTCGTAAATGTCGAAGCGACACTAGATTTTATTACTCAAGGCGAAATGTCGAGATCGCACTGCACCGCTGTCGCATCACGCCGAGCAATGAAGAAGTCCCCTATTGCTTTTTATATGCGCTTGACATCAGCTCGGTATGCCGAGTGATATCGAGTTAATGAGATGTTGTATCGCTGTCGTACCGACCAAATGAGGTCTTAGCAATCGCCAACGACAACAGAAATGTCTTTAAATGTATGGGATTGATATAAGCATTCGGCAAGTATTGGGCAATCGTAAATATCAATCCCATTTTTTGACTTTTCTCACGTCTTTAACGACTGCAAATTGCAGTTTTAACAAGCTCCCCTGCCGTAATTTAACTCAATAACATGATGTTTCTAGTTCTATTTCTTTAATTCTAGTTCTTTCATAATGATGTTATTTAAATAAATTTTTAATAAATAAATTTTACTTTTATATAGATATTTTGGACATATGGGATATATGCCTATTCGTAGAGCACATTATTATTATTTTATATTAATAAAATTAATCTTATGTAAATTAGTATAGTAGAAGTAGTGTATTAGTGTATTAGAATATTGTGCCATAGAAGATTATTCTAACACGTTCATAGCCCATAGTACCTCTGACTATTCTCAAGGAATAGTCAAGATGTAGGTTTGATGTAAAATAATCTATGTCTGATCTCTGGTTATTGTATTTGTTGACCGCGTCGCCTTTATAGACATTGTATCATTAACGCCCTAGCTTCCTGGGTTCGAATTCCAACCGTAGTGAACATATGAACAAAAACACAAATTGCTGATTTTTCGCATAGACACCACGTCACTGCAGTCTGTGACACTGCAATATAAGTACACTCTTGGTTTTCCTCTGATATTATCGCATGAGCATTATAATAAAAAATAATTATAAGGGATTCTTAATTCGAATATTAATTTCAAACACCGATAATTACTGGATCCACTTACGTCTTTTTGCATTAGAATAAATTCTATATCATAGTCATTAGGAGATCTTCATCGTGCTTAGGGTGCCTTAGCCTTTGTTTAATATAATATCACTGTCGCTGTAATTATAGAACGAGTACAACATCAAATAAAATGTCTTTGAAAGACTTCTTCGGTACATCAAAGAATATTTAAAGGCGTATCATTTTTATTTATAGCATTTTTATATTGTAATGTTCTGTTGTTAATCATATATTTAAATAAAATAAATAAATCTGTAAATTTGATCATCTGTTACTTTTGTTTTTTATTTTAATACTTGTATACTTGTTGTGTTGTATGTTGTTTGTAGAATTATTATGCAGGAATCTATCTAGATAGGTATTACCGCAGGACAGTTATTCTACCCTGAAGCAATAGTGTACAGACATTACTGTGTTTCGATCTGGAGGGAACTGATAGCTATGGTAACCACTGGGCATATGAGACTTAAGAACTTATGTCTCAGGGGGACGGACCCAGTGTGGTGCCGCACAGAAATATTTTGGGTGACACAGCATTTGCTAGGGGTGGACGTTGCATTTACCATCAGGTGAATGTTTTGCTCGTCTCGTCTCTATCTATTATAATAAAACCTTGACAATATCGGAAGTTTAATAAATTTTAATAGTATGTAATATGTGAGATATTCGTTACAGCCTATCACAAGTCCACTGCTGAACATAGGCCTACCCCATAGATAGATACAAAAGTTTGTAGGAAAGTTATATAAAGTTATATATATATATATAGATATATACTTTTGTTTTACGTGAATTCTAAAGTCCACTCTTACAAAACTTTTTTTTATTTCCTATAGTGACGAAACGAGCAAAACATTCACCTGATGGAAAGTGCAACGTGTGCCTATAAAAAAAATTGTATCACCCAGAACATTTATGTGTGACGCCACACTGCGCTCGTCACCCTGAGACATCAGTTTTTAAGTCTCTTATGCCCAGGAATTTCGCTTGCTATCAGTGCCCTTCAAACCGAAGCACAGCAATGTTTGCACCCTACTACTTCGCGGCAGAATAACTTACCTAGATGGTACTTACCTAGATGGATTCCTGCATAGAAATCCTACCACCAGTAAAAGCCAATGTTCAAATACAGTGATGACTTCTGAAGATTGCCGGAAGCGCAGGAGATATTATAGTGCGATAACTGTATGCGCAAAAACAGAGAAACACATACTCCTTGTCAAAACAAACCCGTGCCCGAAGATCAAATCAGACTCATGCGATAAGAGAGTCTAGGAATCCGAGTCTTAAACACCAGGGTATTTGTTAACTCTGGTAGGTTTTGTGATCGGTTTTATTTTGGCGTATGAAGATCATTCATTGGTTAATGGGATCAAATGAAATCGATCACGAAACCGACCAGAGTTACACAGTAGACCCCCAGGTGCGAAAAGCAATGATTGTACAAATTTTGGCTTCGGCTGGTATTCGGACCTGCGGCGAAGAAGTCAGATACTACTGGTGGTAGGATTCCTATGCAGGAATCCGTCTAGGTAGGTACCACCCCAGGGCCAGTTATTCCGCCGTGAAGCAGTAGTGTGCAAACATTACTGTGTTTCGGTTTGAAGGACACTGAGAGCTAGCGTAATCACTGGGCATATGAGACTTAAGAACTGATGTCTCAGGGTGACGGGCGCATTGTGGTGTCACACTGTTCTGGGTGACACAGCATTTGTTATGGGCACACGTTTCACTTACCATCAGGTGAACGTTTTGCTCGTTCCGTCACTTTTATGAAATAAAAAAAAAAAAAAAAAGATACTGGTCATTGGCCATCGCGGATGCTCGATATTACATATTATTATTTCTTCTTAGTTTTTATTCACAGCTGAGCACTACGTAAATCAGTGTCCATACTTTTTATTTTTATTTTATTATACCATAACGGTGGTATAATACCACAACGGAGCCGTGGTAGCTCAGGGGCTAGGCGCTCGCTTTAAATTTCACAGTACGCGAGTGACCTAGGGTCTGATTCCGGTTCCACTAAAATTGTTAATTGCAATTCGAAGTGCTAATTTACCGCATGCTCGGCAGTGAAGGAAAACATCTGAGAAATAAAAAACTAATATTTCGACGACATGTGAAGTAGCGTGGCGAACTTTCCCAGCTCGCGGGATATTTATAGGCTGTTACTTTACTTTACTTTTTATACCATAACGATTAATAATAGGTAAATTTTTCGTCTATGAAACTGAAGAACTAAAGAATTACTCTTTTTTATGCTTCATTGTAGTCATATCCAACGCTCCCATGCACGATCACAAGCAAAATATTTAACCCCTAACAAGGCTCGGAAATCGCAAAATCATCGAAATGAATGTCGAATGTGTAAAAACGTGCTTCAGCAACACCCTCGGGCGTCGATCCCGCCGCTAAACGTTTCGACGCATTGTTGTACTCGAAGCACTCCATGACATCCTACATCAACGGTGATTCTGAATTTTTATTGAGGAGCCTTCGTTGCCTTTTGTACATGTTTGCAAATTCGATTAGGTCATTGATGTCCACGAAAAAATGGCGCGTGTTTTATACTTTTTCGTCAACATTAGTAGATAATTTGACAAGGTGTTTATTAAATTGTTTTTATGTAGTTACCAAGGTGTTGTTACATGAAGAAAAATATTGTAGAGCTTTATTTGATAAATTATATTATGAAACAGTTATAGATCTGATGTCCTCCTGGCCGATTTTCATCGGCGGTGGACTACTTCCGAATATTGTCGGAAGCTATCAACAACACACAGGCACTCACTCGTCCCAACCTAACCGCGCTCGATGTAAAGCTTATACAATAAGATCGGCGGTAGGTTAGGATGCAGTGTCAGAAACACGGGGACAATCACAACACAACCAGACCCGAAAACCAACAATTTGTGTATTTGCACAAATGTTGGCAACAGCTGGGAATCGAACCCTATAGTTTTAGATCTATATTTCATCTTTCTATATTACTGTTGCTCTAAGAAAATATCGTTCACTCCTTTTGAATATTCATTCTTAACATTCACTATTCTTATTTATTACTTGCGGAGGTTGAATACTTGGTAGTTAACTTTCTGATGTCGTTTTTTTATGAAGAAAGTAACGAGTCAAGAATGTCGTTCACGTGATGGTAAGTGCCACAAATGGTATGTGATAGCCACATTTCTATGTGGTTCCTATAGTTGAATTCTTTAAGGTTAGCACCACATTGCTCTCGTTACCCTGAGACAATTGTGTGATTTGATACTGATTGCCTTTTTTGTTATCATTTAAAAAATCCGTAGTTTTTGTTTGACAGATGTGTATTAATTTGTTTCTAGATAACTCTCTCAGGAAGAGGTACTTACTTACTTACTCGAAAAAAATTAAACGTGCTGAGCGCATTATACTGTTCATAATTTCTTATATCCCGACTTAATTTAACGAAAGAAGAAAATCTACAGGGGATGCCGAATGCGTGAGCCTCACTGGCATACATACGTATACTTAGTCAGTTACACCCCAAATTAATAGCATCCCAACAAAAAATGCCCCCTATCTTATGAGGGGGGGTGGGGTTCATTTGCATATATGTCTCCCTGGCACCCTAAGGAGCGGGCGCGGATGTATTTTTAATTTCATTCTTATCCCTGTGCTTAAATCATGAGAGCGGCCATGCGTGCGAGGGAGGCCTCCCTTGTCCACCCCCCTCCTGCGGCCGTTAGCTTGCGTCATACGTCGCTAACCACGTACAGAGTAAAAAGAAAAGAAATCTTAATAAGTTTGTTAGGGTGCGCTCGTTTTGTGTGGATACGTCATTAGATTTTTGATATATTTTTTAGATCGCGTAAAGACACGATCTAAAAATATATCATATATATAATATACAGTTACCAAACTTAAAGAAGTTTGGTAACTGTTCTGTTAATAATGGATAATTGGTTGCCATAAAAATAGAAAACCATTTAAAGGACTAACTAATTTGTGTATTAAATAAACATAAGGCTAAATTTACTGGTGGTAGGATTCCTATGCAGGAATCCGTCTAGGTAGGTACCACCCCAGGGCCAGTTATTCTGCCGTGAAGAAGTAGTGTGCAAGCATTACTGTGTTTCGGTTTAAAGAGCACTGTGAGCTAGCGTAATCACTAGGCATTTGAGACTTAAGAACTGATGTCTCAGGGTGACGGGCGCAGTGTGGTGTCACACAGAAATATTCTGGGTGACAGAGCATTTGTTGTGGGCGGACGTTGCACTTACCATCCAGGTGAACGTTTTGCTCGTTTCGTCACTTTATACAATAAAAAGAATATATATATTCACATGTGTAACACGTCGCACATACCTTGGTACTCTCGAAGATATCGCTGGTGGTAGGATTCCTGTGCAGGAATTCAGTCTTAGTACGTACCACACCAGGGCCAGTTATTTTGCAGAAGAGCATTAGTGTGCAACCAATCTGTTTTCGTCTGAAGACTATAATAAAGGCTATTTTAATTACAGGTGACATGAGACTCAGGAAATTATAGTCTTTAGGTGACGAGCGCAGTGTGGTGGCACACGTAAATGTTCCGAGGTGCCACAAGTATTTGTTATGGGCAGTCAGTTGCACTAACCATCAGGTGCACTATTCGCTCTTCTCGTCAATATCACCCATCAAAAAAAAATCAAATGAATTGTAAGCTTATCCACACATTCCTCGCTAAGAATTATAAGCACCCACCTACAAAAAACAAGCGTCGTCATTTCGGTGAGCAAATTTCGCGGAAGTTTCCCGTTCTTCCTCCTGCACTGCTATATCACAGTTGTTTGTTACGTTCTATATATGCCAGAGCCAGTTGTATGTTTAGTGTCATTAATGCTAATTTTGTTACTTCTGTCCCCTTGTTCTTTTAGTTTTCAATTTAGCTACGTGAAATTTACTGTTTTATTTATAATTCGTAGTATTGAAAGTGTATTTGTTTTTGAATAAAGACCTAAAAGAACTGGTAACTTAACACCAATTAGTAATTAACAATCCTAGCTAAGACGACCACACTACATAATCTACCTAACAAAATAAACTTTTAGAATGATCTTATGGAAAGATCAAATAAATATCCTGGTCACAATATTTTATTTTATTAATATTTAAAGGAAATAGTTACAATAGGATAAATAAAAAGGCCTATCTTTTTATCAAATCTAATCTACGAGTAAATATCAGGCTAATCATTGTATTAACATAACATTATCGTGCATCTGTGTGAAAAAGGTTCTTCGAAAGTTAAATATTTGCCGAAAACATGACGTTGTTAAAAACGGTAGGGTTGAAGTAATTAGATGGTCGCTAAACGTTTGTAAAACAAACGATGAATACAAGACAATAACAATCTTTTTTTTTTGCTTGTCTGTCCGTATATATGTCATTTAATAACTGATGGTAGCAGTATCACCAGTGCGAGGGTCTGCTTTGCCCATACCAACCTGCCTACCCAGCGTGGGGAGTATCAGAGTATCAGCGAATCTTCAAGAAATGCATACTAACCATGTCGACACTTTATTTACTGTTGGTAAGATTCCTATACAGGAATCCGTCTAGGTAGGTGCCACCGCAGGGTCAGTTATTCTGCCGTGAAGCAGTCGTGTGTAAAAATTATTGTGTTTTATTCTGAAGGGCACTGAGAGATAGTGTAATCACTGGGCATATAAGACTGACTACTCAGGGGGACCGGAGCAGGGTACACGGAAATATTTTGGGTGACACGGCATTGCTATGGGCGGACGATGCACTTATCATCAGGTGAGCGTTTCGCTCGTCTCGTCGCTTTCTCCAATAAAAAAAAATCCAATAATGGGCATGTCAAGGCTAGTGAAGATGATACTATATAGTGGAAGTCATAATTGTAAGGTCGTAAACAAAGCAGAGAGCATGGCTTGTATGTGGCCTCGTCAAAACAAAAAGATAATAAAAATATAATTGAATTGCCTCAGACTCTTATTAGACGGTTTAGTATTTCATCTAGCGTAATTTTTGTTTGGAAAACCAATATTTTTCGTCTTCTTAGAAATATTATTAACAATAAATATTTTTGCTTCGTCAATTTAATTACCTAAGTATATGACATAACTATGTTAATTACATGGGACCGCGTGATCGTGGATCACAGTACCTGAATTACGAGTATGCTGAGAGTTTTGCTTTCAAATCGCAGGCGGAGGAAGTCATTGTTCTAAAACACGTAAAAATCGATCAAGATCAATTACTTGCCTTTGTTACTTCATAGCAACATTAAAAATTTATGACTAAAATTTATTGCTATTGACACTAAATAGCTGTCGTATCCACCGCAGAACAGATGTCCCTTCTAAAAATAAAAAAATAAACTTGAAAGATAAGACGGCAACCGAGACCTTTATAATCGCATCAGAAACCTCGGAATTGTGCCCGTTAATTATTGATAGAATTAAACTTTTATCAAAACTTCACGAGCAGAAGTCGGAATTATTCGAAAGTAAGGAAACCCTTTATAATGCCTGCGAAAATATTAAAACAAAGCCAAGGTGGCCGCCCCGCCTTTGACGGAGGACTTGGCTGACTTCGATATATATACAGAGTTGCTGTACGTCTCATATTTTTATTGATACCAGAATAATGTTTGACCTGCACTCGCACGGGTATTAAGTGCTGCAGTTCAGATAAACTTTTAACAGATTCTCCGTTATTCTACATAACAGTTAATGATGTGATGTCTGAGTAGAAAACGCGGTGGTCGAATGAAATGAATTGAGATGAAATGAAAATTCTTTATTTTTCGACGTAAGAAATATAAATTTCGTTTGACAAACGTCATTTCTTTACAATCTACCGCCGTATCGTAATGAGGTTCCTCTGAAGGAGAAGAAACAGACTAAAGAAACTGCGTAGGTATTCTTTTTTTGTAAATCCCTTTTTTATCTCAGTCAAAAATACATTATAATTAAATTTACAAAGTATAGTCTCTAGGAAAACCAAAGCTCTCTGCATGTTCAAATCTTAGACAAGATTAATTCAATCAATATATAAGTAAACTTTCAGCTCGAGCAGTCCAGCCTCCTCAAGCAGCACCTGTTCACAAGTATGACGCATGTGGCAGCCATCGTCCGAAAATCGTAAAAGTTTTGAATTGAAAATCTTAGTGATTAGAAGCAAATTGAGTTCTTTTAGTTAAAAAAATAATATAATTCTTTTAATTTTTGTCCTATTCGAATCATATTTTTTTCTATGAAAATTTCCTATGAAATTCATGTATGTATGTATGCGCTCCACATCCAAATGTATGTATGTTACTTTTAGATAAAGGGTGCTAATAAATTTATTTTTTGGCGGTGTAATGCGCCAAGAGAAAAGTTTATCTTCCCACTAGATTTGGTTGTCTGATGTGGGGAGGACCGTCTTCTCCCAGAAATATTTAAATCTTGTGTAGTATAGTTCTATACATATGAGCTTTATGTTAGTCTTATCATGTAGTGAAAGACGCCATTCCATACATTATACATAATATTTACTTTTTATATCTTTGAGCATTGGCTCAAATTCAATCATTAGCTTGACAACGCAATCACTAAAGTTGATTACGGCGCCGTTACAACTCTATAGATCGTCAAGAAAATCCTCGAAGTCTGGTAGCGGGTGGTGATTAATATAACGCATCTCCCTCAACGGTTTAATCGTTGGCTGGCAACATTTTTACCCAATTTTTGGGTGAGACACCCGCCGGCAACCCCCTCGTATCTCTGCCGCGCCCACCCCTTTCTTTCGTTAAGATAAATTATCCTGCGATCAGGACAAGAGTGTAGGTTCAAATTGCCGCTTTTAAAATTCAACGTTCGACCTAAATAATCATTGAGTGACTGTACTATAGACCGCGGCGTTTCCTGTTTATTTTTTATGTATTACGTGCAAATTTTTAGCGAACAAGGGGCAAAGTGAATATGATACTTTATGACGATTGTGTTAAATAGTCCACACCTGGCTTAAGGAATATTATTTATAAAATTAAATTAAATAAAAATGCACCAAGATACGCAGAAAACCTGTTCATACATGCAGTAAAAATATTAGAATATATTAAAAAAATACACATTAATGACTTGTCTTGTTTTTGTCTTTAAATATATGCTTGTTGAGAAAAGTTTAAATGGGAATATATCAGCCTTTTCTCTAAATATCCACCTCACTTTCTCTTGGCGACCTGCTAGCTGAACGCGGCTCCAGTGACCAACTCTTGACGCAAAACTCATTCTAATTTGCTGAACCATAATCCCACTGACTGGTGATAGGAAATAGCATCACTATTGGGGGGCACTGCGCTCAACCACCTGTCTACCCGACGTGAATTGTTTATATGGAAGGAAGCGACAAAGCGAGCAAATCCTTCACCTGGTGGCAAGTACAACGTATGCCCAAAATAAATGCTGTATTAACCAGAACACATGTGTCTCGGGGTGAAAAGTGTGGTGTCCACTCTTCACCCGGAGACATCAGTTCTTGAGTCTCCGGGTCAGGCCAAAACACAGTAATGTTTGCCCGCAGAATAACTGACACTGCAGGGGTCTACCTACTTAGACAGATTTCTGGTTGGTGGGATGGTGGCTTTCTAGGAGAGACCTAAGTCCGGTCAACTTTAAAAGGCCGGTGAAGAAGAGGGAACAATCCAACGAACATTCATCAGAAACACGCGTAATATGCCTTATATCTATTCAGAACAAGTTCCATGAAACTAAAGAACAGTATTTAAGATTTTAGTTTGTGATTTTTTTATATTCTGCAAAACACGTGTTCGATAACAAAGTCCAGTGCATTTTACATACTAACGTGTTTACCACTGAGCTGTCAGGGCTCCTTTTTGTTATATACAGGTTTACTTTTATTTGTTGTAAAAGTTCCTCCGGCCCTCACAAAGCGGATTGTCGACGTTTTTGATACGTACAGTAAATCTTTCTCGGCGTCTATTTTCTCAGACAGATATGATATTGGGTTCTTCAAGGCAACAGTGATTAGGCTCGTCTTAGGCTAAGGTGCTCTTTATCGTGAACGCACTATTGTTCACCAACATGGTCGTTATCGGTCTATCGTTGGTCTGAAATTCCAAATAATCTCTACACGTTTTGTTTGTGCTTATATTTTACGTTACTAAAGGATTTTGAACTTTGTATATTTATATATTTATATCACTATATACTAAGGGATTTATATATATTATTAATTGGCGAAATAAATATTTGTGTGGTCTACAGATATATTAGTAGTACAAATGCATGTACAATATATGTTTATGAAATGCACCCGCGATATATGGGTAATCCTAATGTCGGTCATCGTTTTTTAAGAATAATATGTGTATATTAGTTTTATTAAATCCAGCGTGAGCAGACTCTTCTCAGCTCTAAAACCCTCACAGAAATGAGAAAGGCCTGTGTTCAGCAGTGGGACATTCATAGGCAGTTACTTTATTTCTTTTAAGCATACTTTACAAATATAATTACAACTGTGTAAAGAAAAGTTTTAACATTTCAAGCATGATCAATTATTAGTAAAGATTTCTCCCTAATTGTTTCGATATTAAATTCTCAAGGTCCGACCGATTGTTTTGTCAAGATCGATCCATTTGTTATTTTGTTTGTTATTTGTTATATTTTATCGTCCCACCCCGCCTTACTTATTGCCGGCTCGTTAATTAATTCTTTGATATTCGAGTGCTGGGGAGTATGGTTTCCTTTATTCCTAGATGGAAAATAAAAGTTACATTTCTTTGTGAAAGTCGAAACTAAACAACCCCTTCAAGTTTAGTTAGTTTCATTTATTTGAATTTCCAGTCTTTTTGTACAGATAATAAATAACCGGTCAATATCATGAATAGAAAGTCAATAGAATAAAATGAAGTTGCAGAAAGGGAATCAACCACCCCATCTAAATCTATGGGTGACGTTAAAGTGTACTAAGGGAAGTGCCTAGAAAAATCTCTCGGTCTTTGAAAGATGGCGGAATAACCATTGCAAATATTTCTGACCAAAGATTATTTATGCGGATCAGTGTCTGGAAGCAGCACCTAAAGTGCGAGGAGTCATCGTGACACCGGCAATCATTATCAAGCCTGACAATAATGGCATCGTACCAGTGAACTTATTAGAGACTGATGATTATTTTTTGTATTATAAGGAAAATATCATGGATAAAAGGAAAGAAAGGTCCCCGAGTTGCAATCTCGTACTACCGTACACGCAAAACCTTGCAGGTTGTGGCGCCATCTAGAGGGGGTAGACCCCCCTCTAGATGGCGCCACAACCTGCTATGTTTTCCGGGAAGTAAATGGATGCAGGTGGCTCAAAACCGTGTTTGCCTATGTCAAGCAGTGGATTTCTGATGAAATAAATGAAGATTATGAGGATGTATAGGAATTTTTCAGGATTGTAAGATTTTTTTTTCTTTTAAAAAACGATGCCTCACAGTAGGATTTCTTCTATATGTATCATACATTTCACGTGGACAACACAACCCGAATACCAACAATATGTGTTTTGCACTAACGTTGGCTCTGGTTGGGATTCGAGCCCAGGATCGTAGCCACATCGTAGAAGACAGGTATGCTAACCTCTAGGCCACGCGGTCGTCCAGCTCTGAATTTAGTAAAGACCAAAGCTACTAAAGGCGTACATATTCAAAACATTAACATTAAAATGGTTGGAAGTGAACTGTAGAGATCAAAATGAACGTGATGTAAAAATCTTACGACGTAAAATTGTTTAAAGCGAAGCTCACGTAGCGCTTAGTATGCAGGTAGCCGCTCTGTGGGTAAACAGGGGACCAAGTTTATACAGTGTGACATGTGCAGCTTGCCTCATTTGCGACACCTCATAGCGACCCTTCTAATAAACTTCAACCGTTTTATTCTACGTATGATCTATACCCCAGTAATGATTTCTTATATTACGCGAATACTACACATATATTAAAACTAATTTTACAGATTTTATCGCGTTCAATTCTTAACTGTTTATAACCCGATGTTTCGAGCGCTCTACAGCACCTATTGTCACGGGAGGATTGAGATGACAGATGTCCTGATGTCATAGTTGGCCCTTTACCTTCAGCCTTTAATTATTATTTTTGGTTCGATCTACGCAGAAAGAGCTAACTGTTTCATGAAGTTAGAAGTGTTTGAAGTTAGGAGTTCTCCCAGTTAAAAATGAAACGCAATAAAATTCGTAAAATTAGTTTTTTTTAAATATCCTCAAATTTTTTCCATAAACACTTTTCTAAAAAAAATGAGAATTGTTTATTACGTTTATGGTATATTCTCCTTTCAAAATATGCCAACAGTCGCCACTGTTCAGATTGATGGTGAGATCAAGTCGTGAGAACTTTCACGTTAGCCATGGAAGAGAAGTAGCTCATTAGGTTATATTTACGGAGGGAACCAGAGCAAAACTACGGAAAGTAGGATCCTATTACTGAAGCAGTATAACACTACTCGTGGACTGTGGTACCTGTACCTGTGTGGTACCCATAGACTGGTATGCTGCGAGCCCTGGGTTTGAATCTCAGCCGGCGTTAATATTTGTGTAAAAGCACAAATTGTTCGTTTTTGGGTCTGATTGTGTTTACACGCGGATAGGTGCGGACATTTGCGGAACTATAATATGTCCTGCGCAGTGGTTAGCTTCTGACGGTAATCGGAAATCCTCACAGTGGTCGAACATTGACCAGAGGACATCATCACTGCGACTGATTGAGATGATGTAGTTCGCCGTTGTTTCGTGTATAAATCTATTCCCTGATTAGTAGGACAGAATTCCATCGCTCAGCCACTCTGTGAACCGAGACTTCTATTAAAAGTGTATCCACTTCGTCTGGGCTCATTTCCCTGATTGATTACACATAAGCAGCCTCAGCTCCTAAAGTATATTAACATTTTGAAATTGCAGTATTTATTTTACTTTTTAGTAATATTTTCCAAACCCTGTAGCTACCTAATTAAAAACGCCGTGGAAAAGTACGCTTAAAGTACATTCTGTGAGAGCATAGTTGAAAATAACGTCGGGAAAATTTTTCTCCGGCAATGGCATGCAATTTGCATGCCCTACATTTACGTCAACACAAAAAACTGCACTCCAATGCGCTCTAATTCCGGTATTTTCGCAGAAATTCAGCTATTAAATACCAATTCTGAGTTCCACTCTGTATTTGTACCTCTAATTGGCCAACGACCGACGCGGTAATGCTTTGTTATCGTCCGCAGGCTATTGAAATACGTAGATGTTAAAAAAAAAACACTTCTATCCCTTTTCAATCTATAATATTATGTGAAATAGTACTATGATCGAGTTAAATTTAGTTTGAATGAGGGAACCAACTACGTGCGTCGTATTTTGTTTCATGTTCATTAGTTTATCTATTATATATACGTTATCTACTCGTATATGTTACTGGTGGTAGGATTCCCATGCAGGAATACGTCTAGGTAGGTACCACCGCAGGGCAAGTTCTTCTGCCATCAAGCTGCAGTGTGTAAACATTATTGTATTTCGGTGCGAAAGGCACTTATAGCTAGTGTAATTACTGGGCATGTGACTGTTAACAACTGTCTCAGAGTGAAGAGCGCAGTGCGATGCCACAGAAATGTACTGGGTGACACTGCAATGTTATGGGAAAGCGTGACACTTATTATGGTAGGATTCCTATGCAGGAATCCGTCTAGGTAGGCACCAACCCAGAGCCAGTTATTCTGCCCTGAAGCAGAAGTGTGCAAACATTATTGTGTTTCGGTTTAAAGGGCCCTGAGAGCTAATGAAATCACTGGGCATATGAGACTAAAGAACTGATGTCTCAAGGTGACGGGCTCAGTGTTGTGTCACGCAGAAATATTCTCAGTGACACAACATTTGTTATGAGCAGACGTTGCACTTACCATCATGTGAACGTTTTGCTCGTTTCGTCATTTTAAACAAAACAAAGTAAAACAAAGTAAAACAGTTGAACGATTTGTTGGTTTTGTTACTTTCTTCCATATTTAAAAAAATACAATAATAAATAGATACCTACTACCTCGAATTATATACTTGATTTCATCTTGCACGTGTCGACTAAGCCGGTAAGGGTTGACGTAGGAGACAGTTTAAGGAAATACCACATCAAAAGTACCTGCAACGGACGAGCTTGTATGAAAACGCTACTGAAAGTAGAAGAAGCAAAATATGTGTGTCTAAAGAAAACTGTCTGGTTCCTTGATCCCCATTCCGCCACCAAGCTTAAAGTTACAGCCTCCAAATGTCCCACCGCTGATCAAAAATCGTCTCTCATTTTTGAGAGGGTGTTATGGCCGAGAAAAGTCCGCCACGCTGCTCCAGTACGAGTTTGGGACTTCATGTGTACGAAATATTTTTATTCCTTAGTTATGCAGGTTTTCTCAAAATGTTTTCCTTCACCGCTGAGCTCGTGGTACCATTGTACTTAAAGTAGTAGTGAATGTCATTGGAGAGTGATTGGCAATAAGAAACGACTATAACCGAAGTATGTATGTTCTTTACAAATAACGCAATAAGATTTTTGATAACAAATAATTCAACATAAAATGTTCAATGATTTTCTGCGATCAAGTTAGTAAGGACGATAATTGTTGTTATGATCTAATAATGTAAAATTATATAAGTATATAGGTCGGAATGTATACTTAAGTAAATATACCTTGGGTTTGGCATAACCTTAATAATAACCTATACTTATTATATTCGTTTTAGTACATGGCTTAAATAAAAGCTTGTTTGTAAAAAGGCCTTTTTATTTATTTTAATCCTTCGTTTTTGTATTTTTTTGCGTGAATAGACACGATGCGACGCGGTTATTTGGTAGAGCACGCATCGGATGTAGCGTCGAGCACAAAAGAAATATCATATAAGTACCTCTCTTAACATTGGAATTTCTTCTGACATTAGAAGAAATTACACCGTTGGTAAGAGAGGTGCGAAATACATACATTACAAGTGAATAAACACCCAGACCAGGAACAATTATCTGTAATCTTTACAAATATTATTCGAATCAAACCTACAATCCATAGCGCAAAAGTCAATCGCTTAGATACTGACCCTACCAAGCCGACTATTATTTTTGAGTATACAAGAAGCCATGGTATCCTAGCAGTTGCTGCAGCCTTAAATTTCTTGACCGGTGTTCGATCGATCCCCGGTGACGTCAACTCTTTTTTTATTGTAAAAAGTGACGAAACGTGCAAAACGTTCACCTGATGGTATGTGCAACGTCCGCCCACAACAAATTGTGTGTGACACCACACTGCGCCCGTCACCCTGAGACATCAATTCTTAAGTCTCATATGCCCAGTGGTTACACTAGCTCACAGTGCCCTTCAAACCGAAACACAGTAATTTGCACACTACTGCTTCACGGCAGAATAACTGGCTCTGGGGTAGTACCTACCTAGACGGATTCTAGGATTCTACTACAAGTAAACACTAAAATTGTTCTGCTTTTTTAAGTTCTGATGCTCAGTGGTGAAGGAAAACATCGCGAGGGAACCTGCATGTCGGAGGAACTAAATCTGCTATTTGTAGTTCTTATGTATCATGTGCTAAGTGGTGATGGAAAACATCGTGAAGAAACCTGCATGTCGGAGGAATAAAAATATTTCGAGGTTATATGAAGTCCACCAACCTTGCAAGCATTGGAGCAACGTGGCGGTATCTTCCCAGCTCTTAAGCCCTCTCAAATATAAGTAGTTACTTTATATGTCTTACTTATGTTTATGTATTTATTACTTAAATTAATGAATATGTTTTTGTGAGTTTTGTATTTCGTTATAAATACCTATTCTAAATCTAAATACCAAGGAGGCTTTAATGATTTGCTGGCTTGTAATAAAGGACATTCTAACAGAATAAGAATATGGTCACTTATTTTTACTTAGTATGTAATAGTATCTGTTAAAAAAACTATTAAGTATTTTAATAGTGACGTTTATTTTAACAGATTAATTATGGTAACGAGGTGTGTTTTTAAAACTCATTTTTTTTCCTGGTTTGGTTATGTTGTGATTGTGCTCGTCTCTGCCACTAGCCTTACCTCCGATTTTATCGCATGAGAGTTATTTAGGGCGCGGGTGGGTTAGGACGACTGAGCGCCTACTGCGCGCTCAATACCTTTCGGAAATTACCACCATGGTTGAAAATCGGTAAGGACATCAATTAATAAATCAATTTTACCGATTTTATTGAAGTAGGGGAAGCCAGAGACCACGTCCGCTTGGATTTAGATTTTTCATAAATACCATGGGAATTCCCATGTGCGTCTCCAGGATGCAAACTATCTCTGTTCCGAATTTCGTCAAGGTCGGTTCAACGGTTGAACCTTGAAAAGGTAACAAACAGACAGAGTGATAGAGTTACGAGTACTTTCGCATTCATAATACTAGTCTGCATTAGTATAAATATTATAAGTAGCATATTAGTATTAGTATATTAGTATGAATGATAATTTTTCTATTTATATTTTGCTTTTAGTGAATTCCGATTTGGTTTCGAGTACGGTTGTGCATGTTAAATTAATGTTTATTTTGCTACCATGATACAGGTCAGATCATACCGTGTGAATAGTGTTATCGCTCCATCTACGTCGTCGTTTAACACTGCATTTGCCGGCTCGAGGATGCCACTTAAGAACCTTTTTGCACCAATTTTATTAGTTCTGTGAGTTGTGTGGCCGCTAACTAGCTTACCGTTGTTCTGCTGTGGATACAATCACGAAATACAAAACATGGGCATTGGGCATAGCCCTTTCCTTAGCCCTTCTATGAGCGATTTTTAGCTTCACCATCCCGCCTGCAATGGAGAACCTGCAGCGAAGACACTGACTAATGTCTACTTAATAATACTTCTTAAAAAAATCGATCCTAATTGTCTAAGGTTTGTTCATAAATTCTGGGCTCTGAACTTATGTCTTCATAAATTTTTCTTTTTTTTTTCTCTTTTCTCCTTCTATTTTAATTTTCAGCCAGTTATTAAATAAATTCATCGATGTAATGAAGGTTTCTCGCAACTCAAATGAAAGGTAAGAATATTTTGTTCGCGGCTAAATTGAGTAATTAGTAAGGATGAGGATAAAGATAAAAAAAAACTCTGCAGCGACCTTTCGTATACCTCATTAAAGCTGGGCTTCACATTAGGTCCTTCTAATGAATGTTGATGAACGTTAAACCACTGAGCTTGCAACTCTGTTATAAAATTATATCACGCTAATCCAGCCTTTGTAAGAAGATGTTAAGGGCTATATTTGCTAGTAAGGAATTGTCTATTACTCGTTGAACTTAACGCAGGTACCATCGTACAAGTAATTACCGCGAACACGGAAAAATCTAATCTCTTACACGCACACACACACACAACGCATCATTCAACGTCTTAATTTCCGAAAGAAGTACTCACACATCGATAGGGTCGCGGTCCTAATATAAATTAAGGATCCCCCTGTAATATATGCGATGTCTATGTGTTGGTATTGTAAAGTCTTAAAAATGAGAGGACGGAGGAATCTTTAAAAGGGTAGGACTTAAGTGGGGGGCACCCCCTTGTCCTCATTTGCCCTCCCCCCTCTTAAGGGTGTTGTGCTGCGCGCAAACGCGTTATACGGCCTACTGCTTCTTATTGTTCGTTGTTTTGGTTCAATATTCGGATGACGATAAAGGTGGGTTAAGTGTTATTTTAGGGAATTAATTTTTGTTACTTTCCTTCATGGGTCCGAAAGAATTGAACCAAAAGTCCTCTCGTGCCAATTGAAGCGTATTGAGAATTATTACAGTACTTAAGTGGAAAGGGTTAATAGGGGAAATAAGGGTCTTTTGAATGCATTTACTAGCTTTACAATTACAGCATCGATAAATGAATAAATACATGCATACACACAATCACGCCTTTTTCCCATATAAGGTGTAGGCAAATGCCCCATTCGTAGCCAACTTTTCACCCTCGCAGGAAACTAGACGTGACGTATGGCGAACACTTACATTCCTATTATTGCGTATAAGTAAGACAGCGTCCAAACGAGATCGACGAATATTTCATTCGTTAAAAATTCAACGAAAAATTTTAATAAATATTTATATATCGTCCCACACTTTATGTATCCAATAAAGTAGAGTAATTAAATTTGATATTTAAAATAGGCAAACATTTTTCAATCTTATTTTCACTATTAAGAAAGTTTAAAACACCGCATTCGTACTGCGGTTCATATATTAAAAAAAAACTTAAAACTTTCGTACAAGGACGGCATTTCTCGCAACCTGTTTAAAACCTTTAAACATTTAGGTACTATCATTGTCACGCACGTGCCATAGCCATTCCATTACAAAACTACGTCTTAACCAGGAATCATTTTCAAATGCAATTCTTAAAATATATTCTAATTTCACCCCTGATATCAACCGCATAAGATGTAATGTGTTATTTCGGGACTTACTTCAAGATTTGTCGTGGTATACGTTCATAATGACATTTATTAGAAGCCGTATTCTGTACATGACAATAATTAAAACCCATGCACGAACTTCTGTACCATACCGTACCGCGCACGTGATGCTTTTAGCATATTATTAGGTAACAAATTATTGGGTAGACGACGAAAAACATTAGGAATCCACCATCATGGTTATATCTTTTCCACACAACAGACGAAACATTAATAAAAGCGAGCTATATTTTAAGGTCGCATTGAAACTAGAAGGGCTTAGACATGTAATGACTGTGACAGTTTTTTTTGTATTGCTGTAGTTTGATATTTCATTTATACTAATTTACTCCTATTAATATCTGTTCAACTACGAGTAAAAGTTGGGCGTGTTTCTGTTTTTGTTTAATATAAAACGACACTAGGATTTCATCTGTATAGTGGGTGCGTTAAACAGACACATTTTACATGCACAACACAGACAGACACAAAATCCAAAAAGTTCGGTATATGCAAAAATGTTGACTCCAGCTCGGATTCTAACCCTAACCCGCGGTGTAGAAGTCAGGTACTCTGAACACTTGCTTATTGCACTTTTAAGCCCCATATTCGGCGTAGAAGGTTAACTTAGTAAAACCTATGTCTTATAAATCCTATTATATTGTTTTATTTATTATGTATACAAAAAGTTTAATTGAAGTGTCTGTTTGTAATAACAAAATGATAGATTTTTACTCAATATATAGGATCGATCAGGGCCGGCTTTTTTTACGCGGGTGAAACCGCGGGACTCAGTTAGTAATAATATAAATGTAAAAGTTTGGATGTTTCTTAATTAATCAAGCCAAAACGGCTAAAACAATTTTAATGAAATTTTGCACACAGATAGTCCATTGCCTGGCTTAACATGTAGAATACTATTTATCACGATATAATCTCGGAATCGGGATCGGGATCTGCGCGGGTAAAACCGCAGGGTTTAGCTAGTAAAAAATATGACGTCGCAAATTCAAGTTCGCCAATACAAAACCGTCAAAATTAAAGCCACAATATTTCAATTTATGAGGCCTGGCCAGGCGCAATGTGGGCCATTTATTTATGTATTTTAAAATTATTATAGTTGTTAAAGCTATACAGTGAATTGGTGTGTGCCATCACACGCTTAACAGAATCTACCACCCCATATCATCCCGTGGGTGTCGCAAAAGTCGACAGAGGGAAAACTAAATCCAGAAGAAGGGTGCAGCATCTTCCTGGAACGTCGGAATAAATAAACTGAGTTAGCAAATCCACCAGCCAAGCGTGTCAAATATGACAAAATCCTTCCAAAATGAGAGCTACAAACTTTTGTTGCAAACTATGGGGGCCTATGTTCAGCAATGGACTAGTGATAGGCTGAAATGATTATGATGATGACGAGTGACTTAAATCTGCAGTTCAGTTATTGTAAACTACCAGAGTATGACTTTTGCTTTGTAAATAATTTACCAATCTTCATCATCATCATCATTTCAGCCTAACACTGATGTTATCCTAGCCGATTTCGACCACGGCGACAACTTCCGACTACTGTCGAGAGCCATCAACTGCGCAGGAAATATTATAGCGCCCGATGTAACGTTGATGCGATAAGATCGGAGGTAGGGTAGGATGCAGTGTCAGAAACACGGGGACAATCACAACACAACCAGACCCGAAAACCAACAATTTATGTTTTAGCACAAATGTTGGCTCCGGCTAGGATTCGAACCCAGGACCCGCGGCTTAGAAGTCAGGTACTCTGACCACTGAGCCACGCGGTCGCAGCCTAACACTACTCCACTGCTGAACATAGGCCTCCCCCATAGTTGCTACAAAAGTTTGTAGCTCTCATTTTGGGAGGAATTTTGCCATAGTTGCCACGCTTGGCAGGCGGGTTGACAACCGCAGTTTATTTATTATGATGTTGCAAGAAGATGCTGCTGCCCATCTTTTGGTTTACCGTGTGGTAGCGGTTTGAGAGAATCTACCACCCCATCTCATCCCATGGGTGTCGTAAAAGTCGACAGAGGGAAAATTTACCAAAGCTTAAACTTATATATTACTTATTTATATGATTTGATAACCGATAGGTATCCGGCAGAGTAGAATAGCAACTACCTCTTTCCTACCGAGGTGTCGTAAGAGGCAACTAAGGTATTGTACGGACAGCCATTCTTCGTGTAGAATAACACCATAACATTCAATGCTGTCACAATACTGCTCGTGGGAACGCAATAGGGAGTATGAATTTTTTAACTCGTACCAAAACGGTGGCAACGTGGTTAAACCCGCGAGGGAAACGAAACATGACGGGTATATTTTATATTAATGGGACTTATGTGTATTACGACTACAAAATTCACTTAAGTATTCCTTCGCACTATTTCAAGTACAAGTACACAAAAAAAATTACGATTTTCTTTGGATACGATACGATAGTAATACGATATAGCAAATTCTAAATATATATTATTTTTAATCATCAAGCCACATTTCCCATTCAATTTGTGTGAGACCCATTAAAAATTACTAATAAAATGCGTCAAGGAATACTCGGGAAACTCCACTGACATCCCCCTGTGGCCTTCCATAAAGCAAAAGTGACGTCCCTAATGCGATCGCTTCACTAATTATACTAGAAATTTTCAAAAATTTCCTCCGCCTCTTCCCTTAACCCATTAACCAAAACTTTTGGAAACTCGCACTTTTCAAAGATCGTCATTGAATAAAGAAGGTAGATGTAGAACGGACTCTTTAAATCCTTTTTTCGTGTTAGATTTTACCTAACTACTAAATACGGCAATTCAAGTTAGTTTCGATTGGGTTCCTGGGTTCGATTCCCGGCACAAGTCCACAGCCCGAATGGAGGCCCGCAGCCTCCCTCGGACGGTCATTAGACGAATTAAAATCATTTTGAGATATTCTAAATCTTATATTCTTAGATATTTATAGGCCGTTGCTTTCCCCATTTTTTAAGTTAGTTTAAAAAAAATATTTTAAACACACTGTTAAATTTTAATTGTACGGAATCATTCTTAGTTGTTTTTTAATAAAAAAGGTTTTCAAAATAATATATTCCTATTTCACAGTTTCATTTTATTTTAATACTTTCTTTCAGGATATTTTTATGAAATTAATATAATAAAAATATCAATAATATGTAATATTACATTTCACATTTCCTCCGCAGAGAGAAAAAAGTCAAAGGAAGTTGTAGTCATTAAAGAAATATATTAAATTGATCTTCTACTTGGGCGTTAAAAATAAAATATAAAGATCTTTGTGAGATTCTTTCACGCGTCAGCAGAAACGTTTCTAACGCGATAGCGTCAAGGAGGTTCGCATTAGTTAAGAATACAAGGAACTAATGAAAATAGCCTTTATTAGCGTGCATTAAGGTTGCCAGATGTATCTTTGTAAAGTGGGTATACAGCGCGGTAGTTAATGTATTAGTGTTCAACTGATAAGGGTTGTAATTGAGAAAGTGACTGATGATTTGAGTTTACGATTTGCATAATCTGTTCCAAACTAGGCACACAACAGCGCTTAAGTTAATATATTCAAAGGTGAAGACGAGGTGCTAAGGCGAATTTGGAGTACGGCTTTTAGTATACAGTATGTTAGAATTTTTTTTTGTGATAGATTTTTAGTAAGATTACTAACTATTTTAGTTAACTGTTACCGACTTTGCTGAACTATAATAAAAATTATGTATGATTGATTTTATGATTAAAATTATTATCCCTTAGTTCCCTGACATAATGTACCTCTTTGATAAAATTCCTATATACACTTTTAGTTACCATACTAATACAGGTGGACTTTAATAACACGAACTATACCCACGAAATTGTGTTAGTCGTGATTGTAAACAAGGTTCATAGACTATAAATCCGGTTTTCCTTGGATTTATTATAATTATTATATCATCTTCTTTGCTGCAACGTTTAAAAAGTCCGATGCTGAAGGTCCAAGTTGTTCAAGGACTTTTTGCCGTAATCGCCCAACCATGCCCAACCATGTCAGCCGGATTGGCGATCAAAGCAGTCACTTCTACATAGACGTCGCTGCTTGTCTGTTGTCACTAATCTGGATAACTTAACTGATATGGTTATTCCAGCATCAACCGGAGACTATAAGATCTTTCTAGTCGGTATTAGCTTCCGGTAGATCGGATTAAGCCATGAAAAGGTAACAAACAGGCAGAGGGACAGAGTGAGTTACTTTCGCATTTATAATTAGTCATCATCATCATCATCATTTCAGCCTTTCACTAGTCCACTGCTGAACATAGGCCTCCCTCATGGATTGCTACAAAAGTTTGTAGCTCTCTTTTTATGGGATTATGCCATAGTGGCCACTCTTGGCAGGCGGGTTGGCAACTTTGTAATTAGTATGTTATTGTGGTAGTATTTCTAACTGGTGGTAGGATTTCTACTGTTGGTAGGATTTCTATGCAGTTATTCTGCCGTGAAGCAGTAGTGTGCAAACATTACTGTGTTTCGGTTTGAAGGACACTGAGAGCTAGCGTAATCACTGGGCATATGAGACTTAAGAACTGATGTCTCAGGGTGACGGGCGCAGTGTGGTGTCACACAGAAATATTCTGCGTGACACAGCATTTGTTGTGGGCGGACGCTGCACTTACCATCAGGTGAAAGTTTTGTTCGTTTCGTCACTTTATACAATAAAAAAAAAATTGTATGGATAACAAACTTACTTTATTTTCACCTGCTTATAAAACAACAAAGTACTGTAAAATAATTGATGAAAAGTTACTAAATCCGTTGTACCACAATGTAACAAATAGTCTGTTTGAGGTAAACAAACACTTAAAGATGTGGTAGGGGTGAGCACACACGGGTCGTCCAACGTGCCAAGACACATGGGTGCCGCTGACAGGCTCCGACTGAGACAGATTGTCTAACCGCTGGCCTACTGCTACATAAATATGGATATGGACGTCCTATTTAAATGAATAAATAAATATTCTGGATATTGTAAACAATGCTTTTCTTTGTTATTACATATGTTATACATTTTAAACATTTAATTAATTTAAGTGATATAAAATTACTTATGAAGATGATAGGGGAATCTATACCGCGACCCATAGCGCAGAAGCCAACCACTTAGCCGCGCCAGCCGAGACGATACTTTTAAGTATATTATTAACAATTATTAATAATTGTTTAAGTTATGAACATTTTAATAATAAGAACAAAGCGTATTGATAATTAGCCTCAAGTAACACCTTTGGTTAAAGTAACACCCTTACATAAATGTACATGCAAACGCGACACAGTCCGAACTTCGAGGTTTTTGTAGGAGTTTTTATTTATTTATTTAAGTTTGGGTCAAACCAAACCTGGCACGCGGGCCCCTGGCCCGCGATCACAGTATCCGATGAATCTGTAAAAGCCGAGAAGGCTAACAGCAATTACATCACCGAAAATATATATACATAAATGTCTCACTTTTGGTTACAGGCCTCAACTCATTTTTAGAGTCCACCAATGCGTATGAGAACTTCAGCAGACTATCATCATCATCATCATCATTTTACCCTATCACTAGTCCACTGCTGAACATAGGCCTCCCCCATAGATTGCCACAAATGTTTGTAGCTCTCATTTCGGAGGAATTTTTCTCCTGGTTTTCATTTTTCCTCTGTCGACTTTTACCACACCCACGGGATAAGATTGGGTGACAGCAGACTACAAATTTTCTAAAAAATAAAATTATTTTACTTGGACATACAGTTTTCTTTACCATTCCTCATTGATAAATCACCACCTAAAATTGCATTGACAATTTTAATGGGGGCCTACTACGAAAATCGGCCAAATTACTTCGGATGCAACTTATACATGCTTTCTTTCGAATCCATATGTAAAAAACAGAATAAATGTTTAGTGAAGGGTGATAAGTGGTAGGAATCGTGAGATACGTCAGTCTAACCATCGTATTTCGATTTTCATAGTGGACTCCAATGTCACTTGAGTATTATAAGATTAAAGCTAGCTGACTACTGAGCCATCTCAGCTATTTTTGGTTGCCTCCATTCGATACGTAGACACGTTAATTCTATTCACAATACAAATTCAGCTGGTAATATACTACAGCAGCCTTTGCCCACACGAAGTTTAATTTTCTTTATTTAAATTATGTCAGCTCTATATTTCATTTTGTTGTTAACTTATAAAATAAGCGCCGAAATGATAAGCCGTCTAAGTGGGGTTGCACTCCATTCTTTGTTAGCGCTACCTTATGGCGTTGTCGGGGACACGCGTGTTCTATCGCGGTATCTCGTACCCAATTGAGTGTATGTATACGCTAATACTCATTAGGCCGTCTCAAGCAATAATAGATTTTATTTCTTAGGCAGATACAGTTATTTTTTGTGATTTCAACGTCTTCCAACAATCCGATTTTAAAGTAAGCCTCGTTTTTGTTATTTTATTGATTAAAAAAAATGGATGACTCATTGATAAATGAAAGCGTGAGTCAGAATTATCATTCATCCAGTGCGCGCTTGCCAGTGCGGAGCCTAATGAAAACTTCAATTTAGGAGTTCAATCAGGGCTATTTTGGAGCTCAATGGTTATGGTTCTCTTGGTAGTAGGATTCCTGTGCAGGAATCCGTCTAGGTAGATACCACCGCAGTGCCAGTTAATCTACCGTCAGCCAGTAGTTAGAATAATTACTGGGTGTAAGAGAATTAAGAATTCAGGGTGACAAGCGCATTGTGGTGGCACACAGACATGTGCTGCGTCACACTGCATTTGTTATGAGCAGACGTTACACTTGCCATCAGATTTGCTCGTTTTGAAACTCCTTTCCATAAAAATTGGCAGTTTCATTTCATCCAGTATCACTTTACTGGCGTCCCGAGATATTTTGGAATATCATATACAAGAATTGTCGAATTTATATAAGAATAAATAAAAAAAAGACACACGTACATGAGAAATATTAGTCTTCTTTTGCTATTTTTATATGTGGATATATGAATATATATAGATACATACATACAGTCAAGCCTTTTTCCCATACAAGGGGGCAGGGGGTAGGTAGGTCACACATATATCCCACTTTTCGCCCCCGCGGGAAACGAGACGTGACGGGTGGCGAACCACGTCGCCGCGATTTTGATAGGAGTCAAAAATATCTTAGTCCCCATTGCGTTCCCACGAGCAGTATAGTGACAGCATTGCATATTATGGTGTTATTCTGCACGAATAAAGGCAGTCCGTACAATACCTTAGTCGTCTCTTACGACTCCTCGGTAGGAAAGAGGTAAGTGCTCCACTCTGCTGGACACCTGATACGTGTCAAGATATTTGTAATAAAAAAAATCGCAAAGCACAGTTATTTTGTACAATATGATAAATGATCAGCTCGTCACCTGTCCACTGCTGAATATAATACCGCCATTATGGATCGATAAAGATTCTGTGCCACCTGCTTACATCTTTCCTCAATCGTTACATATAAGCAACACCTATATTAAGTTTTTTAACTTTGATAACTGAACAAAAGGTGTTTACATGATTAGTAATCCGAAATACCTCAAAATCTACATATAATATAGTACCTTAGTGGATTCCTTCGGATAGATTGTACACAACAACAAGTGAAATGTTTTACTTTAATAATAACATATTTAAGCTAGTTTGTCATGATTGCACCACATTACTCTATTATTATAGCAATGATTAGCTGTGTGGTAACAGTTTAAGAGAATCTGCCACGCCATCTCATCCCGTGGGTGTCGTAAAGAGGAGGACCTCTCTTTACCTCCTTCCCTCTGGGGAAAATTGGAACCAAAAGATCTCTCGAGAAAATCTGAACTAATAAACTGCGGTTGCCAACGCACTTGGCAAGCAAAGCAATTATGGCAAAATCCCCTCAAAAAGAGATCTACAAAGTTTGGAGGCAATCTACCGGGGAGGCCTATCTTCAGCAGTGGACTAGTGATATGCTGAAATGATGATGATGATGATACGAGTATATGATAGCTATGTCTACACAATTTAAAAACCAAAGTAATTTCTTATTGATACAGAGAAAATGCAAAACAGTAATTTCGAAAAAAGGAACCTTTAATCATTTATACAAAGTGTTTATAAACCAAAAAATAGGAGAAGGGTAAGCGCAGACCCGATAAACGCCGAAATACGCGAGAATCAGTGAGACCAATTATTTTTTGCCTCTGGAAATTCGAGACTTACGAAATTCGAATCGCTTAGCGAAGAGGAATTATAGAAAAAGCTCTGCGCATCTTCAAAGGTGGGTTCCAACCCTTTGGGGCTGGACGCGGGGTTGTGGAGGCGCGACGTGGGGTGGTACGCACAGTAATATAGAAAACTTGTGTTAGCCCAGTTCCGCGCCTTTGTAACATCATTTTGGCTCCCGTTATAGACGGACCACAATTATTTGATCCTCGAATGTATTTATTCATCAATGCTACACATGTTTTGGCCGTTTCGTTCAAGAATCGACAAAGTACAAATTTATTAAAATGTACGTGTTTATGAAAAAAGCTACTAACAAATATATTTTTTTAATAAGGTATTCGTGGTAACATCGTATCTTTTTAATGAAATTAATTTAAGAATTTTTGATATAAAAATAAACGACTTCTACTTTCATGTTTACGTGATGCAGATTGATGGTAAACCGATTGTAAATGTCGTGACTATGGATGCTAAAAATAAAATAAATAAAACGAACAAAATTATTGTTTCATTCAATGTTTAATTTGTCCTAAAACGTTTAAGAGTATTTACGTTTAATTTATTTGTTTAAACTTTCATGCACAGAGCTACATCTATTAAGTGCTAAACAGAGATAAACATATGAAATGTGTAAATATTAAGAACGCTTATGTTTTTTTTATTGGATAAAGTGACGAAACGAGCCAAACGTTCACACGTTTGATGGTAAGTGCAGCGACTGCCCATAGCGAATGCTTTGTCACCTAGAACAATTCTTAAGTCTCATATGCCCTTAAATTAGGCTTAAATTAAAAAAGGCGCATGGTCCTAATAATGTAAATCAAACGAAAAGCGATCTATAGTTATTTTTTTAAATAAAGTATTTCACTTTTATAACGCAGTGCACAACATATTTTATGTTGATTATTGAAATGTCCATTGAATACTTTATGTTTTACTAAAGATTGGCATTTATTATTTTGGCCGTTTTTTATATCAGAAGAAAAAGGTCTTCACCTACGTTAGTTGGCTACTTTTTGGAAATTTAAAATGTATAAAATATTTAAAAAGAAAAAAACAACATTTAAATTACCATAAAATCAATATAAAAGTATCAAAATCGTTCAAGCGCTATACAACTTTATAATTTAAGAAGAAGAAACAGGCCATAAGAAATAAATGTAAAGAAGGAGAAGAAACGTTTGAATCCCGAAAGGGTTGAAAAGGGGTGCGAAATACCCCCACCTGCACGTATACGAGCGTAGACAATTAACTCGAAATAGATTGTAAAATTGTTTAAATGTTTATTTCGTTTTTAAAGAATATATGCTTCGGTTTTCTTCTTGGGTGGATATTTTGGTTAAATACTCGTAGTTCTTACATACAAGAAAAATTAAACTGTGCAGTTAAAATATTTTAGTAACTTTTTCTAACATACATTCAATGTAATGATTTCTTGTATCTATGCGAATACCACACATATAATAAAACTTCATTAACGTATTTTATCGCGTTTATTTTATTGGAGAAAGGGACGAGACGAGCAAAGCGTCCATTATTTATTGTGCAACGTCTACATAACAAAGGGATAGATCTCTCTCCTAGACGGTTTCCTGCTTAGGAATCCTACCACCAGTATGACTACTATTTATAACACGATAAATAATCTAAGTTTATTAAATATATTTAATTAAAATAATTTGTCGTCATATTTCTTGGAAACAGTGTTACGAAGAACTTTAAGCTTTTAGCTTTAATTTTTAGCTAAGGCTTTTTTTTAAACGAATGGTATCTGAACAGTTGTTATTTCATCCATCACTTAGCTTATGAATACTTAGGTAGAATCGCGCTGCGTTCGTCACCATGAAACATCGGTTCTTAAAGTCAAGGCATATATTGCACAAGCTTCAGTAATCTTCGAAACGAAATACCGTGGTATATGCACTCCACTGTTTATAGGTAGTATAACCGAAAACGTAGTATTCACCTAATGTGAATCGTTTAGATAGGTATATTATGTATCAATTTTTATAGCAAAATAGAACATAATATATTACATCACGTTGCTCGTCGGCGAGGTTTAAATTTTATTGGCTTTAACAATACCAATTCGTGAGTCATATTTTTACTCGCTTAAAGTTTCTCGAGATGCATTTTTTAATGTTGTTACATTTATCTGGAAATAATTATTTCTGATTTAAGAATCTTTATTTCTGATGAGAATTACGAGTATATAAATCACTTACATGAGAAAAATCTTCAACATATTAAAAACATATTTATGGGCATTTTGCATGCATGGGGTGGTACCTACCAAGACGGATTCCTGCATAGGCATTCACTGCTAAATGAATATGTTATTTTCCTTTATTTTCTCATCAAGGTATCTACGATTTGTCATTTCTTTCGCACACTTTACTACATCGTGATTTTTTTGTGCTTCAGTAGTACTGTAAATGTAATAAAAATTTCGTAGACACCGTTTGGAGCTCTTAAAATTCCGATCGGCTCAAATTCCTCTGAATTAAATCCTTTATTGCACGCAAAATCCCATTTACTTAACAAACGTCCGAACGACAAAGACACTGAATAAAAAAATTTAAACTCCTCGAAGTATCCTCCAATCGAAACTCAATACCAATTAAAATGGTCCATTTTGCCCTCACTTCCTCAGTTGTCAGTGGCCCTCGAGATAGTATTTAAATTAAGGAATATTCTCATTGAGTCGTCCCAAGCGTCTCATTTAAATTAAGCTTTTTGAAAAAGTCTCATATCTTCTTTACCCGAGGCGCACCGGTACATCAAAGGGGGCGTGGGTGGTAACGGGGTAAGGTATTTTTCTTAGAGAGGAGCGGGGGGGGCGAAATGCGTAGCGACTCACACACTTGTGCGTGAGTAAATACCGACCCACACAGAGCCGACAGTTGTATGTAAAACACTTTAAGAAGCGACGAAGAAATGCGAGAAGCTTAGCAGTTACAGGACGTTCTTTTTAATGAAAAAAATTAATAATAGAGTTATATAAATTTTTCAGGTATTTGATACGTAACACTTACTAAACTAGTACCTGTAACACTTATTAACAATAAGTGTTACAGGTTAAGTGTTTTTTGAACAATTTTTCTCATTAAAAAAAGTTTTTTTTTTACAAGAAATTACATTTTACTTAGATTAGATAACAAATTGCTTAAGCTCAGTGTGAGATTAAAAAGTTATTTGTTGTAGACATTGCGAGCCTATAGAAAATATAAGTGGGTAAATAGTTGTAAAGACTAACATTTAATATATACGAATTAATTGATGTGAAAACACTGGTGGTAGGATTCCTATGCAGGAATCCGTCTAGGTAGGTACCACCCCAGGGCCAGTTATTCTGCCGTGAAGCAGTAGTGTGCAAGCATTACTGTGTTTCGGTTTGAAGGGCACTGTGAGCTAGCGTAATCACTGGGCATTTGAGACTTAAGAACTGATGTCTCAGGGTGCAGCATTTGTTGTGGGCGGACGTTGCACTTACCATCAGATGAACGTTTTGTTCGTTTCGTCACTTTATACAATAAAAAAAAACGTTATACTGCATTAATCATCATCATCATTGCAGCCTATCACTAGTTTTTTTTAAGAGTGGTGGTTAGCCGAAACCTTTATTTATAGACGCAAGGGCCCCCGCTAGGGAACCTCGGTTTGGAATTTCATCCTGTGCGAGAGAGTAATTGACTAAAAGGTGCTCAACTGAACATAGGTCTCCCCAATAGATTGCCACAAAACACGGTCCTGAGTCACCCGCTTCCATCGACTGGGAAGTCCAAAACCTTGCATTAAATTAATATATTTACATTGCTTTGTGCGTGTTTTATAAAACTTTGATTTAATGTGTCATTTTATCGTCATTCGCATACCTTAATAAAGTGATATCCAAAAAGTACTTAATGGAAAATAGTATACATATATTTTTTTCAATTTTCTTAAATTATTCGCATCATCCTGTTCAATGGGGGTAAAAGCGAAAGGGTTGCGGAGGCGATCGCCTCCCTGTCCGGGGTGTCCACCGCCTTCTTACAACCTTTTTACAGAGGGGGACGTAGAGTAAGATGACGACAGAGACATTCCCGCTAACAAATTAAAGATTTATCGGATATTCTGTAACGGAAAACTATGATTTATTTATAATCAACATATTGTTAATTTTTTAGAAAGGTGTTATTTATAATTGCTTGCATTATTAAACCTAATCGTAGCTGTTGTTTTTATTGAATAATATAACCTCGTGAGACGATCAAAACGTTCACCTGATGGCTTACCACCAGGTGAATGTGTTGCTCGTCTCGTCACGTTCCACTTATGCAACGTTTGTCTGTAACAAATGCTGTGTCCCTCGAACATTTATGTGTGACACCACACTGCGCCCGTCATCCTAAGACGCCTAGTTCTTAAGTCTCATATGCCCAGCGATTACGCTAGCTCTCAGTGCCCATCAGATCGAAACACAGTAATGTTTTATTCTACATGCCTTTTTAAGAAAATGACGAGGCTTTAATCTTTCACCTGATAGTTAGTGCAACACCTGTCCTAGGGGCAGTTGCGATCTTACCCAGTACTTTGTACGTAGTTATGTCTGATGGCGCACTACGCTTATCACTCTGAGCCATCTGTCCTTAAGTCGCATATGCCCCGTTATGTAACTGAAAAGTTATTACAGGGTATTTGGAACTTAACTTATGAGCTGGACTGATTAATGGAAGAACAACTGCCACTGCGGTGGTACCTACCTAAATCGATGCCTGCGTAGAACTCCTATCAGCAATATTTTTTTTATTAGTGCCCTGTTATTTATTATACTCTATCAGATATTAAAAAAATGACTAATATGAATGTCGAAGGCGTTACTTTTAAATTATTGTTTGTTACTGTTGTAATTTACTGTTGGTGGGATTTCCTATGCAGGAATCCGTCTAGGTACAGATTACCCCAGGGCCAGTTATTCTGCCGCGAAACAGTGGTGTGCAAACGTTACTGTGTTTCGTTCTGAAGTGCACTGAGAGCTAGTATAATTACTGGGCATATGGGACTTTTGAACTGATGTCTCCGGGTGACAGACGCAGTCACACAGAAATTTTCTGGATGACATAGCATTTGCTATGGGCAGACGTTGTACTTACCATCACATGAACGTTTCGCTCGTATCGTCACTTTATCCAATTAAAAAAAATGTAAGCTGGCATGTGTTGGTCAGTTAAAACCTGGTTAATAATTTAACTGTCAGGCTAATTTGATATCAAAAAGTGTAACTGATAGTAACGTGCATTTTAAGTATATTGGATTGTGTATAGTATATCTACAAATATGACGTACTTTTTGGTATGTAACGCATATTTTATCGTGCAATATGTGTCACACATCGGCGAGTCAGCAATCAACAGAGCAATTTATGCAATTGAGCAATATCAAAGAAATCTTAGTCATTTTTCTTGTCTCTGTCAGCAAGCAAGCTGTCGCTAAGAATGTTGTATTAGCGAGGCGTCGCGGACGGGGGGCAGATTGGGGCGAGGTGGAGGGGTGTAATTGCAAAATAAAATTAGCCGGAACGGGTACGTGCTCAATTTGCGCCTCCCAGCACTGATTTGTTTTCGTTCTTGCCATGTTTCTTGTCTCGGTGCTACGTTGCTCTGTACGGAGTTTTCTTAGCCTATATATTATTGATCCGACGTTACTCTCTGCCATATTGTTCCCGCGGACCGCAGCTTTATAACGGGTACGATCTAATTTCCCTAACAGAAGTCTTTGTTTGCGGGGTCGTTTTTAATAGTATTTTTCTTAAGACAAGGATACGATAGATTTGTAATATTATTTCAAATCCAATGAGGTTAATCAGACTACTCAAAATTAAACAAAGAAATAAAACTAGAACACGTATACGTATGCCTTAGAGTGGCTCAATTTAAGCCATGTTTATCGCCACGAATCTGATATATAACTTAAGAAGTAAATCAACAAAAGAGTTGGGGATCTATCAACTAAAAAGATTTTAATAAACAAACATTTTTAACATCCAAATGTTAAAACTTTTCCATAATAATTATTCGATGTTAAAGTTTCGAAGTCAAAATAAAACGAAGCAGGAGCATAGTTGAGTTCATTTAGTAAGTTGAACTTGGTAAAGAATAGTTGGTTGACAGGAATAAGCAACGAGAAACCTCGAGGCGCTGCAAAAAACCTCCGGCTGTGATCTCGTCCGTGATGTTTAAAAGCCGGCCGAAAGTTTCAGGGCCGGACTACGGAGTCAATGGCTTTTTTATTTTCGCGTTTTCTTTTCATTCCGGTTGAACTTTCCTCAAGTTTTATTTTGAGGAAGTTCCACGAGTGTCAGTTTGGCGTTCGCCTCGCAATTTTCCGCGTCTCGCGCCGATAATTGCGGACGCAGGTGGGAATTTTTTCTCTTCTTTTCCACTTCACTGCTTAATTTCCAGCAATATTACTATTTCGTCGCTGCGCTTGTTCCGTGTATTTAATTGCATATTGAACGTTGCAAAGTTAGTTCACACTGATCGAACGAAGATGTTCTCGGATTTATTTTTAAATAAATATTCATATGTAGTAGATCAGTGAGCATGCTCGTTATATTTTTATTATAATTTTTATTATAATTAATAATATATGTTAATTACAAGGTATAGAGTTAACGTTTCGACAGTGGCTACGTCGCAACTTCGATGCCACACCCTGGCGTAGATAACGCTCTCACATGAACCTATATATGTACGACACTGTCAACTCTTAACCGATCGCTCGTTTCCTTCGCAAGCCTATCGCCACCCATTTACCGACACATGGCACACGTGACACGCCCACCGCGCCGTACGCCCACCGAGCATGTTCTCGGCACATATGTGCCCCAGTTACGTGCCGCCGCATGTGCCACACATGTGGGCGTGCGTGACCCACTGCGCATGTTTCTGGGCGTGGCCTCCCCGCCGTGAACGTTAACGTGACGCCGTCACGCTCTCTGTGTGCGAGCCAACGTGACAGCTATTTATTCAGCCGCTCGCGACTCCGGCGTTACGATAAATGAGTTATAATTTATTTTTACTCGAAAAAGGAAGGGTAAGGGAGGCCTCCGCTTGTAATTAATGGCCAAATTGGCTATTCCGAGTATTCGGGAGCCGGTAATGAGGTGAGATTGAGATTAAAACTCGGGTAAATGAGCTCCGTGAAGGATTAAGGACGGAAAAATTGAGAATAAAGCCGCATCTAGACGCTTGAGCGCTCCGCGGCTACCTCGCACGCTTGCGTTGTATAAATTATTAATGATTTCCGTTTTGCGCTCGGATTTTCCTGGCAAGTTTATAAATAGTTTATTGTTTGACTTCTACAAGCGGTCCGCTATGTTTTATTACCACAAGGATGATGTCTTTAGGGATATGTCAACGTTGACAATAATTTTCAGGTCTATATTATATTTTTTACTATTTTACCAAATTTGTTATTGTTAACTTCTCCTAATTTTAATTAAATTTTCCACTCACTATTTAATATCAAACACAAACCTATTTTATATACCACTAGCTGATGTCCACATGGGATAGAAAGAGTTACTTTCGCATTTGTAATACGAGTATTAAAGTATGGACTAGAAATATGTAAAAGTGTTTTTGTTATAAGATATTTTTAGACTATATTGAAAACGAAACGCTTTAGATGATGTAGTTTTATTAGTAGTTGTTTTTAGCCTTTTTTAGTTACACATAATAAAGGAAATATTAACCTTGGTGTGTGGTAGCGGCTTAAGAGAATCCACCACCCCATCTCATCCTGTGGGTTTCGTAAAAGTCGACAGAGGGATAATGAAAACCAAGAGATGAGTAGCAGCATCTTTCTGGAACAACTGAACAAATAAACTGCGGTTGCCAACCCGCCCATCGAGCGCGTCAACTATCGCAAAATCCCCCCAAAAAAGAGAGCTACAAACTTTTGTGGCAATCTATGTGATGGCCTATGTTCAGCAGTGGACTAGTGATAGGCTGAAAGTATAAGGATGAGGATATCCAGGGGGTCAATACGTAGCCCATTTTTTACCCCGTGAGAAACGAGACGTGACGGGTGGCGAAACACTTCGCTACCATTGTTGAACGAGTAAACAAAACTTACATTCCCCATTGTGCTCCCATGAGCAGTATAGGTGATGATGAACCTTCAAAAATGAAAGATATCAAAAAAAAAAACCTCGCTCTTTCAATGCGGATTTCCGTACCTACATAAAATGTTGAATAACACTACCTAGGCCGTGAGGCTTAGTAGTCTGCGTTTCTGACTGCTGTGTCCTCGGCTTAAATCTCAACCTAGAACATTCGAACACCTAAATATTTAATTTTTGGGTTTGGAAGTATTGTCTTTTTTTGCAGAAGTGACGAGATGGTAAGAGCAAAGTCTGCCCCTAACATTTCAGTGTGCCAGCTTAGTGCTTACGTCACCCAGATACGTACGTTCTTAAGTCTAAGTAAGTACCCAATTACATTAGCTATCAGTGCGCTTAAAACCGAAATAAAGTTCACGGCAGAATAACTACCTACTTAGATGGATTCCTGCAGAGGAATCCAACCACCAGTAAATTATGTTTGATCCCAGGTTTTTGACACTGCGCTCGATATCTTATTTGGGGGGCTACTGTGTAACTCTGGTTGGTTTCGTGATCGGTTTCATTTGATCCTATAATAAACCAATGAATGAACTTCATTTTGGAAAAGTGAATTGCTCGCCACTGAGCTTATTATAAGCACAGGCCTCCTCTCATTTCTGAGAGGGTTTAGAGTCAGGAAAAGTCGGCCACGCTGCTCCAATGCGGGTTGGCGGACTTTACATGACTTAAAAATATTTTTATTCCCCAGACATGCGGGTTTCGTCACGATATTTTCCTTCACCGTTGAGCACGTGGTTAACCAGCACTTAAAATAACAATTTTAGTGTTGGCACCTCTAAAATTCGATCGATCTCAGGTCACTCGAGTACCATTCAATTGAAGGCGTTTATGCAACACTAATTGTTGGTTATCGGGTCTGGCTGTGTTTTGAATGTGAAGATGCCTTTAAAACACACCCACGTTACTCATCCTAGTGTGGGGAATCATTTTTATTAAACAAAAAAACAAATGCAATGGATTAATAACTTCATTTAATGAAGATATTATAAAGCAAGCCCATATCATTACTACCGTGAAATAAAACACGCATCTAGTAAACTGCCTACAAGGACAAGTTTTATTCATAATACTATTTTGAACCTTATCCTAAACGTATAAAGGACG
This sequence comes from Luehdorfia chinensis, assembly GCA_019845155.1. Taxonomy (NCBI): domain Eukaryota; kingdom Metazoa; phylum Arthropoda; class Insecta; order Lepidoptera; family Papilionidae; genus Luehdorfia; species Luehdorfia chinensis. The sequence goes on along the minus strand of JAHVAK010000003.1, from coordinate 5,643,496 downwards.
TGGTTTTTCAATCCGACTGCTCGACTTTGTAATTCGATGTATGTTGACAAACGGCCTCACAGCAGGTAGTGGGTCCAACATCAACCACCGTCAAAGTGCGTGGGTACTAGTCCGAGAATTCAGGTAGTGTTTGATATATGATTCGCTTGCGGGAGATCTGCATCGCTTTGATACATTGGTAGAATGGCGTCAGGGTTCTTAATTAAATTTTTTAATTTACATATTTGGGAGTTGTCCGCATATAAAATAATCGTCTCCCGGAAGCAATGATAATGATTTTCGTTTCCTCTAAAGCGACATAGGAAATCGACAGCTTCCCGGTTCAGATATTTTTTTGTTTTGATTTTAATTCTGTAGCGTGACTGCGCACAACTAAGCGTACACAAACCCGAACGACAAAGAGTACAAAGAGAGAAAAGAAAGATACTCTATTTTTCACCACGAATCCGTAAAATGATCACATAATTGATAACCCTTGTCTTCGCCGTAGTCGGGTAAAAAATAAATGTTTACTGATTTTGTCGACATTAATTAACTTTACACACACACATCCATAATCACGGGAGCATTGAGGTGCTAAACGTCCTAATGTAAAAGTTCATCTTGGCAAAGTTCGTTAACACGTTGATATACCTAGCCTAGATACACCGTCAGCGACTTAAAAACGTCCTAAAAAAAAGAGCGCACAATGCGCTCCTCATTGAATTCAAAGTTTATTGCTTTAAATTAGCAACAACTTGAAAAAGAAGAAGAGGCCACAACATTGAATTTGTGTTTATTTGTGATCTTTGTCATCATTTTTAAGTTTTGAGTGATCGACGACGATTTTTGAAGTAATTTTTGTATGTAACTGTGTACCCTGGGTGTTTGTATACCAATGCGTTAATATGGGAAATCGTAAAAACGATGCTGACGAATGACTACTCAGCAGTTATGGTCCGGCAATTAATGTCAGGTGAATGACTTGGTCATCTCGTCCTTTTTAATTGAAGGACAAATTACTTTGACAGTTTGGTTTGTTCAAAAAATCTTAATTGTACCAGTGGCAGGATCTAAAAATGAAACAAATGAAACTTAAACTTGCCTCAGGGTGACGGACATTACGATTTTTCGGTCTGGAGTGCACTGAGAGCCTAATCTAATCACTGGGCATGAGACTTAAGAACCGATGTCTCAGGGTGACGGGCGCAGTGTAGTGCCACATAGAAATATTGTGGGTGACACAGTATTGTTGTGGGCAGACATTACACTTACGATCAGGTCAACGTTTTGCTCGTCTCGTCACTTTATCTAATAAAAAAATCTCTATAATGTTATATGGTTATAGAGTTTGTATGTAAGTATGCCATCTATTTAATTCTTTTTGACACTTATAATGTACTGAGACGCATTTGACTAATAGCTAAGAATAAAGAAGCAGAGTTCAACTTACTTAATTACGGTTAGTTACGGTTGGTTATCTGCCGTGAAGCAGTAGCGGGCAAACACTGGGCTTGGTGGGCTTTTAAGAATCTACCAGGAACGTTTTACACGTCTAGTCACTTTACCCAATAAAAATAAAATAAAATTAAAGTTCAGTGGCAGACTTTTGAAGATAATACAGATACTTAACAAAGTTATCATGGTCATAACATAATATATGACTTAGAAAATAAGAATACCCTTAAAGGCGAACATAATAATAATAAATCTGCACACCCGTTAGTATAAGCATGTATTAAATAAGAGAGGGAATTGGGTTTACAGGATAGAAGTAATTTGGGACAGTTTATATCCTCAGACGTCAAATTTTTTAAAAGAAAAGTTTTTAAGGCATTTTTATTGGAATACTTGTTGATATTAACATTATTATCCGTGTGGTAGCGGAGCCGTGTGGTAGCGGACGCCGTGTGGTAGCGGCTTAAGAGAATCTACCAGCCCATCTCACCCCGAGGGTGTCGTAAAAGTCGACAGAGGGAAAATGAAAACCAGGAGATGGGCAGCAGCATCTTGCTGGAACATCTGAAAAAGTAAACTGCGGTTGCCAACCCGTCTGCCAAGCGTGGCAACTATGGCAAAATCCCCCCAAAACGATAGCTACAAACTTTTGTGGTAATCTATGGGGAGGCCTATGTTCAGCAGTGGACTATTGATAGGCTGAAACGACGACGACGACGACTACGATTAACATTACTGAGATTCCTCTTAACCGCTCCGAGTAAGCTTAAAATTTTATGTTACAAGGCAGTTTACTACGAGTATGATAGTCGAATAAAAGGCTCGTAGCTGCGAAGTCTAATTTTATTAAACGCATTGCCCCACACTGGAATTTCTCCTGTGTCGTGGGCTTTTGCAGACAAAAAGTCCACTTGCACAAACACCTAGTAGACCCGGAACAACTATCTTTAGGCCATACAAATAATCATCCTGCGCGGGAATCGAACCCGCGACCTGTGTCACAGAAGCCATGCGGTTATTCACTGCGCCAACAGAGCCAGAAAGAAACCGATTAATACTCCTTGACCATGTATAAAGAGCTCGAGCTCGTTGTAAGGTATTCTAGAGTATTGTCTTATTCAGATAAATGGTCATATTATGTTAATATTTAGAGCTGTTACAACACCCGTATTAAAAACAATTTATCGTTTAGTATATTCTTCGGACTTCGACGCGCATGTCTTTAAAGCTTGTTCTTAAGCTAAGTTTTATGTTCTTACTGGACTACAAACTTGAGACTTGAATAAGCACTATCTTGTTATGGAATACCTACCAAACATACTCTCACTTCCCCGTCTAACCACATCGTAGAAAATAAGATTTATTATGTAATATGAGTTATATTTCAAATGCAATAGTTTTGATTGTTTCACTAGCTGTGTCCTGCGTTTTCACCTAAAATAAGCCGAATACATGATTACGCCGTACGGCATGGTACCTCGCTGACTTCAGTATGCATTCTCCATTCGGCCCTTTACGCTTATGTTCGGTTAGTTATCGTATGGCTCCTTAAGTATGCTTATAGTTTTTCCCAATATACGGGCTATCTAATTCAAAAATATGGTGTCAATCGTATTAGTATTTTCTGAGATTAGCGCCTCCAAACATACAAACTCTCCAGATTTATGATATTAGTAAGATTAACAGCTCTATTTAGTTCCCAACAGGACAAAACAAAGACGTAGTGCCGCCACTTCGACCATTCATCACCGCCGATACCTATCTATCGGTATCAGTAGGAATCTACGCGATCCGGCGAAGCTATGATTAGTGTTGTGAGCATTATTTTAATAGAACCGATTTACAGGAAGCTCGCTTAGCGTTTACGCAATGTAGTATTTACTACTGGCTAAATAAAGGTTTCGGGCTTATCCGTTTAATTTGTAAGTACATTGATCATAGCTATTATAGTGTTTTTTTATGTAAGAAAGTGTCGAAACGAGATGAGCGAATCGTTCAGCTGTTCAATAAGAGGAACATCTGCCTGAAAAATATGTTGTATGACCCAGAACATATCTTTGCGGCGCCACACTGCGCTCGTCACCTTGAGACATGAGCTTTTAACTCTCATATGTCCAGTAATTACACTGGCTCTCAGCGCTCTACAAACCGAAACACGGTAATGTTTGCACACTACTGCTTTACGGCAGAATAGCTGGCACTGCGGTGGTATCTATCCTCGACGGACACAGGTGCACAGGAATCCTACCACCTTTTAAAAATAGTGTATGAGGATACATTATTTCTGTATAATTTCGTAAGCTTGGCGTTGTAACGTTTAGAAATACGTTTAATAACGTATTTATTCAGAGCAAAACGATTTACGAATGATATTATACTTCGCACAATACAACTGCAGCATAACGCACAATGCAAAATGCAAGTGGGTTATAATTCTCAATACATTACAAATCAGAGACGACAGTGAGAACTGTAACCTGCAGGAAGTTCGAGCAAACTTACGCAAACGCTAGCACTGATGTTACAATATATCGTTAAATATGTGGATACGGCATTATTAGCAATAAATGCTGGATAGATTAGCGGTTGTTTGTGCATAGTGTGACGTGGGTACCAGGTTTGAATTTCTGTTAAAGCCAAATATTTACCTTACATACTGTAATTTTTTTTTATTGCATCATGTGACGAAACGAGCAAAACGTTCACCTGCTGGTGAGTGCAACGTCTGCCTATAAATGCAAATGCTGTCACCGAGAACATTTCTGTGTGATACCACATTGCGCCCGTCATCCTGAGACATTACTTCTTAAGTCATATGCGCAGCATTTTTTTCATCCGATGTTTTTAAATGAAATATTCGAATATATTATTGGTCGTTTTTCTTTAACTTTTTTTCCGAACCCAGTAGGAGCTAACATTTGTACATAAAAACATAGATTGTTTATATTCGGGGCTGGTTTTATTGTGTCTGTCTCCTAGACAATCTTATCACGTGAGCGTTATAACAGGCCGCCTCTGTCTTTAGTATTTATAGTAGAAAGTGACAAGACGAGCAAAATGTTCATCATGATGGTAAGCGTGTGTTCTTGTGACACTATAATAGTATCTCCTGCACAGTTGGCTTCCGACAGTATTCAGGAGTTGTCGTCGAAAATGTTGCAAACTCGTACCAATCAGTCCTCGCTCAGTACATTACCATGATATTGTATTAACGAGGCAAAGGCTACTTTTAGGTAGAGCGTGTTTCGAAACATTAATATCGAGCCGTGTAACGAGCTTGTAACCTAATTCTAAAGTACTAAAAGTTTTTAATTAGATTTGACATTATTTTTATTAAATGTTGACATATCCATTTTTAACTTATTTCGATTCCTGTACAATAACTTCCGATGGCAAATTTACACGTCAATTTCTCTACAACATTATAGAACCATATACTTAAATTGCCTTTATTCCTTATTTAATAACAGGACGTGTGTCAATAGCACTTTCAAGTTTTCTCCAGCGAAGAGTCTTGTAAGCGCTTATCTTATATTAATCTAAATCTAACAAAACAGAATGGGTCATAGGCGATCCAAAATAAGGAAGATTAATTTGTGCTCCATCACGCATATGAATTATCTCCAGACCGTGACTGATGGCCGCTTAAACCACTTACAAGGCGACACACGCAAGGCTCTGTGGAAAAAAAAAGTCACCGAACGGGCACCGAACCCGCGCATCGGGCGACTACAATTTATTACCCGTCCGGGCGTAGGAGGTAACTAAAAATTACTGTGAACTCAACTACCGGTCTCAGAGATTCTAAAAATTTTCCAAGGTAGAGTAATAGTCGACATTAAGAGCATTGTTGCCTGGGGAGCCACGCTGAGTAAACGTTTATTAGAATTTATACGAGTACCGAGCACCTACTTATTCGTCGAGCACGCGTTTGATGTAGCACTTGCTAGTTTTTTAGTGCTATCATCTGGTTTTATTAGATCAGGAAATATTGATCCGGGATAACGTATAGGCCTAGCTTGTTAGCGAGCGCTCGGGGCTTCTGAACGCGAAATAGGATAATTCCTTAAGGTAATTCAAGCTGTCGACGCGATATCAGCCTTTAGTGACGATGCGGCTACGCTTACGCGTTCGGTTAGCTCAGGATAATGGTCAGAGCAAAGTAATAGTCAAGGTTGTTCGGTAGCGAGCGGATAGTGTAATAGGTGGGTATCTTAGGGCGGGGTACGACAAGCGCTCGGGCATTGCGAAAGAGCCGCGCGGAATTCGTTAGAGTGGGGACCTATAACGCACTAGCTCAAGTACACCAATTGGTCCGGTATTTGACACATTGATATATGCTACTATTAGAGCTATACCGTGAATTATTAATGGAATCAAAACTATTTTGCGTAGAAGTGAATTCGCAGTTAAGTGGAATACACTGTTATATTTCCATAATGCGTTGAATCAGACGTTATAACTGCGACGAATCGCTTTCGTTTTTCAATCGCTTAATAATGGAGCATGACACAACAGTGAAAACATACTTATTATAAAATATCAATGCCTTCAATCAGTATCCGAGTATTTACACGACTAATTTACTTACCTGCTGACGTATACAACATTAACGATCTCGTGCAATGTAATTACTTCTTTGGTTAAGTCGAAGTTCGCACCATATATAACACTTAAAAAGTATCGTGGATATCAAATACACATATCTTTATCTGTATTGCGTGCTATTTAAATTTCGTAAGCTGATTAGTTCGGGATGTGCTGCCTTGTATAACCCATTGAGTAAATCAAATGAATTTTGCAAAATTAATGTATTTACAATATTGGGAACGCAATGGCAATAAGAATTTTTTAATTCGTATAAAAACGACGGCGACGTGGTTCCCTTTGAAATACTTTTTTTTTATTCAGGTTTCCTAACGAAGTGTTCCTTCACCGCTAGTACCGCCGTCACCGGTGTTCGAATCCAGGTTACTATAACATTTAAAGTGAACAACGCCAAGCCCCACTTACTTAATAAACACCTTAATAACCAAAGATTTTAGTTAGTTACCAATAAGCGTTCAAAATAAGCGAACGACTATTATGATCTAACAAAAGATAATAGAGACCAGTGTATTTTTATACCTTCTGAGCCACGAAAATGCTTGAAAATACGCCGCACGAACCAGGCTTAGTCCAATTATTTCAAATATTTTGCGAATAATATATTTGAAATAAGTCTTCAAATGATATGCGCCATCATGCTGTGACTATATCATATTATTGTACAAAACATTTATTAGTCGACAGTAATGTGATATAACTTATTTAAAATACTGGCGTCATTGTCGTATTGAATTTATCACCCAATTTCTTTCATTGGGTCTCGTAATGCCAATATAGAAAAATGACAGGGAAATTTCATGGCTTTCGATTTCTTAAATATTTTATACTTGAAATCTAAATATTTTATCCAGAAGTAGTGGCGGACACCAGCGTATGAGTTGCAAACCATTACGGCTAATACTCCAAACTTAGAAGTACTTATACTACCCACTTTTATACAGCTTTAACAGTAATGATGAATTGAGAATGTAGAGAAAAAATGTCGTAAATTTCAAATTTAGAATCGGGACAAATTTCGTGACAAAAATTAAAAACAAAGTCGTGTACCTTCCCCTTAACAATGACCCGTATAACTACAACGAACATACTTATTACGAATGCACCCATTATCTATGGAATGTCAGACATATATGTATTTAACTGGCTCTTAACTATACGTATGAATGTTGCGGCGGTTTATTAGCGTACCAATCGCTTTCGGTTTCCTTCGAGTCGCTTACAGCAATACTAATTTCGTACGTGTCACGCGCAATACGTCGCCGCTAACGCATAACAACGTTTTACTGTTTGTTTTTTATATCGTAGATTATTAACTACTTCGATTGAGTAATTCTAATTATGTTTGTTTTTTAAATAGTTGGCTCGATTATTTCTGTTGGGTAATCCGGGTCTAATACGACTAATTTCAATTTGATTTTAGCTCATACGTAGATTTCGAAATTTTGCTAGTAGATTTTGCTTATGTAAATAAAGTTGACAAACTAGAGCGCAGTTCAGTAAGCGATCGCTATGGTGACCGCATAGACCCTAATTTCCATCCTTGATAGATTCGTGATGCTCATACCCACGTTCTCATTCCTGGATTGAGCACTGAGTGGGTCATTTCACTGCCAGTTATGGTATGATTGGTTATCGACACTCAGCATACGAAACGCGGCAGACTTTGTTATAAATCAAAAAAAGGTAAAGTTACAGCCTATAAAAGTTCCACTGCTGAGCACAGGCCTCCTCTCATTTCCGAGACGTGGTAAATCAGCAACTAAAATTGCATTTAGCAATTTTAGTGGCACCGGGAATCGAACTCAGGTCACTCATAGTACGCTGAGTTTTAAAGTGAGCGTCTAGTCCCTGAGCTACCACTGCTCTAGAGCTCTAGAGCCGTGGTTCAGGGACTTTGTTATATTCTGTGGTATGTGTTACAGCCGTGCCAACATTTGTGCAAATTCACTGCCTATCTCCTAATTTTTCGGGCGCGGTTTATCTGGAACGAGGGACCGCCCCAGTCTTTGCGCGTACACACACTTTTGACACTGTAATATCTCCTGCGCAGTTGATAGCTTCCGGCTTTATTCGGTAGTTGTCGTCATAGTCGAAAATCGGTCAGGATCTTTTTAAATATAACATACATACATAAGATCACGACTTTATCCCATAAGGGGTAGTCAGAGACTGGGCACTCATTGCAAAGACAGATGATTGCCACAATCCACGTTTCACCAAAACATTATAATGCACTCGGTGTGATAGGTGGTGAGCCCATCGCCACCTTGCGCTGTTGGGTGCACAGTGCAGTTTAATTCCATTACTCGCCTTTTACGAGACCCATTGGATGAGATGGAGTGGTAGTATTCTTTTAACGAGCCGCCACCACAGTCATGGGATTAAAGTTGTTAAATCATATCTCACCGACCGCGTAGCATGTTTGGTGGGCACGTGCAGTCAGTGGTAAGCCTTGGGTATATCACCCAACGAGCGCAGTTAGATTCCCCTGCCAACAAGGCAGGTTCTCTCATGTGAAGATTTTAAATATTCAGGATTTTTAATTTAATTAATAGTTTAAACGTATACATTTCGTTATTTTAATGAACTGAAGACGTATCTGTGATGATGCAGCGAATGATCGTGGGAACGGCTTTTCTCCGCGTAGTGATGTGCGTGGGTGTTACATTATAACTTCGGATTCAACCGTATACGGTATTGTACTCGTAAATAATAATTATGCTATGACTAAACCGAAATATGCAAATTAAATAAATAAAACAACCTACATTTACAAGTTAATAAAATTATTTCAAAAATTATAAACTGGATTACATTGTATCAGTCATCTTCACCGCATCCAATATAATGCACATGCGATAAGTTCAAAAGTAGACATGCGATGTAGTGTTGGCGACAATGCGACAATCACAACACAATCCAACCCGAAAACCAATCAAAAATTTGTGATTGTGAGCAAATGTTGGTCCCGGCTTGGATTCGAACCCAGGACCCGTGATATAGTGGTCAGGTACTCCGACGTGCACCGACTTCATCGTCATCATTTGCGACGCTTACGGCACTATAATAAATTCCATACAGGTTATGTCTGGTAGAAAATTTAATGTCGCTGTGATCTATGCAAACGGAAATGAAGTCACGATAATCGGAACATTAACGGAAAAAATATGATTTCATAAGAACAAATCAAACCAATAATACGCGTACATTCCCGATTAGAGCAATTTTCTCTAGTCACAGTGACATATCGATAGTGCCTATTCCACCGTTATAGAAGAGTCGAGCTGTGATGGAATATGTCATCGGGATGCCCGGGGCCGCAATTATGGGACCGCCGTCTGTCCTGCGATCCGTGATTTACAACCTCTGATCGGCCGCCCAAGGCCTTTACATAAACCTTAGTCAAACAGCTCAGTGGGTAATAATAACAATATTTCCGGTCAGGGATCACACTGGGAAGGTAAGGGAGTATACACTAATAACGATATTGGCCGTACTATGAAGTACAATGCTGAAGAAATCTTATCGGATTGTAAATTTATTTAAATCATGGTCTTCTGCACAACTTCTGGTGATAACCAGACGCCACCACACTGCACTCCCTTAATGCCTTGTGGTGATGGTTCATATTTATATTTAGGTGAAAATGTTTGTAAAATTCGTTATTAGTGGTTATCCGTGTGGTAGCGGCTTAAGAGAATCTACCACTCCGTCTCATCCCGTGAGTGTCGTAAAAGTCGACAGAGGGAAAATTAAAACCAGAAGCGGGGCAGCAGCAACTTCCTGGAACATCTGAATAAATAGACTGCGGTTGCCAACCCGTCTGCCAAGCGTGACAACTATGGCAAAATTCCCCTCAAAGTGAGAGCTACACACTTTTGTAGTAATCTATGGGGGAGGTCTTTGTTCAGCAGTGGACTAGTGATAGGCTGAAATGATGATGATGATGATGATGATATGTCGGAAAAGAAATACGTATGCCAACTATCAATTCAATAGGTCTTTTGAGTCAGTGGTAAATCACTTAATTTATATAGAAGATATATGATATATCGGTGAAGAGCAACACCTAAGGTGCAACGCTTCTAGTCGTTTATGCCTTAATATGGAAGTTACGACAATTTCATTTTAATTATTAGACAAAGTGACAAATCGAGCAAAAACGTTCACGTGATCTACAACATCTGCCTACGACAAATGCTGCGTCACCCAGAACATTAATATTTCTGTGCGACACTACACTTTGACCGTCACCCTGCGCCATTAGTTCTTAAGTCTCATATGCCCAGTGCACTAGCTTTCAGTGCCCTTCAGACCGAAACGCTTACTGTGTGTTTACACACTGCTGCTTTACGGCAGAATAACTGGACCCGGGGTGGTACCTACCTAGACGCATTTCTGTATAGGAATCCTACTAAAAATTATGGTACGGGTTTGCCGTATTTCATAATTTTATCCTACCACCAGTAAAAATGATGGTACAGATTTGTCGTATTTCATCATTTTACTGGCGGTAAGATTCCTATACAAAAATCCGTCTAGGTAGGTACCATATACCTAGGGTCAGTTATTCTGCCATGAATCAGTGGTGGTGGTGTGCAAACATTACTCTGTTTCAGCCAGACAGCTTATCTGCCTCCAAAATTTGAAATGTATGAATGACATAAATCACTAGTTAACGGTTAAAAAAAACTTTTCCTCGCATTTGTACCCTGTACTGAAAATGAAAACCAGGAGATGGGCATTAGCGTCTTCCTGGAACATCTCAATAAATAAAGTACGGTTGTCAACCCGCCTTTCACGCGTGGCAACTATGGAAAAATACCCTAAAGTGAGAGCTACAAACTTTTGTAGGGGGGCCTATGTTCAGCAGTGGGATTAGTGATAGGTTGTAACAAATGATGACGATGAAAACTCAGACCCGGAAGAGTTATTCCATATCTGTAAAAAAAGTAAAGTAACAGCATATTAATGTCCCACTGCTGAGCATCTATACTCTCATTTTTGAGAGCGTTTTGGAGCGGGGACTGCTCCAATGCGGGTTGGCGATCTTCACATGTCCTCAAAATATTTTTATTCCTCGGACATGCAGGTTTCCTCACGATGTTTTTCTTCACCGCTCAGCTATATAGTAAATTATCACTTAAACTTGTAGAACGTTTTTAGGGGTGCCGGCACCGGGGATCGAACCCAGGCCACTCGTGTAGCAATCAATTTAAGGCGAGCGCCCGGCCCTCAGCTACAACGGCTATGTACTCGTATCTGTTAGTATCCGATGAAGCTGTAAAAGCCGAGACGGCTAACAGCAATTACATCACCGAAAATATATATACTCGTATCTGTAAACCATACAAATATTTGTCCCGAACGGGAATCGAACCTGCGACTCAGAGCGCGGAAATCAATCGCTAGTCACTGCGCTAACCGCGTAGACGGCATAGTATCTTGCGCGCCGGGTTTCTGAATTGCACATGAACTAAGTTCGATATCACAAGGTAGTTGAGCCTCGGCACGTTAGTGTATCAAGTACGGGTTAAAACTGATATTAACTGAAAGAGGTCACTGTTGTCGTTTGGTCAGTGGGACACCATCATCCGTCATTTTCGTTGTTATATACAATACATCAAACTTACTATACAACGACTTTAGATAACATGAGAAATATAATAACAGTTATCGGCATTTTAATATTCATTACAAGAGAGTGATACATGATTTATATTACACAACGTCTAATCTAATAATTTATTGAACGTCACACATATCAAAGAAATTATATTGAACGCAACTTTAATTTACCGGCTCTACCGGGCACCGCGAGATCGTATCGATACATCGATGTTGTATCGATGCAATTACTGGTTGAATCGGCACTGATTTATGCGATAATGACAGGACAGCACTAGCACCATTCACATGAAACTGTTATTAATGCGCGGAACACAGGAGTCATGTGTGCCGTAATTATAAGGTTTGGCCGCCGATACAACAACATGTTGAATGATGATTTGTATGGGTTATTCTGTATTTTTTTTATAGTGATAATGGAAAAAAATACAAACAAACTAAACCGAAACCTGAAGGGCTAATTAGCCTAATAATTAACTAAAGTAGTGCAAATCTGTATTTTGAAAATAAAAGTATGTCGTTTAAAAAGCATGTGGTTATTTACTGTTATTAAGTTATATTAAATTTAACTATCTATACCTTAGCTGTCCTTGTTTCTTATTTAACGACACAGACTAAATGTGAGCCTGGTACAGTCGTGTTAGTGAGGAACCAGTAAAGTCGTTAGTCACTAATCTACGATTGAAATTATAGTTATGAAATGGTAATAGCAAAAAGAAAAATTCATAGAGTCCTCGTCCTCGACGTAAAACCTAACACACATAATTTGCGGTACTTCGTAAGATTGTAATGAGATGTTTGGTCGTGGTTTATGTCGTCCGATCTAAAATTAAGTACAATCAACATGCCATACGCATGAAGCCGCTGGTTAGAAATGATATATCTAATACACCAATTAAATTGCCTACAACGTAGTAACGTATGTAGCTAACATAGGATGAGAAACTCTGTGGCGTTTATCATACGTAAGTATAGACATCGACGACGACCTTATTTCAAAGTTGGTAATCGTTTCCTTCTAAAGTAAAGTCGAAAACAATTTTCAATTAATCAATAGGAAGTTGTACTTAATGGATGAATGGCATATGTATACATAATTATGAAGGAAAGAATATACATTAGAAGAAATGGGTAGAATGAGAGCAGTGGTATCTTAGAGTCCGGAAGCTCATCTCAAATGTTACAGTACGTGAGTGATCTGGGTTAGATCGTTGGTACTACTAAAATTGTTGTGCAATTGACAATTTTAGTTATTTCAACACTGGGGCGCCGATAGAAATATTATGTCCTAGTTTATTACTTGCTCGGCGATGAAGTTTCCGTCATAGATCCTGAGGAAACCTGCAGAAATTATAAATTCTTAGACATGTGAAGTCTATCAATACGCATTGGAAGAGCGCGGTGGGCTCCAAAACTCGCCTGTCAGGCTCAGAAGTGGGACATTTATAGGGTAGAGAAGATATTGACAATTGCAGGCAGTTTACTGCAACGAGTTTGATAACTTCTTTGCAATACATCACATCGTGTGTTACACATAAGCTGGGATTCAAGCGTCGAGTCCCATCGTCAAAAAAGACCAAGGGCTAATAAAAATACCAGCCGGAGTAGCGAGAGCATTTGACAGGTGATTAAAACAGGTGAACGGTCACTAGCCACGCAGGGACCGAAATATTACTAGTACTTCTAACTACAATCACGTATAGCTAAATGCGTGGGAGTTATAAAAATAACCAGAACGGTAGCAATAACGACTTAAATAATTATGGGCTACTGAGGTTGGTAATTTGGCAGTGGCAACTATGCAGCTTTCCCTCATGTTCGGCGGTGACTTTTTTATGGTAGTAAGTGATGAAACGAACTCATTGTTGACCGGATGGTAAGTGCAACATCAATCCGCAGGAATCCGTCTAAGTAGGTACCACCCCAGGGCCAGTTATTCTGCCGTATAGCAGTAGTTTGCAAGCATTACTGTGTTTCGGTAGGCACTGTGAGCTAGCGTAATCACTGGGCATTTCAAACTTAAGAACTGATGTCTCAGGGTGACGGGCGCAGTGTGGTGTCACACAGTTAGTGCTGATTTACCACGTGCCCGGCAGTGAAGTAATATTTCGAGGACGTGTGAAGTCCGCCAACCCGCACTGGAGCAGTGTAGTGGACTCTTCCCGGTTCCAAAACCCTCTCAGAAATGATAGGAGGCCTGTGCTCAGCAGTAGACCATAACGTTGCGGCGCTTGCCAAAACCAGTATGTGAATTTTATCAACTTTTCAGGCGGCGGAAATAAACTGTTTTAAGGATAATTTCTTAAAGTTACTTACACTATAAACATCGGATATTTTGTCTGCATTTTGCAATATTGATTTTTATTTTAACTTTTTAATTATCAAATAAACAACAGTATTCCGCCTTCTGAAAAGTTGATAAAATTCACATACGGGTTTTGGCAAGCGCACCCACGATAAATTGGCTGTTATATTACCTACTTAACTTACAATTTAAGTAGAACCTGATAATAAATTTAGATAGGAAAACCCTTATTATCTAAGCAAAAATTTGCAACAATCATCAACTTTTGTGTAACACCGTACAGTTTTCGTCACTGTGCGACTGTGCTTAAGTCTCACATACCTTTAATTACACTAGCTTGAGTGCTCTACTAACCGAATCACAGTGATGTTTACACACCACTGCTTCACGGCAGAATGACTGGCCCTGTGGCTATAGGTACCACCTATTTAAGCGAATCCCTGTATAGAAACTTACCACCAGTTAATAAACGAAACAAATTATAACGTTATTTATAAATTATTATACGTTTTAAAAAAACGAATTGATAAAGTTAAGGAAGTATACAACGAAGTTTTAAAAAATGTTTCTTTTGGAATAAATTATATGCGTCAAAATTCTATTACGAAATTATCCGAGTCGCTCAATCATCATCATCATTTCAGCCTATCACTAGTCCACTGCTGAACATAGGCCTCCCCCATAGATTACCATAAAAGTTTGTAGCTCTCACTTTGGAGGGTTTTGACGTAGTTGCCACGCTTGGCAGGGTTGTCAACAGCAGTTCATTTATTCAGATGTCCCAGGAGGATACTGCTGCCCATCTTCTGGTTTTCATTATCCCTCTGTCGACTTTTACGTCACTCACGGGATGAGATTTGGTTGTAGATTCTCTAAAGCCGCCACCACACGGCACTTAATAATCCAAGTAAATAACGCTGAAAGCATCTTTTCATCTAGAAGAGAGTAAACGAGAGCTCAACGTAATGATTCACCGTGAAACATCGCATCGGATTTACGAGCTACAAACTACTCCGCCTGGATTATTCCCAACTTCATTCCCTGTTTTTAACCGTTTCACGTTAAAACTGTAACATTAAAGCTGTTGGCGCGTTAGTTTTTAATAAACTCTGTTTACGACTATAGTTCATCTGTAATTATGAATATGACCCCTCTTTGTATTTTAGTAACTATTTAAAATAGTAAAAATAACGAGAGTCGTTTGGTTTCCTATTTTGTTACGAGTGCAGAGGTAGTTTAAATTGTAATTATTTTGAATAGTAGCAATTTATTGCTCAATGCACAGAACACGGTATGCGTTTTAAACTAATATCGTAATCATACGCACACTCTTTGCACGTGACATCAAAATCTGTTTTTTTACTACAAGAAGTTTGAACGGCCTCTAATTTGAAGTAATCTTAACAAATCTTGATACACATAATCACCACCACTACCACCACCATTTCATCCAATTACTAGTCCTCTGCAGAATATAGACCTCCCCCATAGAGTGTTACAAAAGTTTGTAGCTCACAGTTTTGGGGGTATTTTGGCACAATTTTAATTAACTATTAAACTAAATATTATTAAGGACTACTTCGTGTTAACTTAAACTTAAAATCCGTATGAAATTGGAATATTATGTTAATGTAAAACTTAAGTACCTATATGGGAATGTTAAGTGAATAATGACGAATAACTATAGATCTTTCAAAGCAATTTAAGTCTTATTGTAAAGGAAAATTGCTAAAGTAACAATGCTTTTGGTTAAGCTGAACTGTAGGAGAATTAAGAAGTCTCGGACACGCACGCGGGCCACTTTCTCGGCCTAACCGTGCGAAGCGGGGCTTTCTCGTTATAGTCTATAACTGGATTATTGGAAAACATATTGAACAATAACAAAACGGTAGTCCGAACCACGACCGGCTATAATGTTGCAAACTGTATTGAAATAGGTTTAACAGAGATGTCATTATTTTTTTCAAATCGTCGTCATTTAATGGACGAAATATTCAGCCGGTCATTTGATTCCTATTTTATTTAGTTTTTTAACGATGCCCCCACGCTCATTGACGTATTTTCCTGGAGAGGCTTGGCCCCTGAAAAGCGAAGGTCGATGAAGCCGACAGCCGAAGCCGAAAGTAACCCCTTATAATAGTTATAATATTTTATAATAGTTTAGTATACCCAAGTAGTTATAATATTTTAGTGCTTTAATAATTTTTGATACTTAAAATTAACAGATTGAAATTCAATATTAAGTATATAGTATTTATTTATTTCAAAGTATTTCTGTGTGAATACAATAATAGAGAAAGAGTAAAAAAAAAATAAAGGGTACAAAATAAGTGCTTAGTCTAGATAGGATTTTTTGGTTGGAAGCCCAATATCATAAGGTGGACACCACACAATTCTGGGGTGGGGAGGGTTCACCCATCATCATCATAATTTTAAGTGTATCACTAGTCCACTGCTGAACATAAGCATAGATTGCTACAAAAGTTCGATGCACTTATTTTGGTTAAATTTTGCAATAGTTGCCACGCTTGGCAGCCGCAGTTTATTTATTCAGATGTACCAGGATGATGTTGCTGCCCATCTCCTGGTTTTTTTGTTCACCTTTTTCGACTTTTACTTTCATGTATCGTGGATGCGTTTAACAGACATACATTTCACAGCACGATGCATCCAGATCCAAAAACCAACAATTTGGGTTTTTGCAGTTTTGAGAACAGTACTCGCGAAGTAGAAGTTACTCTCTGCAGGTACTCTGAGCAATCGGTGCCCCGGTTGCCAAAGAAACGTTATAAAAAGGAAAAATACAGTCCTACTGATGGTATTAGGACACGGTGGTTCATAGACAGTTACATCCAAACTGTTTTCATGTGTTATTTATTTATGAGCTAGCGCTTAACTACGACCCCACCTGTTGGTAAGTGGCGATGTAGTTTTGATGGTAAACACACTAACTTAGAAAAAGGATATTCATTCTTTTCTAGAGTCTTGACCTGACCTGTGTCTTGACCTGTAATCGGACGGATGCAGGCAAATAATTTCAGTACTTCGCTGTACGCATCATGAACGACGAAGCAAAACGCTTCGTCCGAATGCAACGTATGTCCACGACAAAATCCCTCAATGAAAGAACCGACATGAGGACTGCGATTTAAAGTTGCTTTGCCAGTAATTTGTGACTTAGCTTTTCAATAAGAAACGTACGTACGTGTAACGTATTCCGTGCGTACGTGTTTTTTTTTATATTGTTTCAAGTGATCAAACGAGCAAAACGTTCACCTGATGGAAAGTGAAACGTCTGCCCATAACAAATGCTGTGTCACCCAGAAAATTTCTGCGTGACACCACACTGTGCCCATCACCCTGAGACATGAGTTCTTAAGTCTTATATGCCCTGTGATTGTGATGTGTGATGTGATTACGCTAGCTCACAGTGCCCGTCAAACCGACACAGTAATGTATCACCAGTAAGGAATCCTACCACCAGTAAGGACTTCTACTTTTTTACTTCCCTGTCTGCTCGATTGAGGAAAAAACCACGCAGCATGGTGTACTTAACGTCATACAGCATATATAAATTGCCATTGTATATAATATGTCCTAGACTACCTCCGCGTGGATATAGGTGCTTAAATATCCCGTGGGAACTATTTGATTTTCCAGGATAAAAACTGTCTCTGTGTGCCGAATTCGTTACGTTCGGTTTTGACGTAGTTGCCACGCTTGGCAGGGTTCTCAACAGCAGTTCATTTATTCAGATGTCCCAGGAGGATACTGCTGCCCAACTCCTGGTTTTCATTATCCCTCTGTGGGAACTATTTGATTTTCCAGGATAAAAACTGTCTCTCTGTGCCGAATTTCGTTACGTTCGGTTCAGTTGTTGAGCTGTGAAAAGGTCAATAACAGACAGAGGCACAGAGATAGTTAATTTGCATTTGTAATATTAGTGTGGATGAAAATATCGTGTTTATTTTTAGATAAGGACCAAGTGTCTAAGAAGTTAAAATGAAAAATAATCATCGAAATCTATACAGTAGATTTTGCGTGATGCTCGCACAAAGGCAGCCCTCCATCATTTTAGATTCTTAGAAATACAGTGGGTACTCTTTGAATTTCCAGAATAAAAAGTATCCTATGTCCGTCTCTAAGATGAAAGCTATTTGTGTGTTGAATTTCGTCAAAATCGGTTTAACGGCTGAGTCTTTTTTGTTCGTACCAAAAAGGCGGTGACGTGGTTAACTATCCATCGCGTCTCATTTTACCGCGAATTCATCAACATTTCTCGTTTTCGAAAAATAGGCAACGGGCGAGGTCTCTGCCTAACCTTATATGGAAAGGCGTGATTATATGTATGTATGTAATTACACTTCTTGTTCCCTATCCAGAAAACCGTCTAAGGAGGTACCGTTTTCGTATCTATTCTGCCGTCCAGCAGTAGTGTGCAAAAAAGTGTGTTTCATTCTGAAGGTTACTGTCAGCTAGTGTAATAATTGGGCATATGAGACTTAAGAGCTGGTGTTTCAGGGTGCCTAGCGCAGTTTAGTACCATGCGAACATGCTCTAGGTGACACAGTATTTGTTATGTTTTACGTTTCACGTTTATAGACGTTTCACTTACATAAAGTGAACAATTGGTCCGTCTCTATACTTTCTTTTATTAAAAATCTTTGATCGGTACCAAACTGTTACTTTCCAGATATGTTTTATTATTACAGTCCAAAAGCTGATTTAAATTTCTTAATCGTTCCAGCTGAAAGTTAATTAGTGTAGTCGCATTTCTCTTTTAAACCTTAGACGCAGATGCTGCGGTATCGTCGGTCCAAGAATGACTAACGAATGGCAGGCATTAAGCCGTGTCTCATCCAAACAGACCACTCGTCGCCCATCTTCTACATTTTTCAGTTGACGTTAAAGTATCGTAATTTTTTTAAATATTACACTGCTATATTAATTTTTTTATCTTTGTTATAGTGTTATAGTGTTTCCTCTTTCCTGAAAAAATAATTAAATAAGACACACTTTTGTTTAAATATATTTTTAATCAGAGCCATTTGTATCATTAGTGTTAACTAATCCAATTTTAAAACAGTTTTGGATAAGCTGAAATTAATTAGTTACTGGACCCGCGATCACATCGCGTTCGGCAATCTCACTAATATTTCGAATCTATTGTAGTTCAAAATTTTGTTCCTTTCAGTGCTATGCTGCTTCTGTGTCAGTTGACAGACTTCACATGCGTTTCAATAGTTTTGGACTTAGGTGTCCAGCTTTTTTCTATGTGTTTTCCTTGCCATTGAATACATAAGTCAATCTGTACTCAATCACTATCATCATCAGCCTCTTGCAGTCCGTAGATAGATCTTTCGCTAGGTACTTAAAAGAGTCCTATCTTCAGCTCTTCGCTTTCAGTCACTGCTAGCAACTTTACCTACGCTATAAGTAAGTAGGTCAGTAACAGTGGTCGGTTACTTGAGTGTTAATTATAAACAGTAATCAGTGCATAAAACGTACGTCTTGAACCAGGGGTGATTTGTCCTCCGAACCGATTTTCGAGCACGGCGAAAACCTCCGAACGTGATGGTAGCTATCAGGAGATATTTTAATATCATAAGACTACGAGCAAACGCATAGTCACCTTACAAGTCCTGACACACTCTTGCCAGATGTAACGCTCATGCAATGCATGCTCTGGATCAGATATAAGTTAGAATGTATTTTTTGGAACGCAGGGATACCAATAACCATACCAGCGGGGCTATTATGTATCCAAAGAGAAGATCACTTATAAGTGTTGAACGAATATCTGTCAAATAATTGTCTTTATAGTGGTTATGGTTAACGAAAATGACGGTTATTTTTCATATGACGCTTTTTTGTTAATTATAGTCATATATCGAACAATTGTTTGTGAGATATTCGTTTAACACTTTTATAAGTGATCGTCACTTTGGATACGCAATAGCTCCGGTGATCCATTTGTATTTTTGGATACATTTTGGCTTTGGCTGGGATTAGAAATCAGAACCCGCGGCACAGTAGTCAGGAACTCTGACCACAAGTCTCTGATAAACAGTCTGATGAGACACATATAAAGTAAAATAACAGCCTTAAAATGTTCACAGCTTGACACATATCTCCTCATCATTTTTAAATGGGTTTGTGAGCCGTTTTTGACAGTTCGCCACAGTGTGAATTGAATGACTCTTAAAAATATTTTTTCGAACGACGATTTGCTTCATCGGCAATGACGTGCGACATCAGCACTGAAACATGTTAAACTAAAACAAAATAATTCATTGATGTCACTTCCAGACAGATAGGTACACGTAAATATTATTTCCAATTGATCGTGAAACGTGACGCTGTGTGAAGTGAAACCTCTTTTGTAATGAGCGATTATGAGCAACGATTTAGAAGACTTTTTGTAGGAAAACATGATGAGATTGCGAAATTCGTGACGAATTTAACATCACTTCAAAGCCGTACTATGAGAAAAAAAAATATTTTTAGAAAACTTAGGTACTGAAACTTCTATAGTTGTGGTGAAAACCAAACTGACGTAAAATAGCTTAAACTTGTACATATGAAGTTGTTGTCAGTCCACTGTTGGAAAACGACCTTTCTCAGGAAGGGATTTGCTTTTTCCTATGCAGGAATCCGTCTAGGTAGGCACCACCCCATTGCCAGTTCTTCTGCCATGTGAATGTGCTGGATCATAAGACTTAAGAACTGATGTCTCAGGGTGATGGGCGCAGTGTGGTGTCACACACAAATGTTCTGGGTGCCACAGCATTTGTTTTGGACAGACATTGCTCCTCGCACCTTAGATGTTGCTGCCCGTCAACGGTTAGGTATTTTCGGTAAGGCTATATTACCTATCACACCAAGTGCATTATATTGTTTTGGTGAAACGTGGATTGTGGCAGTCATCTGTTTTTGCAGTGAGTGCCCAGTCTCTGACTACCCCTTATGGGATACAGTCGTGATCTTATGTATGTATGTATATTACCTCGCTTAGCTAAGAGATCTTCCGGGAATTTTCTTTAGTCAATAGGACAACAACTTAATCGCCTTGGTAAATTAATTATCGATCGCAATACCTGAGTATCTCCGTATTGCATTTTTCACCATTGTTCAGAAGTCACTAAATTTTTCAGTCTTTTCCCTTAATTTAATTCTAAGGTACACACGGGATGAGACTGGGTGGAAAATTGTACTAATGTCGCCGCCACATTCAAGTTTGACAATCGTGGCGCATTGTTAGAAAATAACGTTTGACAAACGAAATCTATATTTTTTTGTAATAAATTTCCTATGACGGAGAAAAAACAAGAAACAAACTACGAAGGGAAACTTTTTTAGTAACTTTTTATCTTCATAAAACATCTTTTGAATATTTTTTTTAGTAAAGGTTACCGAAGCACACTCTGTGATAAAATGTTATGGCCCGGTGATTTTTCTTATTGTACAACCGACAACTGATGGAAAAGTCTCGTGTGATAACTTAGTGCTGGAGAATTAAGTGACGGCCTGATTAAATTTGCTGAAGTCAGTTAATGCAGGGTACCTATTCCAGACAGTCGCGTTTAATGGGGAAGGCCTATGTTGAGCAACCGAGAAGTTAGGGTCAGCATGATGATCAAGATGTTTTTAAAATTATTTAAGTTTTACTATTTTCTACTATCTATCCGTTTGAAAATATTAAGTTAAGGCGAAACATTCAGAAAATTTGGGTTGATCCATCTCTGTTTGTTAACTAAAAATATTCATGTATGCGATCGATTCATGTATGGTAATCGATTAAATATTTAGCCAAACGCTACGTTTGCGCTCGCTGTTCTTTCCGATTAAAACGCACCAACTTGCCCAATGGACATCTAGCAGTTGAGTTAATCAGATGATTCATAAATAAGGCAGCGCGCGCGCAATCCGGCACCCATCGCGACCGTTTGTCAATCGCTAACAATTACTATTGACAGAGTAGCAGATCAAGACAGATTGAAATGTTCGATTGACGCACAGTGTCAGACGGATGACTCTATTATGTCAATTGGCCATTTTGTGTAAATTAGGCTTCAGGCAGCAACAGCTATTGAGTGTACGATCATCATTTCAAACTTATCTGCAAATCACATCGTGGGAATACATATGTTCTATGTTATGCTAATTTGCGAATTTGCTAAATTGCACTTTATACATATAACTCAGTCACGTACAATAATTTAACTTTCATAAGTTCCTGTTTTTTAAGAATTCAGTGTTGAAGAAAATGCCCACCAAAAATGCGGACAAATTTCTAAGCTAGTCCTACAGTTCAATAATATTTGAGTATTGAGCTTCACCGAGTCAAAAGCTCCACATAAATCCATACACAATATATGAAACCTGTTTTGATCTAACTATTACTTATCTACTTAGCTACAAGGAGTTTAGCCTCCACAGCGACAACGAAAGGTAACGAGAGGCCTGTTCACTGCAGTTATACAACACTCACGTCTACAATAATATGTAATCAGTTAATACGCGTGTACGCTTGTAATGATAGACGGCGGACATATACAGCGGCTCAGGGTGGTTTTCGCTAGGCGATAGGGGAACGTGGGGTAATAGAGGCCTCAAAACGGTCATGTTTAACACATCGTATATAAATATTCAAAAGCGTTAGTAGTTATTATTCTTTTTATGTACATATTTTTTAATGCAGTCTGTTTATATATTGATTATTATTAAATATTTTTACAATATTAAAATGGAATAACTATCATCATAAAATCCTATTTCTCGACACCTAGTGCCAAGCATGCTGATTGCATTTTCTCGCTGAAAAGTTATACATACTTAACTTGCCGTTATATATTTATATAAAGGACCTTATCCAATTTTTAATATAAGTATATAGTAAAAAAAAATAATCGGTGCAAAAGAAAGCGTAAGAGAAATTTGTTTCTTTAACGTATTCAATAATGTATGTTAATAATTTTGTTGTTACTTTTAGTTTTAAAATAACGTATATTTGAAAAAATTTTATTGTAATAATATTTGTGAAAAACGTTTCTTTTAACATTTTATTTGTATCCTAAGTATAAAAAAACGTAATAACTGTATTTACATATATTCAAGACTTCATCTAAAGTCTATGAGCGAATATATTAAATTTGTGACTGAATATGTTTACTTTGTATTGTAAAAATAATAGTTTACATGACCCCGATCTCCTCTTTGCATCTACTTGACACAGTTCTCGATATAATTGTAGCAATTTACCGCGGGCCGCCGTTGCTTGACGCAGGACATGTCAAAACATATCGACGCAACGTGTTGCGCAATCTCTTCTTGATTGAGCTATTCACATGTAATCAGTGGTGCATTTATGCCACTACCACTCAGGGTGTAGAATGTCCCTAAAGGCCATTTCGTTATGTGTCAAATAGGGTTTATTATCGCCGTGATTGTTATCAAGTATCATTAATCATTTATTCATAATATTAGGCTGGGGAAAAAGTTCCTTCGCATTTTATATTAAAACTCAAGACAATTTTTATTTCAGGATTGTTTACATTTAATTACAGTATATATGATGATATACATATGATTTGCCATCTTGAAGGTAGTGACATGATCCCGTTGCTGTAGAAATTTTGGGACTTCTAAGCAAAAAAACACCACAAGTAGTTTTGGCAGTACATGGCGGATGCATTAACACCTCCCAGCCAAACTATTTTCATTTTTGTTGAGTGGCTAAAATTGTGTGTAGTCTAGCGTTGTCGTGATGAAAGACCACACCCTTTTTATTAATCCATTTCGACCCCTTTCTCTCATCTTCTTGCTTTATTCTCATCAGTTGTGGGCAGTAGAGATCAGAATCGATGATTGTACCCAGTGGTAAAGGCTCATAATGAACAACGCCCTTCCAGTCCCACCATACACACAGCTTCACCTTATTGCGAGTTAACCCGGCTTTTGCCATAGTCTGTGAAGCCAGACCGACCTTTGAACACGACCTTTTTCGCACTACTTGTCGTATGCGATCCACTTTTCATTACCAGTTATCAATCATTTCAAAAACGGTTCGGCTTCATTACGTCTCAATAAAGAATCGCAAATGAGTACACGGTTCATTTGTTTCAGTGAGCTCGCGTGGCACCCAAGTATCTTTTTTGTGTACCCAGCTTTTTTCAAATGGGTCAAAACTGTTTTGTTGTCAATTCCCAGTTCTTCAGCTATGTCGTAACTACTGATATGCCGATTTTGCTCCACTTTTTCAAAAATTGCGTCCATTTTATCCGTAACTGGGCCACCAGAGCGAGGTGCATCTTTGACATCAAAATTCCCGGATTGGAAACGCTTAAACCAACTTTGTGTTACTCTTACTGACACATCGGGTCCATAAACGTTACAAATTTTTTTCGCGGCTTGCGTCACATTTTTCCTTTTGTGTAATAAAATTTTAAAATGTACCGAATTTCTCCTTTAGATTCACTAATTTTGACAGAAAGAAAAACAAATGAAAAATGGCTGGAAAGAACATTTTACTAAGTTGTTTTTTTTTTGAAATGTTACCTTTTTAAAGTCATTAAAACCAGCCAGATACAAATAGTACAGCCAAAGAGATTTTATTACAAGTTCATACTTACTATATGTGAAAAGACTTTTCCCCGACCAATTTCATATCTGAAAAGTATTTCATTTACTTGCTACATTGAACGTAATAGTTTAAAAACAAAATTTTAATTCTTAAAAAATGAAAGTTTAGTGGAAAAAACCAGCAATAAACATACGTAACGTAACCTTAAATATTTTTATGTCTTGTCAATAGTTGATGGTTGTTTTATTTTTTATTGGCATTTCAAAAAAGACTAAAGTCGACTCTAAAAATTTTCGTAGGAAGGGGTGTGTTGATAGTTTTACTTATGTCGCCATGTTTTCATATCCTTACCTACCTTACCTTTCCGGTACCTTCCCTTCCTGTTTCTGTTCAATTGCAAAAAAAAATGGCAATAGACTAGTCAATCTCTACGACATTTGAAGGCGAAGGTACATTTTCATGATATTTCTATCATTATACCGTACTAGACCACTTCAGTAGAAAGTAGATAATATTGTGGTCAAAATAAACTAGGGTTATATCATGTATTGATCACTAGGTCAATGGCCGGGATATTGCATTGTACACAAATAGAAAAATGTCTTACAACCAATCGCGGTAGTAGTCCGTACAGGGGTAACTAGACCTTATTTTCTCAGGGATAAGACATGTTGAATTGACCAAGGTTGCGAAAGAAATTTTCAATTCATTTGTCGGTACTTTAAAAGTTGCATACGGAATGGATACACAACATTTTAGTGTTGTTATTGTGATTATATTGTGCCACTACCACTTGTTTCAATAAAATAAATAAATAAAAATACGAAATAAATGGAAGATGGTAATTTTCGAAAACATTTTTTTATTATGTATATGTATTCATCATCATATTTAACATCTTGTTCTTCTTATTTTCTAGTCAATGAATATTTACAATTTTTAAGTACGTAAAAATGATAGGTGCCTTGCTTAGTCATATTTTGTGTATTCATAATTATATTCAAAAAATCTAATTTAATTTAACTTGAATCATTTAAATGAAACTAATTTTACGGATTTTATCGCGTTTAATTTTATACTATTTATAACCCGACGTTTCGAGTGCTTTACAGCACCCATGGTCACGGGGGGACTGAGGTGACTGATGTTCTCTAGAACATATAGCTGATGTGAAGCATCGCCGCCCCAGGAAGTCTGCAGTCTGTGACCATGTTCTGGATCATCCCAACCATTACATCAGATTTGATAAACCACAAATCCTCGCAAAAGAACACCGATTCCTACCAAGGATGATTCGCGAGGCTATTGAAATTAAAAAACATCCTAATTTTAATAGAGAAGATGGTTGGGTATTACCACCAGCTTGGGATCCTATAATTAATAAAATTAAGTCAAAAACCAAGCACACCACTGCAAGACTTCAAGACACAGTTAGCTCTTTCTGCGTAGATCGGACCATTAATTATCTGAATAATATCGTTTAAACAAATTATTATTTTCTAATTGAAGGAAAGCCACAAAAGGAATAGACGCAGAGTTGTGCGTTAAGATTTTGCTCAATTAAGATGCGTTTATACAGGAATGCATGAAGCAGTAGTGTGCAACTTACCATCAGGTGCACAATTAGCTAATTGCCTAACCATTTTTCTCCATAACAAAGTATAGTTTAAATCTTCAAAAACGAACCTGAAAGTTTTAATTATTACTAATCGCTTCAAAAATCAAGGTAATTTTTAAGTATTAAGGAGTTACGAAAACCAATAGTAACGGTGTATGTACGGTGCGTAACGCGGTGGCTCGGTGGAAGCTCATTTCATGCTCCATTGTAGAATCTTGTGAAAGCAATCAGTCTCCGTTCGAGTTTTTGTAGGAAATAATTACTGACGCCTATGTTCTAGTTACACTTGACAGGCTTGAGCAGTATGCTCGCTTGTTTACGACCTGCGAGTTTGGCTTTCTTCATAAACAGATTCTACTTTAAGATTATATTCAATAATACTTCGTTAAGAAATTGAAACTTAAGCATTTTGTGTTTATATTTTGGCGATAGTAATTAATTGAAGTAATATGATTTTCCTCCAGTGCAGATGTAAATTGTATTACATATTTATCTATATGCTACAATAACCATTTATGGCAGGCGAATTGTAATTAACAGTTAAATGAGTAGAACTCAGGAATCTACTGCCGGCCTTAACTTGTATATTCCAAACCCTTTGCTTCCTTTTTCATTACACCCACATGAAGAAATTAGGTAGTTCGCGGCTATTATACGAATTATATTAATAATCATATTTATATGAATAATGAACTTTATAATATACTAAATACCATATAGCTTCTAGTAAATATGTTTTGAAGTGCTTGTACTGACCAACGCGGTGTAAGACGAACTACAACTAAATGGAGTAACGAACTGTCCATTTATACAAGAAGTCGTTGGAGACTGGTGGCACAGGACCGTGCTTTGTGGTAGTGTGTAGGGAAGGCATGTGCATGTAATAATGATGGGAAAGAAAATACACAGTGTATTTTCTATTCACAGTGCTTTACCAGTAAATAAAAGATAAAGTATGTTTGTCAAATAAGAATCCGGGTCATGGCTATCTGCAAAAAAATATTGATCAAGTTGTACCCATTGTAATTAATAGTTGCGATTATTGTCTCTTAGTGGAACTCCATTTCGACCTACAAATGTCTTTTTAAAACTTGAAGTATAATTACAAATTATAAATGATGAAGTAATAGTTTTCAAACTATCTAATTTATACTTTAGATAGTTTGAAAATAAACCGAAAAACCATAAAAAGTTTATTTTTATGAACAAAATGAAACTTCGCTTGCAAACTTTATTATTTTCGTAACAGCTAGATAATTTAGGATTACGTGATATTGTATTGTCATGGATGGAGTGGCTTAAATCTATTATACAATCTGAGAGGCAAAATTCGATATGCACGAAATTAAATGAAAACTTTTTTGTCGATATTCTTTAGAAAAAAGTGTTCTTGTGCGATATTGTAATACTTTACTGAACATGTTTACACATGTTTACGATAAGTGAAAAGGTCTTCTATACAAACATAAAAATTAAGTTTCTAATTCATCAAAATCGGCTCATAACCGACTACCGCTGGATATCTCTTTCACTAATTAGGGGATTTGATTTTTTTCAAATTTTCTTAAAACATAACGATTTGTTATATTTACGCAAACAGTACACATTTAATAAAACTAAATGTACGGATTTTATTGCGTTTATTTGAACTATTTATAACCCGAGGTTTCGAGCGCTTGCCAGCTCTCATGGTCACGCGAGGACTGAGATGTTTCAGACTTCCTAGTAGAGCGTCGATGATTCACATCAGTAACGTTCTTTTATGAGACTTTTTATGTATATTTTTGTTTGCCATGTGTAAGAGAGACTACATTCACAATTCTGCTTGTACAGAAGTATTACAGTAAAAACTAACTAATCTTCTTCGACTTGAAAAATATTGTTATGGAAGTCCGCTGTAAGATATAGCCAGTCTTGTCCGTGGCTCCTCTGAGATATGGTGAACAGCAGGTACACGCTCGACTGTGGCCGGTTTAACTTGGTCACTTGATCAAGTGATGAAACGAGCAAAACATTCACGTGATGCTAAGTGCAACGTCTGCCCATAACATATGACGTGTCACCCAGAAACTCTCTCACTCGCTCACAGTGCCCTTCAAACCAAAACACAGTAATGTTTGCACACCACTGCTTCACGGTCGAAGAACTGGCGCTGGGGTGGTACCTACCTAGACGGATTCCTGCATGACATGCTGCACACCTTCTTCACAACTTCTTGACATACTGAAGCACGGTGGCCAGGTATTTCCTGTCACAGATACCTCGTGCTCTCTGAATGAAGAATTGCCACGGGACCTAACTGCTCGGCTAGTGGAGAGATTGACCGTTTAAATATCTGTTAGTATGGGTCTTAGTTATTTCACTATAACTCTATTATGAAATGTATTTTAAATCGTATCGAGATAAGGTGGTTTAAAAATGCAGCTACTCTATCAGATGGTAAAATTGTGAAAGTATAATCTACATAACGCTTGTATAGAATCTTGGATTTACAGGAGAAGAATGGAGGGTTTTCTAAAGTAAGTTACTTTGATTAAATGTTCTTAAAAATTGTTAATGTTGCATCCTTACAAATGTTTTGTTTTTTAATAATGAAGGTAAGTGGTATGACGAAACCGATTTCATAATGTATCAAGTCTACACATATCAGTTGTGGTGACACAAAGAACTAGTAAGTTATGTGCGTTACACCACATTGCTGTTAAAAACAAAACACTAATGCTTGACGATTGAATATTTATTTTCAATATTAATTGTCGGTACCTAATGCTGCATATAAGTTTTCCCAGCAGCTAATGTCAATCTGATTAATGCTGTACGTTCTAGTACAAAAATAACAAGGCGAAACAACACCCGTTTTCACCTTTCTGTATTGGAAGAAACAGCTCAATGACATAATTTACGGTTTTTATTATATATTGATATTTTAGAATTCCAATGGAAAACATTTTGTAATATAATTTAGGAAAAAGCATTGGATACAATTGTTAACCTATATTTGTAATGCAATAGTCACGACGAGTTACGTTACGTTATTTACGAAAGGCTAAGTTTGCGTTTCTTTGTTATAGATTGCCACAAAAGTTAGTCGCTCTCATTTAGGAAGGATTTTGCCATAGTTGCCACGCTTGGCAGGTGGGTTGGCAACCGCACTTTATTTATTGAGATGTTCCACGAGGATGCTGCTGCCCATCCCCTGGTTTTTATTTTCCCTCTGTCGACTTTTACGACACCCACGGGATGAGATGGGGTGGTAGATCCTCTTAAGCCGCTAAGTTCACATAGCCTCACTCAATGCCTCTGCCCAAAGATTGCCCCGAAACACGTCCTTAGCCATGGACTTCCCGGAAGACTGTGAAGGTCGTTGCTTCATTTAGTTAAAGTGTCCTAAAACTTGCATAAAATACTTACTTTTAAAGAGCTGCACACACCACAATACTGGCAATATTTGCCACCACCACAATAACATTAAAACATTGACGAATTGGATTGTGCACGTATTCTAGGATGGCCGGATGGTGCTCTTGAAGATCTTAGTAGCACACTGGTGCTGGGGATTGATTTACCGGTGGTTTGACTTTATGCAGGAGTTCAGTCTTTGTAGGTACCGTCACAGTGCCAGTTATTCTGCCGTAGCCCAAATGATTTCGAAAATCAGAGTTCTTAGTGACACTGCAAACGTCAAGGGCAGGCAAGGCACTAACTGATAATGTTTTGAACTGTGAACTTTGTTTCTCGAATCATTTTAATGGATTTTGGCAGGAGTAACACCGTATACATATTTACAGGTGTGCTAGGTGCAGTGACTTGTCTTCAGTGGTCATATTGCAAGATGTATTATGAAGTATGAATACAAGAATCAATTTTTTTTTTTCAAAAAGCCATAGTTTTACCAAACTTGGACCCTTCAGTCCAATACAGATCGCTCAGCAAGGATCAAGTCTTTTCTTAATAAGAATAGGTAATAAGCTTATTTCATCACGTTATTCCTGCGTGGGTCTCTAGACTTAACCTTATTTGAATAAAATTATTGCCTTGATGTTGTATTAAATTAATTTATAAAAAAATTAGCCCGAATATTTATTGTATACAATTATCCCAAGTCAAGTAATAACGCGAAAAATTTCGATAATATTTGCTGTTTAGATTTTGAAATGTTTAAAAAACAGTTATTGATAATCAAACAAAAAATCGATCAACGGATAGTAATATCAATTTAATCACTTGAAACAAAAACGTTATTAAGCGTAATAAAATAAGAGCAAAATTCCTGCAGCCTGGGAACGGAGTTGAATCCCGCGCCCGTGACGGAACCACTCGAGTGTAAACAGTGTGTTAAATGTAAAGAAATTCAGAAAAAGTTCGTTTTGACATCATTTCACGTTGATCAGCCGATGAATAAGTCCACGGTTGAATAAAAAAACGATAAAAAACCGGCCAGCCTTCTCAATGCGACTCATTTTATGAATGAAATAAGATTTTTTTCTACGGAACCGCGTCAAATACGTGCTTTCCTTTCTCGACCGTCTGACGCGACGTGCATTCATTTTCGAATACTTCTTATTGATGAAAGAGCTTATTGTAAAAGTTGTAGTTGCATAAATTCAACTTTAGCATGTGTGCACTGTAGCTTAATTTTCAACGAAGTTCATTCATCGATGTGTGAGCACAACATTTATTAAAGACTTTTTTTGGTTTGAAGAGTTGTGGACAACTCGGTAGCAAAGTGTGAATCGGTAAGAAATATTGAGCGCTTTCTGGACTCCGATGTGGAGTTAGTAACAAGGTTTTTCATTATACAGAATTATGCACTTACTTACATATTGGTTATGTGACCATAAATTTAATAAAAGATATATATGAAATCTTAGAGGTAACTAAATTAGGTAGAAAAGTATAAAGTAAGTTACAGATAAAGCCAGCATCATTTAACCGAATATTATTTTCAAAATAGCCTGCTACTATTCATAGCCGGAGCAAGCATTTGCGTCAAAAAATGGTTGGCTTTCTTTGGATGTGTTGTGATCCGTGCTCCGATGTAATCACATGAGCGGTAGGTTACTCGCAAATCTGTATCGGGCATGATATTAACCTACTTTGGTGATCGCATGTCGCATAACATCACTTGGGCAATTTGAAATATTTACTATTGTAGTCACCGTGTGGTATCAGCTTAAGAGAATCTACCTCTCCATCTCATCCCGGGAGTGTCTTAATAGTCGACAGAGGGAAAATTAAAACCAAAAGATGGGTAGCAGCTACTTCCTGGAACATCTGAATAAATAAACTGCGGTTGCCAACCCGCCTGCCAAGCATGGCAACTGGCAAAACCCCCTTAAAATGAGAGCTACAAACTTTTGAAGCAGGTTTGAAGGGCACTGAGAGCTAGCGTAATCACTGGGCATATAAGACTTAAGAACTGATGTCTCAGGGTGACGGGCGCAGAATGGTAACACATAGAAATGTTCTGGGTGACACAGCATTTGTTATGGGCAGCCGTTACACTTACCATCAGGTGAACTTTCTGATCGTTCCGTCACTTTTATCAAATAAAAAAAAATCTATGGGAAGACCTATGTTCAGCAGTAGAATAGTGATAGGCTGAAGTGATGATGACTGTTGTAGGTAATAGAATAAGGCGTTATTTTGGGGAAATTTATTATAATGAAGGAAAGAAAGTTAATTTTCTTAAATCCACGTGCAGAATTTAAAAAGGTGTGTATTACCTATTTATTGAGAACACCGACCATAACACCATAACAGCGTGCACCAGCAAACAAATACCGCGAACGGGAACCGTCAAAAGATACCTACCACCACCAATACAACTCCTACGAGAGAATTTACACCACTGAAGTCCGAAAAAACGACATATGTTTGACCTCAAAACGAGGAATTATCAAGTAATAATCATCAAGTGAAGGGTATCCACGGTACATAAGAATTCCTACTGTGGGATGACGTTTTTTTTTAAAAAATATTAGAGGTGAAATCTATTAATTTACCATGTAGACTTTTTTCAAAGAATCGTTTTTCAATAGGCCTTGCAGTGAATTTACTTTACTGATGTTAGAGTCCCTATGCAGGAATTCGTCTAGGTAGCTAACCCCCGAAGAGTCAGTTATTCTGCCGAGAAGTTGTAGTTTTTAAACATTACTGTTTCGGTCTGAAGGGCACTAAAAGCTAGTGTAATTACAGGGCGGGCATGTGAGACTTAAGTCTAACTGATGTCTCTATGCAGTGTGGTGATACATAGAAATATTTTGGGTGATACGGCATTATTATGGGCAGACGTTTGACTTATTATCAAGTGAACGTTTTCCCTATCTCATCACTTTCTCATACGAAAAAAACAGGTATTCTTATAACACGTCGCTGTACGGTGAATGATTGCGTCGACATTAAATATTTTATTTGGAATAGTAACACAAAATAAACATTTTATCACTTTTGTCACAGCATTTCTTGTGAGAATGAACGTTATGTTTGTTTGTATATATATTTAAATTGTAGTATCAAAACATTTCTAAATTAGGCAGAGAGGTACAATCACATTTTAATAAAAGTTAGAATTATTTTTTGTGTGAAAAATTGGGAATTTGTTAAATCAAAAAAGAAAACACAAATTTTTAGACATCCTGTATTTATCTTGCGGCTGTTAAAGGCACGCGGTCAGACGGCAAAAAACTGTTTGAGCTCGTGGGAAGTCAATTACACGATTAGTCTCCTCAGCCCACGGAACTGATGCCTCGTAACTGCTTAGCATATAACGACTCTCATGATCCCGCGAATATAGCTTTAGGAAATTAGATGCCCCGTTTATTTCACAAGTTTCGATTCCTCAGCGGAAAACGTGTGTCCAAATGTGATTTATTCACTTGTGTTATAGCTTTGTTTAATAGGTGTGAGCTAGGTAATAAACAGTTACAATAAAATTAGTTAGTCTATGAATGTTATATCCGTGGTTACGTGACGGACGGCGTGAATAAACATTAAATTTAGGTTTATGATTACTTTGAGGCTTATTTTTATTTAACCTCGTGGCGACATCTATGTCGCCACATGAGAAGCTCGTTAGTGTCCCACATCGCGCTATTGAAGTTTCTGAGATGCGAACTATATATACAACATCTAATGATTACGGGTTGGAGGAGACGTCCTCCCCAGATCACACCATCCGACCAGGCGGGAAGTTACTGTTTTCCCTCGGCATTAAATCCTCCAAAACCATTATTGATTGCAGTGACGAAACGAGTAAAAATGTTTGACAGATAGTAAATGCAACGTCTGTCAATATCAAATGCTGTTTCGCTCCGAACGTTTCTGTTTGACACTACATTGCGCTCGTCACGCTGTGACATCAGTTCTTAAGTTTCATATGCCCAGTAATAACTCTAGCTCTCAGTGCCTTTTAAACCGAAACAAGTCAACCTTTCAAGCCCCACAGGTTGTACCTACCTAGACGGATCCTAGAGCATAGGAATCCTACCGCCAGTGACTCTATGCAAGTAAATAAAATCTCGGAGTTGATAACTTAAACCACAAATACAGTATGAGGATTTGATCCCAAAATTTCCTCATATTTTAAAATGATTAAGATAACGATAGTTCTTCATCTGCGCACGGTATAATGTTCTAAGTATTGAGTAAATTTATAGGCACTATCTTTATTTGTATCAATAGTATCAAAATATTTATTCATATATATAAAGGTTTAGCAACAAAGCTACCATCTAATAATACTTAACAATAATCTGAGTCTAGAAATTAAGTAATATGTACTTTTAAAGATAGAAGAACATAGCGTATGTTGCACATTAACCAAATAAATTTTAGTGTCATTTAAAATGGGAGAATATGCTGCCTTCTGTAACACGGGTATAAATAACTGAGCTCAGAAGTCAGGGACTCACATATATATAGACTTTGTAGAAATGTTTTAGTGAAACAAAGATTTATTATAATATTTATTTTAGTATATCTTAGAAAAACGATTAGCATAATAGCGTCGGGGAAATTTAGGAAGCTAGTCATCAATATGGTCACCGCCACACAAAAAGAAAGATCCAGACACCACATCTTACAAGACATCTTAAAGACCCAATTACGAACCCAGAATAGATAGCAGGAGCTAAACATCCTCTAAAATAATACGCTTATGCACTACTCAAAGTTAACATTAAACACTTTTTCATGAAACGGTTCTAAATAATTACGTTTTTAAAATTGTGTAAGTAAATTAATCCGACGTACTCTATTAATCTACAAATAGTTTGAAAAACAATAGAAATGGAATTGGAAGTATCGGGCGAAACTGGTACGGATCATTTCCAATAAGACCAAAAACGCTCGTGTTTTTACTGGGAAACCTCTCGCAACACAACATCTAGCGAATAATAAAATAACAAAAGCGGACTTTACATAAACGGCTAAACTTTCGAATGGTAACGTAATCGAGATCACGACTCGATCCTTTGTGCGGATCGATACGATCCATCGATCTCCGAGGCGCGTCGCGCCGTGCGTGCGCGCATGCATTATACACTGACATTCCGTTTAGGGCTAGTTGTACTAATATTTTAACTAGAGATCAATTGTTGTTGATATAACTTAAAGTTTTAAATATTTATCTGCATGTTAATATGAACAAGTATCATATGTCTCGACGTATAATTTTAAATTCTGTTTTTTTTTTATTGGATATCGTGTTAAGTCACATATGCTCAGTGATTAAACTAACTCTCGGTGCCCTTTAAACCGAAACACAGTAATGTTTGCATACTACTGCTTCAACATGCTCTGGGATGGTACTTATCTAGACGGATTCCTGTGTTGGAATAATTCACTAATAGCAGTTTAATTTGCGGTATTATATGGGATTTTTTATGAAAGAAATATGTAACATATATGCCTAACGTAGCATCCGTAACAAATTTATAACATTTTTAAAATGTTATCCTATTCTTCATAACATGACACACTTTCAGGAATTCCAAGCGTATTTTATATTCCGTGCTTTTATTGAGATGTTCGCACCGCGCTGAAATATCTAATTAACGAACTTTGATTAGAAACGGTTGCAACAGCCCAAAGCTATGAACAGAAACCCGATAGGCATCCAGCAATGGCATCGTTAGTTAGTGCAGCTCGAAGTCTATTGCGGGCATTTTACTTGAAATTAACAATTATGGTCTTGCACTCGATTTGTATGTTTGTACGTTAGAACAGACTTGGAGTAGGGCATAATTAAAGGTAACGGGTGTTTGTAGGATTTCTGCTGCTAATAGATAAAATAAATGTAATGTCAGCATTAGTTTAATTGTTCAAATCATATATATATATATATGTGAGTGTGAATGTAATATAAATAGTTTATAGGAAGTATAACAGTTAAAGCCTAAACATAATAATTAATTAATTTTATAATCACAAATAGTTGGTTGATTATTCGTTATTATTGTATATAATTGTTGTAAACAAAGGTAGATAAGGAGTTTATGAATAGAAGTGATGAAACCTGCAAAACGTTCGCCTGATGGTAAGCGCAACGTCTGCCATAACAAGTGCTTTGTTTTCCAGAACATTTCTGCGTGGTACCACACTGCGCCCGCCGCACTGAGACGTCAGTTCTTAAGTCTCATATGCCCAGTCATTAAACTAGTTCTCAGTGTTCTACAGAAACACAGTAGTGTCCCTATAAAATATCGTATAAAACATTGTGAGGAAACCTGCATGTCTGAGGAATAATAAATATTTCGAAGACATGGGAGGCCTGCCAACCCGCATTTGAGCAGCTTGGCGGACCCTTTTAGAAAACCCTCTCAGAAACGAGAGGCCTGTGCTCAGCAGTGGAACATTTACAGGATATTACTTTACTTTTACTTATTTAAAGTACTACAACTATATTGTTTAAAGTCATCATTTACATCGGCTTTTCATGGAAGTTTTGTCCATACTCACCGCGGTATGCGTGTTGATGAGAGTAGTGCCGGGACCCTCGCGCAATTGATCCTTTTACCTTCATTAGTCAGTGAGATTTGGTTTAGCGTTTTCCGCCATCAGTCGGTCGCTAGAGTACCCGTTCAATAAGTCATGGGTTCGAATTCTAATCCATGTAAAAGTTTTCGAATTTGATGTATTGCGATTGTTCTTGTATTTTTTACACTGCACCCGTATTTTCCTCTAATTGAATTGCTTAGACTATTCATGAGATACGTGAAGATGATGACGCATACTCCATACTATACTCTAACGGCACTATTATATTCTGAGCTTTTTGATCTGATTCTGAACTTTGGTAGTGACTCTGTTAGCGCAAGATCCAGTGCTGCACTAAATGAGTCAATTCTACCGGAGAATTAAAAAGGTAACAGTAAAGTTTCATCCGATAAATGTTCCACTGCTAAGCACGTCGTTGTCGTCGTTTCAGCCTATCACAAGTCCACTGCTGAACATATGCCTCCACCATAGGTAGCCACAAAAGTTTGTACCTCTCATATTGGAAAGATTTTGCTATAGTTGCCACGCTTGGCAGGCGGGTTGGCAACCGCAGTTTATTTATTCAGATGTTTCAGGAAGATGCTGCTGCCCATCTCCTGGTTTTCATTTCCCTCTGTCCACTTTTACGACACCCACGGGATCACCGATCGCCCGGCCTCTTGGTTACTATGGCTCTTCATCGTCTAGGAAGTACCAGTACAGTATATTAATGTCAAATAGAGGCATAACGCTAAAGTTGAATGATTGATATCAACTTTACCTTCATATTTGGTTAATACCCACCCGAGCACAGATAAATTACTGAATAGTATCATCAATTATAATAAACAACGAAGCCAGCTAGATGTATTGTTGGACCGGTTCACTGATGGTAGGATTCCTTTGCGGGAATCCGTCTAGGTAGGTACCACCTAGGGTCATTTATTCTGCATTGAATCAGTAGTGTGAGAATGGTTTCAAGGGCACTGAGAGCTAGCGTTATCACTGGGCAAATGAGACTTAGGAACTGATGTCTCAGGGTGACGGGCGCAGTTTCATGTCACACAGAAATTTTCTGGGTGACACATCATTTGTTATGGGCAGACGTTGCACTTACCATCAGGTGAACGTTTTGCCCGTTTCGGCACGTTTTGAAATAAAAAAAAAACTAAATAATACTATAAGTTACAAGTATCTGTATTTGTACTTGTCTTGAAAAATATTGTTTCAGAAGGTTACACCTGTTATCTTCTTTTTATTTTTAAGCCATGAAATTCTTAGAGAAGTATTTTCCATTTATCCTTAACTAGTGCTCTCTTTCATCACTCTCTTTAATGTAAATCAGATCATTTTCCTCATTTATTTCATGTAAGATCTTCGAGACCTACAAATTTTCTCAGGAACTGGCCGTGCCAGGTAAAAAGCACCCACTATTATGTCTCTACTATTTTCCGAATTCTATATTTCTTTTATCTGTTATTTATTAGATACTAGATTTATGGTACAAATGAATTATACATATCATTTAATTATATACAAGTTTGGACAAGTATTTCTGTGTATATTATATGTTTGACAAAATGGCCTATTATAATACCGTATAGTAATTCCTAGAAAATTTAAGAAATATAAAATGTCTCTTGGATATAGAAAACAGATACGTACCCGTGTTAGTATCGTATTTCGATCTATCTCGCAATCGGATACAAGCACTAAGAGACGTATTTGGTACAGAGCCACATCCGACCTGAACAAACAAGCGTCCATTAACGTAGCAGTGTCCGATACCGGAAGAGTACCAGTTCGCACACGGACTGTCGGGATCGCTGGTAACAACCTTCGACATCACACGACGCTATAAGTGTTGGGATTGCTATGATATCGATATAACAATAACAGTTTTTGCTTTTGTTAGAAAATTTATAAATATATAAATGTTTCTTTCATTATAATTGATAAAGACAGTGTAAATGACTTTTGATTAATAGCAAAAATTTATTTGTTGCTAATATGATCGAAATCTAACCATTCTGTATCGTATTCATTAGGCATTATACGAATGTTTAATCATGCAGTACGTTAAAAAAGATAGAAAAGGAACTAATTATGTAAAATAACAATTAAAGCGGTTCCTTCCTATCATTTCTAAGATAGCTTACAAATTACCGCAGAATATTTTCTCGAGACCGTAAAAATAATTAAAATCTCTAACCGTTTCAACGTGGTAGCACCAACCTCATCATGGAAACTAGATAATTATCCTGGCGACACTCCAAAGTGTGGCGCTCGTTTCAATTAGCTCCCTTAAATATTCAATGTGTTTAAAATAGGCTGCCTGATTGCACGTCTCCTACGGGCTAGTTCAAGTGCCTCGTTATACCCGAAGGTTAATTTTCAACTCGAGTTAGAATGACGCTCGCTTAATTTTTACGACTCCTCGAGTTTTACGGTAATTTTAATGTTAACGTCTAAAAATTAGGACTAGAGCTGAGGTTATGATTTTGTTTCTTTTGAATGATAGACTTTGACTACCTGTCTTTGATAAGTAATCATAGTTTTTTTTTGTGAGATTTTTTTTTATTTCATCTTCGTTGGTATCGTGGTCGATGGCCGTGTGGTGGCGGCTTAAGAGAATCTAACACCCCCATCTCATCCCGTGGGTGTCTGGGGACATCTGAATAAATAAACTGCGGTTGCCATCCCGCCTGCCAAGCGTGGCAACTATGGCAAAATCACCCCAAATTGAGAGCTACAAACTTTTGTGGCAGTCTACGGAGGAGGCCTATGTTCAGCAGTGGACTACTAATAGGCTGAAATGATGATGATGATATCGGTCTCTTGGATTCTATAGCATATTTCAATACTTAAC
This sequence comes from Luehdorfia chinensis, assembly GCA_019845155.1. Classification (NCBI taxonomy): domain Eukaryota; kingdom Metazoa; phylum Arthropoda; class Insecta; order Lepidoptera; family Papilionidae; genus Luehdorfia; species Luehdorfia chinensis. The sequence continues at coordinate 5,604,471 of JAHVAK010000003.1, read as the reverse complement.
ACTTCAATGAATCACATGTGTATGTAACATAAAATTATATATATTAGAATATTGTTAAGGGACTGTTAATGATATAATCTCCATATAAATAACCACGAACACGTGGTTATTTATATGGAGATTATATATAAAGATTCAATAATGAAATTAAAAACATTTTAGTAACGCCAAATGAATGAATATAATATTGCACGTAATCACCTATCAGAGCTCGCAGCAATAGACAATACGCATATCTCGAAATCGATGGAGAACGATAACTGCTTCATCCATATACATATTCGCATCGACAAGCAGACGGAACGCGCGGAATGCGCCAGCGCATCCCTAGACGCACACGGACTGATGATCATTGCCGGCGCATGCGCTCTATAAATAATATGTTGTAAAACGATTTTCGATAGATTAATCTGAATCGTGCGCGCAGTCGTGCGCCGCCGGGGCAGAAGAGGGATCTATTGTAGATCGATGTTGGTTAATAAATGTAGTAGAAATGACTATTGCTTGTGTCAAGCTTTCCCTAATTTTATGCGATAGCCAGCTTTGATAGTCATTAAGCGATCATATTTATCTAAACAAAGGTTTTTATATGTTTAATATTGCAAACTAGCTGTTCATTTATTTATATTATACATGGTGGACATTCTCCTTAGCCACCTACTGACTAATTTATTTTTATTTTGTGAAGTCCCCAAAAATTGACGGAGGACATTTATAGATCCCAACTGAAAGACATTTATAGAATGTTACTTTACGCTTAAAGGTGACAAGCGAACAGAAAATAAGACTCTCCATATGACGGTATAAGATTTGACCACTGGGGCTGGTTTAAACCCCTAATAAATAAATGTATAGAAGAGATAAAGAAAAAAAAATCTAAGAATAATCTAACTTTTTATTAACTAAAACATAATTTAGCAACATAAATTGTTATGAGACGTTTTTTTAACCAGTAACCACTATAATGTAATTTTTAACTACACTAAGTTGTTCTAATTTGAAAACAAAGATAACCCATTAAAAGGGAAAATTAAAAAGGTATTTTAGCAAAGGCTGTGACATTTTGTAAAAATATCCCTTCGTCCTGCAAACAAGCCGTGTAAATTGTATAGTCGACTCTTACAGCGCCTACGGATTTGTAAATAGCTATTTATAATGTAGTCAAATATGGCTTCTTATTTATTAAGTTTTTCAGTTTTTATTTTAATTTAATGTAAGAAAAGAACTCGTGTGGATTTTTGAACAAATAAAATAAATAGAAATAAGATAAAATATGTAATATGCACAGAGCGACGACGGCATCAGGCAAGAGGATATTACCATTAAAATCCACATATTATATCTGAGATAAGCTCAGTCTAATTTACTTACAGTCTGGCCGCTGCGTTCCTGATAGATTGTGATCGAATGGACGTTGTAACTTTGAAGTATCGAATAATTTAGGATAAAAATACTAATATCGTTTAAGTGCCCTACTAACGAATAATGTTATTAAAAATTATGTTAACTTACAATCAAGTCAATTAATTTTATAATTTTACGCCGAATTCAATGTTGAATAAATAAGTATAAAACACTACAAACAATGTAGAAAACAATACAGCTAACAGACGTGAGGAACGCATTCTGTCAGCGGCCAGACTGTAGTTGTTGTAATATCACAAACGTTTTTGGAGTTCTGTAAATTATAAAGTCCATGCGAAAGAAGTCACGCGCATTGCTTATGTAAAGTAAAAAGTCAGTTCTATTCGATTAATAGAACTACATCGGTCAGTGCGCACGCGTGTCCGTACGTAGAACCTAAATGAGCGCTCGCAGCCGTCTTGTGGGAATGTCCGATCGGGACCATTTGCTCTGAATTACATGTCCGATCGGGATGTCAGTCCGTGTATTTACTCTTGTTTATGTGATTCGTAAATGGGACCGCGCGGAGAACGTCCGTACTAGTACGTCGATTGTTTCAATGAGCTATGTCTATGACATTATGTGAACTGGTACGATAAAATTAACGCAGTACAGTTATTTAATTGCAGTGAGGTTTATGAACCAAAGGGTTTTATATTCAATGATATATATCCAACAACTGATAATAATATTCTTACACGATATCATACTTTTTTTTAAAGTGATAAACGAACAAAACGTCCACTTGATTTTAAGTTCAACGTTAGCCCATTATAAATACTGTGTCATTCAGAACATTTCTGTGTCATACTGTACCCGTCACTCTAAGACATCAGTTTTTAAGTTTAATATGCCCTATGATTACACAGTAATGTTTGCATATTACTGCTTCGACTGGCTCTGAGATGGTACTTACATAGACGGATTCCTGCTAGCTGGATTTTTATGTAACGTAAGAAATAAATATGCATCATAGAAATAAATAGGCATCATAGAAATCTTACGTAGCATCCGTGACAAATTTATAACAATTTGAAACTTTTATCCTCTTTATAACATGACACGCTTCACGACAGAATAACTGGCTCTGAGGTGATACCTGTCTAGACGGATGCCTGCACAGGAATCCTTCCTGTGCAGGCATAGGCACCAAACTTTATAGAGGATAGATTTTAGTGACTAGTAATTTATGCTGTTATTAATTGGGGTATTTCTATAGTTTTCTCGCCTGGTTGGGATATATATAAATATATAGATAAATATATAAAATAAGATAAAATAAATAAGATACTATAAGGTATATACTAGACAATACTTTAAAATACAATAAAATATATAATTAAAATCCCAACCAGACGGGAGCCCTCGGCAGGGGAGACCAAACGGCCGAGGGTTAGGGGGAAAGGGAAAGAAACCGGCGGACTATGCGGGCCGTATATAAGCATATATATATATATATATATAAGCACCGCCTTCTGCATTTGAGAACGGAGCGTCCCGTCACGGAGTCCCAGTCGTCTCAGATGTCCCAAGAGACTGACTGGGATTAACCCGTTTGCAGATACGACCACAGGAATAATTTCAGTCGGCATACCACCCCACATGTCGGTCACCTCGTGAGCCAGGTCCAGATATTTTGTCTTCTTATCTATTTTGGCTTTCACGAGGTTCTCGTCATATGGAATGGTAATGTCGACCAAAAATATCCTTGACTGTGCCCGGTCCATCAGCACGATGTCAGGCTTATTGGCGAGAATAGTCCTATCCGTAATGATGGTCCGGTCCCAATAGAGCTTGGCGCGGTCACTTTCAAGCACGGCCTCCGGCAAGTACTCATAGTAAGGCAGTTTCCGATCCACAAGACCGTATTTCAGAGCGAGCTCTTGATGGATTATTTTGGCTACTAGGTTGTGTCTGTGCAGATACTCAGAGTTAGAAAGCGCCGAACAACCGGAGATAACATGTCTAAGCGACTCACCGGGACGGTGACAAGCTCGACAGATGTCGACGGTACCGTCCCTTAGGATGTATCTCCGATAGTTGTTGGTCTTAATAACCTGATCCTGTATCGCACAGACAAAACCCTCGGTTTCCCCAAAGAGGTCACCGAAACGTAGCCAGTGGAGGGAGGCGGCTTTGTCTACAAAAGGCTCATGTAGAGCTTTGTAGAACCTCCCGTGGAGCTCTTTCTCTTTCCATACGGTCTCCCGGTCGGAAATGCTCTGCACTGCCGGATCCTGCCATTGCTCGCCGGCCAAGGATAGGAGGGTAAGCCCTTTATCACACGTAATAACGTCCGCACAGAGTGCCTCATCGGATTTCATCAGGAAGTAATTTCGGAGGCGGCACACTTCGCGATTGTGCATGGTGAGAGCGCTCAGAAAGCCACGCCCACCATACTTCCGCGGCAAGTACAGCCTCATCACTGACGATCTCGGATGATGCATCCTGTGGGACGTCATAATAGTGCGGACCTTTCTGTCCAGGACGTTAACTCGGACGTAACGCTCGGTTTGAGTCCACCTGAGTATGCCAAAGGTATACATAAGAACAGGCATGACCCAACCGTTATAGGCACGTGCTTTATTCACGCCCGACAAGAGGCTGTTACACACTTTTGTCAGGCGCGCAAAAAACAAATCGCGAACGGATTGTTTCATACCAGCCTCATCAATACCCAAGTTTTGTGACATACCCAGGTATCGGTATGTTTGAGCCTCGGAAAGGGTTCTTATGTTGACAGGCATAGTCTATAACCCTACGCCTTCGGAGTTTTCGACCCTACCCCTTTCAACATGGAGAACCGCACACTTATCCGTCCCCAGCTCCATTCTGATGGACTTACTAAAATCGCACGTGACTCTTAGCAATTCCATCAGATGAGAGCGATTCGGGGCGAATAACTTGAGGTCATCCATGTAGAAAAGGTGGGTCACTTTTGTCCCTCCTCTCCGAAGCTGAAATCCCCCCCCCGGATCCCTCCAGCAATGTGCTGAGAGGGTTCAGGGAAAGGCAAAACCAGATCGGACTCAAACAATCACCCTGGAAGATACCCCTTCGTATCCTTATCCGGTCTTCCGCAGCCGTCATCCGCTCGCCTAGATGACAAAGGATCGTACTCCATTGCCCCATACACTGCCCGAGGAAGTCTCTTACTGTACAGTCAACTTTGCACAGCTCGAGGACCCTCTTTAGCCATGAATGAGGCACTGAATCGAATGCCTTTCTATAGTCTATCCAGGCGGCAGAGAAGTTCCGACGGTTGCGTTTAACAAGCTTGCCAATGACCGCGTCAATGAGGAGTGGTTCCTTGGTCCCACGCCCACCGACCCGACATCCACTCTGAGCCCGCGACACCACCCGATTTGAGTCAAGATGTCGAATGATTTTCACGCTCAGAATGGATGTTAGTGTCTTGTATATCGTAGGTAGACACGTGATGGGACGGTACTTACTCGGGTCTGCGGTAACCTGATCTTTAGGAACCAAATGGGTAACCCCAGTTGTGAAGAGGCTCGGGTGCGACTTCTGATCGAGGGCCTCTTGGAACTGTCGGGCGAGTATTGCGTGACAAACCACGAACCCCTTTAGCCAGTAATGATGCAGCCCATCAAGCCCCGGACTTTTCCAATTCGGGGCTCTACGGACCGCATCAGCTACGTCACCTGTTGTTATGACGACGGGGTCCATGGATGTAATGCTTGCACACTGATTCGCCACGGCTTCCGTCCAAGGGCTGCGCCAGAAGGCGACGGTGTCGGTCTGTTTCGGTCCTAGACCCGTTCCACAGTTCACTGGTCGCTCCAATGATTTAAAGAGCCTCTTCTGGTCACTCTGGAAGAGACGATTCTGGTTGAACCGTCTTGACCTCTCGGTATATCGCCGGATCCGCTTTCCCCAAGCAGCGATTCTTTGCTTCAGGTCGTCTATGCGCTCCACCAGTTTTTGCGCTATATCCGGCTGGGACAAACTTACATTTGTCCCAGCAAACGCCATCTTGACGGCGCGCACAATTTTCGGCCTATTATTGCCCGACCTGAAGCTTATCAGTCTGCCGATGAGAGCCCTTGCCTTTCCAATACGATCCTCAATCCTCCTTCTCCATGCTGGGATAGCGCTACTTTGACCAGTAGCGGGTCCAACCTTGCGAAGTTTGGCGCCAATAATACGGCACACTGCCATTGCAGCGCCAAAGAGAATTGAGTCCGTCTCGCAAAGGTCCCGGCTAGTTTCCAAATAGGTCGCCAGCATCGGGTTCAGAGCCCTCACGACAGCCCGATTCCGCTTGCTTAGGGTTATGCGGGGGAGTCGTGACCGACTTTCGAGAGGTGTATTACGCGTTTCCAAAATCGCCTCCTCCAGTATACTCCTCATTTGCTCTATCTCTTGGGCGACCATTCCCTCATCGTCGGAATCTACCGCAACCGGGAGATTCACGGCAGCATTCACGTCTGCACACTGATCCACAGCTTGTGTTTATATTATTAACTGTGTTAATATTATTAACATTATGGACTCCATAGTCGGTATAGTAGCTAACATATTTCTTAGTACCTTGTCTTATCTTTAAAAAAGTACAGGCTAAATTTCTCAAGCATTGAAATTCTTCCGCCAATGCGCCGTTTCATAAATTTAAATTTTAAATAATATGATCTTAACATTTTAAATCAAAAATTCCTTTTACACTACACTTTCTCAACTCGCAACTTAAAGCCTCATAAAACTTTTCGAGCGTGCTCCACATAAGTTTAACGTTCACTCTAACATTATAACATTGCAAACATGCATTTCATTTCCACATCCTGCTTGGCATTTTTAATACATTTAAAATAAGGTCGGTTATCGGAAAACAAATGTTTTTTCATTGAATTTAAATCTTAGCCTGTACGCAAAGAGGCGTAAAATGCAAGCCTGTTGCAAAAATAACCATAAACAGTGGCGTGGTGTGTACCGGACAATATCTAGTTCTTTGTGATACTAGCGACCGCCCGCGGCTTTGCTTCTGCCTTTCTGTTTCAAATAACATCATTTTCGTGAGAGCTATTGTTCAAACCTTTCATATTTTTAGACAGTCTGATGCAAGTCTCTGTGACATTTAACTGTATTTGATATCATTGTTCGTTTTCGATAAAAAAATACATATATAATAATGTGAACACCACAGTTCTATTTACAGGCGTTCTTTCACGTTTGTGGGGTTAATGCGACCAGGAAATGTTCGTAAGTAATTGGAGAGCTTTATAACCCATCGATTTTTCTTAATTACTCAAACGTTTCCTTAAGATATCAATTTGACACTAAAAACTGCCGTACTCGAATTGCCGCAACTTGGATTACTCAAATGCCGCACTATCAAATTTCACTGCTGCCTCATAAATACGTATTCGTATGTCTTACAATACGAATACTTTCTTCTTTTGCAACAATGAAATTGAATGTACAGTTTTAAATCGACAATTTAATTAATAAAGATAGTTTGATTCCCGCACGGGACAATATTTGTATACAGGGACAGGTGGTGCATATGGAATTTATGTCTAGAAAATACGAGTACGCCCACAACACAGAAAAAAACCTATGGTGCGACAAAAAAAAAACAAGTTTAACCCAAGCAATAATGTTATGCAATCATCTGACATTTTATTAGGTTGCAATCTACGAGTAGAATCTCATAGATATTAAGTGACATCTCTGTCGCCATATGAGAAGCTCAAGAAATATCTCATACATTCCATAACCGCGCTATGAAAGTTTATACAACATTCAATAATAATAAATATTACTAGAGATCATAGACACTCATTAAGAACGCATTTTACAAATATTTACTTCTTAATGTGTAAACGCGCTGATGATATTTTTCTCTATACAGACTTTAATATAACAATCACGATACTTATGTTATGGCAATCGCCCAGGAGGACATAAAATGAAATGAAACCACCTCATAACATCTCTAATGACATTTAGTTAAGCAAGTTACCAAAGCATTTCCACAGAACCAAGCCCACCACGGTCGTTCAACAATGCGAACGTAAGAACATACGACGACTAGATCAGTCCACATTGATAGTGAAATAGCAATAATGCTAATGCGTAACCGTAAAATGACAGCAGATCGCAATTAGTGATAGCACTCCGCCGTAAATGCATTCGAAAGCCAATGTGCAAGAGACAATGTGCTTTGCGTTCATGGTTGCGTCTATTATGTACATATGCGAAAAAAATTCGAATACATACGATTGAATACAAAGTAAAACGAGTTGCTTGTAAGTATTAAATATAATATGATAATTAACAAAGGTACTTAAGAAGTAGAAAACCTCATAAGCTAGATCTAAAATTAAACATAAATATTTTTAACAATATAACATATTTTTAGGTTATTTAGCCTTTATCTTTAGAACTGAAATTGATTTAAACGCTCGTTTTTAATTAAAAGTATGTCTTATTTCAATTACCACTAAAATATAAACATGATTTCTTATTAAATAAATTTTAGTTTAAAATTAAATTTAGCTGGGTTCTGCTGCTTTTCCTTGGGCAGAATTTTTTTTACGTAACATGTTGTTTAAAAAATTACATTCAATAATAATTAGTAGTAAAATTGTCATTAACTTGGGTACCCTTAACCCTTTCTCACTAATCATTATATACTTTGCAACGTGGTTGCCTGTTAAAAATCGCTTCTAAGCGATAAGGCCGTTTATTGTTCCTTAGTATATTCTAGGTTTATTTTCCATTTTTGATAATTTGTGCCCAAAAAGTATATTCCATTTATTCATTTTCTATATTCCATTCGTCATAATCAGTATTAAATAAATATTATTTTATTTTAGTAACTATTTATGTACAATAGAAGTTGTTAATGTTTAATTATGAAAAAGTTGAAGCCCAAAGCGAAATATTTTTGATTAATGCTGATTCAATTGCTTCTTTATTTATTTGAAGAGATTATTACAAGTAAGCTTTTGCCTTCTAAAATTGTTTTCTTAACTTGGTATTAACAGTTCTGTAATGAAAATGTAAGTTGTTCGTATCGTATACCTGCACAATAGCCTCCAAGTCGACACACGTGTGTGACAAGATCTTATTGTTACGAGTACGCGTTCGATCGCGAGCGACGATTGCAAATGGCGACGCAGTACAGCGAACACGTTTGTGCTGTACGTATTATCGTGATCCGACCGTTTAATTCCTGTTTATAGTTTTAGGATTGTTGTTACTGCGACTAATGCTAGATATTTAACAAAAGGGCTATTAAACTACTGCTTGCGCTCAGGGCTTTTTGCACCACTTTATGATAAAGTTGGTTGTGATTGTCGTGTAGATAAAATAGTTAAAATAGTTTTACGCTATCTAAGTTGGGCGTTGTTGATTGCGAAATATTTTTTTACTATTAAGTTCCTAAGTATCACAGAGATACACAGTGGAGTATATATATAAATAGTGCAATGTCATAAATATTGTTTATAGCCAGGTATTTAAAATAATTTTCCAGATCCAGGTTTCAATAAGTCAAATGACAGTATTAGAGTATATAAAATCGTTCAGAAACTTTCTGCCTAAGAATGAAGGCCAAGGTCCAATTACAGCATGGCATAATGTTCTCTAGACTGTTTAATCAGGAGTAATGACTTTTTCTCAATTGTTTAAATCCTTAGGATTTTTTAAGATTTAAGTTTTCGGAATTCAAAGTAAAGGACCTTAGGTACCAAGTGTCAGTCGGGGAAAAAATCGTGTAAATTATGAAAGCCTGAGCATTATTTGGAGGTGCTAAAAGTTCGCTTTCGTATCTTATGCTGTCCTGTGGTGCCGTGTGGTGGCGGCTCGTTAAAAGAATACTACCACTCCATCTCATCCAATGGATCTCGTAAAAGGCGAGTAAGGAATAAAACTGCACTGTGCACCTAATAGGGCATGGTGGCGATGGGCTCACCACCTATCACACCAAGTGCATTATATTGTTTTGGTGAAACGTGGATTGTGGCAGTCATCTGCTTTTGCAGTGAGTGCCCAGTCTCTGACTACCCCTTATGGGTTATATATATTCTCCCGTGTAATTCAATGGACGTTGAGGGACCGATATGTTACAAAATTCTTAAAAGTTATATGATAACATGGTAAAGTAAATCATTATATAAGAATTCATATAAATTGCATTAATTTATCTTTGCATAACTTACTTTATTACTATTAAGATTGACAAGATACAATCATTAGTGATTCTATAGACCCATTTATAGCCTACTATTTGCAAACCAGTGTTATTCAAGTTACAAGCTAAAGCGAATGTACGCTAATGAAATATAAGTATATGGTTCATTAGCATCTTTTATTGAATTATACATAAATTTTAACTATGCCGAATCTCACACTCGTCAGTACGCGTGGTATGCTGAAGAAGGACTACAAAGTTTTTTCTACGTGAAATAATATATTATACTCGTATATTCAACTATAATTGCCTTCTAAGACATTATTTTTAATTTAAAATAGTATTCACTTTCATGTACACGTACATTTTTTTGTCCTAAGATATGTATTTCATTTAAAATATTCTTTATCTTCTTCATGAGCTTGTTGAAAGTCCACAGCTGGACATACACCTTTTTTTTATTTATTTTTTATTGTATAAAGTGACGCAACGAACAAAACGTTCACCTGATGGTAAGTGCAACGTCCGCCCACAACAAATGCTGTGTCACCCAGAATATTTCTGTGTGACACCACACTACGCCCGTCACCCTGAGACATCAGTTCTTAAGTCTCAAATGCCCAGTGATTATGCTAGCTCACAGTGCCCTTGAAACCGAAACACAGTAATGTTTGCATACTACTGCTTTATGGTAAAATAAATCTCCAAAGTAAGGAAGATTTGCCATAACTGCCTCGCTTGGCTGATGTATTCTCGCTATATAGATGAGGCTGCTTGTCACCAGGAAGATTTGGCTTAACTGCGATTGTTATTCCACCATAAGTTGGAGGCTATAAGGCTTTCTGGAATTATCTATATTCAACAACCCCAAGTAAGGGAATTAGATTCTATAATGCCTCTTCCACATGCCAATTTTTGTAGAGGTGAAAGAGATAGAAGTTGACACAGGAGAAATGAAATCTACTGTAACGAGGGTACGTTAGCCGTGTGGTGACGGCTCGTTAAAAGAATACTACCACTCCATCTCATCCAATGGATCTCATAAAAGGCGAGTAAGGAATTAAACTGCACTGTGCACCGAGCGGCGCATGGTGGCGATGGGCTCACCACCTGTCACACCAAGTGCATTATATTGTTTTGGTGAAATGTGGACTGTGGCAGTCATCTGTTTTTGCAGTGAGTGCCCAGTCTCTGACTACCCCTTATGGGATACAGTCGTGATCTTATGTATGTATGTATGTTTTACAGTCATAGATCCTACATACAGAATAACTGTATGTAGGTCATACAAATATTCGTCCCGTTCGGGAATCGAAACCGTCATCCACAGCAGTTAATCGCTTGGACAATGCGCCTACCAATCCGATTATTTTTTTAAAACCAATCTCAAAATTAGTATTTTATCCAAACCGTGAGTGCGTTTTACATACATTTTTTATTGGACAAACTGACGAAATGGACGAAACGTTCCCCAGATGGTACTTCTGCGTGACACCAGATCGTCACCCTAAGACATCAGTTCTTCAGTCTCAGAAACCCAGTGATTACTCTAGCTCTCAGTGGCCTTCAAACTCAAACAGTAATATTTGCAGCTACTGTTTCAGCATAATAACTGGCTATTTTGCCGTAGTGTGTAAACATGTCTCAGGATTGCGGGCGCGATCTGGTGTCATGCTGAAGTGTTCTGGGTGACACAGCGTTTGTTATGGGCGGACGTTGCACTTACCATCAGGTGAACGTTTTGGTTGTAAAAGTCAAGTACTCTTATCACTAGGTCTATTTAAAGGCTGTTGATGGTGTTATCTAAAACCGGTATAAAGTTTTTCAATATAGACTAGAGGAAATGGAGTAATGAATTCTTATACGCCACCACTACTCGGTGGTTTTTTTTTTCGAGCAAAACGAAAACATTCACCTGATGGTAAGTGCAACGTCGGCCCATAACAAATGCTGTGTCAACCAGAAAAATTCTGTGTGACACCACACTGTGCCCATCACCCTGAGACATAAGTTCTTAAGACTCATATGCCCAGTGATTACGCTAGCTCAGTGTCCTTCAAACCGAAACACAGTAATGTTTGCATACTAATGCTTCACGGGAGAATAACTGGCCCTGAATATTTGTTTAATTGCTACAAATTTACTTATAGTCGCTGCTTTTTATAATATGTACCATTTGTTTAACGAATGATACCTCGCGGCTGATCTCTTACCAATACATCATGCATCAGATAATTGTAGCTGCCGACTGTATCGCCGCAGTGTCGTCTTTTTGCCTCTCGAATTAGAACTGCCCTGGGGCCTTTTTATGATTCATTTTGTCAAGTGCTTTCAGGTACCTGTTACTTTGATTATTGTTATTAGATTATATTTATCGTTTAGTTATAGAGTGATTAAAAAACTATTAGATTCAATTTCAGTATATGGTTTACCATATATTTTTGTGCTAGCATGATTGATTAAGATAGTCTTTAATAAAGATTACTACCTATAAAGTTAAATAAGTTGCCACTTCGATTACAACTGGTTGAATTATTGCTAAAGCGATGCTTATACTCCATCAATACTTGTTAGGGTCGATAATTGCATCCATTATTTAATCGTACGAAACTGCTGTTCTTGTAATATTTATCAAAAGTTTAATTATTATATCCTATAATTGCCTATCTGAAAATGTAAATCTTTCATCATCATCTCAGCTTATCACTAGTCCACTGCTGAACATAGACCTCCCCCATAGATTGCCACAAAACTTAGTAGCTCTTATTTTGGGGGGATATTGTCTTAGTTTTCACGCTTGGCAGCCGGGTTGGCAACCGCAGTTTATTTAATCAGGTTTTCATTTTCCCTCTGTCGACTTTTACGACACCCACGGGATGAGATGGGGTGTTAGATTCTCTTTTGCCGCTACCACACGGCCAAATAAATCACGGTTAATCTTTATATATGTTATATATTCGTTGATGCGTCTGTTAGTGATAATTTAACTTGTGTACGTCTTGACCGATTGAGATGCAGACGGGGCAGAACAACGTCTCCGGAGCCAGCAAAGACAGATATACAATTTATTCTTCTTTATATCTTTATATTAGGTAGGAGTCTTCGTCTGGTTTATTTTGACTACAATATCCTGTGCAGATAATGTTTCTGGTCGTCAAAAATATTAACGTGACCGAAACCAACCAGGTTCATTATTACAAGTAGTCTCATTTTTTAACAGCAACAGCAACATATTTTTACAACAAAAAAGTTCTACTTATTTTTCTTTTATATACAAATGTTATTTTTTCTCGTAAATCAATCAAGACTCCTTAATTTTGACTTATTTTTTTATTTGATAAGTCAGTATTTTCTATCCAAAGTAAGAAAAATGTGACACGTCTCAGTCGAACTCGTTTTTTTTTTAGAAAATAGTTACGTGGCTACTTGGATAATTTGAAAAATCTAGACAAACAGTTATCCTTTTTTCTTTTGTTGGACTGTATATTTACCTTCGGCACACCAGAAAAGTTAACTATTATGTATGTAAACATACATATTTAGTTATTAAATTGCAAATTTCAATGACACCGATTATTTAATCAATAATTATTAATTTCGCCGTGTGGTGGCGGCTTAACATAATCTACCACCCCATCTCAACCCGTGCGTGTCGTAAAAGTCGAGAGAGAAAAGCCAGGAGATGGGCAGCAGCATCTTCCTGAACATCTGAATGAATAAACTGTGGTTGCCGACCAGTCTGCCAAGCGTATCATTATGGCAAAATCTTCCCAAAATGATAGCTACAAACTTTTGTGGCAATCTATGGGGGAGGCCTATGTTCAGCAGTGGAAGTAATAGGCTGAAATAATGATGATGATGAATAATTTAATCAATAACGGCACTTGCGACATAAATACTCGTAGATTATCATTCACTTTTTTAAATGGAAGACCAGCAAGTCGGTTACCTGATGGTAAGTGCCACACCTGCCCATAATAGCCAAGTATGTATCGTGAGTGCGTTTTACAGGCATACATCTCACATGCAGAACACAGTCAGACCCGAAAACGATTTGTGTTTATGCAAATATTTTGGCTTCCCAGGGCCCAGGTAGTTTGATCACTAGGCCACGCAAATGTCAGGATTAGCTTTCGATCTTTAGTCTCATATAGTGATGACACCAACTTCAGTGTTCTTCACATAGACATGTTTCCTGGATAAAGACATAGATAAAGATAGAGACGAGCAAAACATTCACCTGATAGTAAGTGCAACGTGTTTTCATAACAAATACTGTGTCACCCTTGTGACATCAGCTCTTAAATCTCATATGCCTAGTGAAAAGCACAAATACCCAAAAACAGTAATGTTTGCAAGCTACTGCTTCACGGGAGAATAACTGGCCTTGGGTGGTACTTGCCTAGACAGTTTCATACATAGGTATCATACCACCAGTAACATAGGTCTCTACCAACAAAGGAGGATTTGCCGTTATCACCACGCTTGGCAGGCGGATTGGTACCAGACGCCTCGTACTGAGACGCTGCTGCTCGTCATCGGTCTTGATTAGTTTTGGTCTGCCATTTTCGAGATGGTTATTCCGTCACCTGCCGGGAGTCATGAGATTTTTGAGGCATTTCGACGACACCCACGAGTTGAGAGAGGGCGGCAGATTTTCAAACGCCTTAACCTCACGGCTTTTTATCTATACCTATAAGGTGGTATCTACCTAGGCAGTATCCTGCATAAGAATTATACATACATAAATACATAGAGTAACGTCTCTTTCATTGGGTTAGGCAGAGACCACATCTTCGGTCCTAACACATATCTTTCGTGTCTTCTACTTTCATACATACTTGTCGATTGCGGGTACGTTTAACGGGGCCTTTCCTCAAAACGTTTTCGATCTAGTCGTGATTACTTTCGCCTACGTCGAACATTACCGCTTTGACCTTCCACACTCGCCTCATAAATCTCTTTCGTTAATCTTATTTCATCCATCCTCCCTACGTGTCCAAACCATCTAAGCATCTCTTTCTTTTCTTCATCTTAGTCACTACATAAGAATACTACCACCAGTACAATTACTGTCTTGTAATTTGACCATCATAATTGGGTATGAAACAAATGCACTTTAAGGTAAGCACCGCAATAGGATAATAGAAGAATTTATGATGTAAAAGCAAACTCCAAAAGCCCTCAATAAATACATCGCCAATGAATTACGGAAAATAGAATAAGACAAATAAGTCTCTCCCTTTACCGAATAAACGGCAATAAATCGACATTCTCTTATATCAACAGCGTATTAGTGAATATGGTTCGCCAGTTTAGTTTGACCTTTAAATCCCGTTACCGCGATGTAACAGAAAAAAAAATCAAGCACAAGATCAGAGGTCATGACATAATGGTTGTATTAAGCCCTCAGATTTGTCGTTGGTAAATCACGCGAAAAATCCAACGATAAACGTCTATATCCGCTTTTTCCACATATTTTCGCATTTCCCTCTCTCATGTGCTCACTTAATATGACGGTGTTTGCCTTTTTCCCCTAGCTACCGCAGCAGCAATTGTTTGCAAAAACGAAACGTTTGGAAAACCACTTTATTGTTCAAGACATAAAGTAAAACTTTGAATGATCAAAAATATTTGCAAAATGTGCGTTGATTTTTTGATAAAATCCACACGTCGCTATCCGAAGAAGTATATCAGCTCTAGCTGAGTGCATATACAGTTCTATTTCCTTTGCAGTAAAATTATATCCCTTATGGCGTTTTTATTGTTTGTGAAAGTTCGGGTGACATTGTTACACAGTGTATTGCACATTATTGAGTGATTGAATGGCATACTTAACTGGATGAGGCGACAACATTGACAAGGTACCCTCGTGTCAAGGATAGCGTTGGATATACAAGGATTTTTAAACATATTTGTTTTTATTATTGCGTTTTAAGTAGTGGTAGCTCAGGGGTTTAAGGCGAGCACCTGGCTCGCCTTAAATTTCGCGAGTGACCTAAGTTCGATGCTCGGTGCTGTCCACCTGTAATTTTTTTTGCAATTTTACGTGCAGATTTATCACGAGCGTGACGGTTAAAGAAAACATGCGGAATCCTAAATGACTGAGTTATAAAAATATTTTCAGAACCTGTGAAGTTTGCCAACCCACATTGGAGCATTTGTTTTTATGGGTTTTTTTACGAAACGAGCAAAACGTTCACCTGATGGAACCGAAACACAGTAATGTTTGCACACTACTGCTTCACGGCAGAATAACTGGCCCTGGAGTGGTACCTACCTAGACGGATTTCTGCATAGGAATCCTACCACCAGGAATTAACTCTTCCTAGCTCCATTCTCTGAAATTAGAGAAGATCTGTACCTAGCAGTGGGTCAGTTAGAGGCTGTGACTTTTTTAACTCTTTTATTGATGTCATACGTGGAAAAAATGTTACTTCTTTAAAGCTCATAATCGCAAAATTATGAAGGTAAAATGATAGTATATCAAATTTAAATAATTTCACCATGTGTATACATGAGAACCCCCTATCTGACCTACGCGTATACCAAAAATTAAGTGGGGAAAATTCTAGAATAATCTTGTGTCACCATATAAAATATACCAGGCTTGTATTACCAAAGTCGGTCGATAGTAGATTTTAAGGTGTGAGGTTTTGTGATACTGATAATGCCAAGCCGTCCACCAAGCGTGTAGAATCACAGTCGTCTGACAGTTTGGGAGAAACCTTTTTTAATTTATTGAAGATAGTGGACGAGAGGAGCCTATCGTTCTCCTGATGTCAGTGAAATGTCTATCCATAACAGACGCTGTGTCACCCATAACATTTCTTTTTGGCGCCGCATTGCGCTCGTAAACCTGGTGGTAGGATTTCTATGCAGGAATCCGTCTAGGTAGGTACCACCCCGGGGCCAGTTATTCCGCCGTGAAGCAGTAGCTTGCAAACATTAATGTGTTTCGATTCGAACAGAATTGATGGTTAGTGTAATTAATGGGTGTCAGGTTTTCGGGCATATGGGCATACGGCTGGCCATACGGGAATTAATAACTGATGGCTCTGGGTGTCGAGCGCACTGTGGTGCCACACAGAAATGGGAGACACAGGATTTGTTATGGGCGAACAACAGCAGGCGAACGATTTGCTCGTCTCGTTCTTTCTTTCATAAAAAAAATACAACAGGACTATCTCCCAAATAAAAATTACATTTTCGTATGTATGTATCTATTATAAAAGTTTATTCAGCATTTGCGCACTGGCGTTCTCAGAGTGACATCGTTTGATTTTACATGTACGTACTTATCGATACAAGAACAATTCAATTTCAAATACACGCCGAGCATATATCGCCGATGTTGCACGGACAGCTGAACAAATTAACACTTTCTCACACCCGCAGGCGCTATATTGCCTTGGAAGTGTCGTAAGTAGAAAAGTAGATTCGCCGATGTGGAGTTTTCACACTGTCACTAAGAAAGTTAATGTGATAAGATCCGCGTGCAAAACAAAAGGAAGTTTGGTTTATATTACCTACTTTTTGAACAGCACCGTCCAACCTCTTAAAATAGCGTGCACATGCAAGTTTACACCGCCACCAGGAACCACCACGAGAACACGACACTTGTTCTCGACTTCAGTGTGTTGCCTAGCGGTAGTATTTATATAGATAACCATAATATTATAAAAAGTTAATAAAAGAAAAATAAAAAGATCTGCCAATCTCTCTCTCTCTCTCTCTATTGACCTGCCTGAAAAATCTTATAGCTTCCGAATCGCGGCGGAGCAACCATCTCGAAATGGACTGCAATCGAGTAGGATATTAACAGGCCCATGGTGACAATTACGAGTATATAGAATCAACTATGCAAATCTTGCTCTAAGGGTTTTAAATCAAATGTTGACCTATTCACTGTAAAGGACGTTTTGAGCGGTAAAGCCTAGCTGCAGATGATCGGGGAAGAACAACGCTTTCATTGAACTAGCAACATGTAGTTGCAGCATGAGTCTACTGCATTTTTTATTATAAGTAACAACAATCGTAGACGAGACATTTTATGAGTCTTCAGATGCGAGGTCAGGCAGGTAACGACTTATCGTTAGACTAAAATTATTAGTTGGCTTTCAAGTTGTGAGTTGTCACGTGCTCTTCGGTGAAGGAAAATATGGCGAGGGTTCGCTCAAGTCTGCTAACTAAAATCTGCCAACATTGGAGCAGCTTGCCGGACTTCTTCCGGATCAAAAACCGTCTTAGAAATGAGAGGAAGTCTGTGCTCAGCAGTAGCACATTTAGAGTCCGTTACTTTTGTATGAAATTACTTAGGGAATAATATTAACCTTGCCCATTATAAAGCCTCCTTTACACTAAGCCGTTAATTTCACATTTCGATTAAGAGTAACACGCGGCAATAACGCGAACAAGGTGTCCCGCTGCTGCGCAGGCGCAGCGCGATCTCCTTATTAGTATTGTAATACGAAATCACATATCACGTCGACGTGACGTATCGGGTACGCCGCGAGCCTATTCGTTCTTCTGCTGTTCGATTATAATAGTTTTATTAGATCTATTCTTTAGTCACGATGTCTTGCAACTCTTAGCATTACTTGTATTAAATGCAATTTCTATGGGTTTTACGGGTTTTAAGTTGGATCAGTTATCGACGTAATAGTCAATTCAATTGCCAAAAAAGAAGTTATTTTTTAATTATGCTAATACATTAATTAGCAATTCTATAGAAATTAATTTATTATATAAAGTTTGACTAAACACAGTTTTATAGTTGTCATTTAATGTGAATATTTTCATAACTCTTATAAATTTTATGTTAAAGCTAATGAAATATACATATATAAATATAGTCACGCCTTTTTACCATATAAGGGGAGGATGAGGTCACTCACGAAGCCCACTTTTAACCCTCGCGGGAAACGAACGCGTGGCGGACCACGTCGCGTCCATTTTGGTACGAGTCAAAAATTTCAACTGCCTTCCCACGAGCAGTATAGTGACAGCATTGCATATTTTAGTATCATTCTGCACAGATTAAGGCTGTCCGTACAAAACCTGCCGTGTAGTAGCGGTTTAAGAAATTCTACCACTCCATCTCATCACGTGGATGTCGTAAAAGTCGACAAAGGGAAAATAAAAACCAGGAGATGGGCAGCAGCATTTTACTGGAACATCTGAATAAGTAGACTGCGGTTGCCAACACGCCTGCCAAGCGTGGCAGCTATGGCACAATCCTCCAAAATAGGAGCTACTTACTTTTGTGGCAATCAATGGGGGAGGCCTATGTTCAGCAGTGGACTAGTGATAGGCTGAGATGTACAATACCTAAGGCTGTTCTTCTAAGATATGACCTTTATTATTATGGCGATGCCAACATGTCGACAAATATCTTCAATTCAGGAGTTGACTGGACGAGGAAAATAATGTTTCAATCCGATGCTATCACGTTACATCAGGTAATAATCATGGTATTAATAATTATAGTAGTAGTGATATTGCCCTCCCGATTGCAGTAACTGACCGAGCCGAGACCGGCCCCCTTGGGCACCCTCGAGTCTGTTACTCTCGCGAACAGGATGACGGTCCAAGCCGAGGTCCCCTCCCGGGGGCCCTTGCGCCAGTCATCCATAAATAAAGGTTTCGGCTAAGCGCCCTCAGCGCTATGCCACCTTTCAATCCAGTAATCCGCGTGCACTTGTGGCACTATAAAATCTCCTGCGCAGTTGATGGCTCTCTACAGTATTCGGAAGATGTCGCCGTGGTCGAAATCGGCTAGGAGAACATCATCATCATCCTTCGTTGTCGAAAGTTTATGAATGTTTATAAAAAAGAAGATTTTTGGTTCTTCTCATATATGGATAACAAAAAAAGTTTATTCATCATCCAACAGCCACCAAACCAGTTAATTGATTTTTATCTACCCACTAGCGACCCACCCCAGCTCCGTACGGGTGCCATTTACTAGTGAAGAAAATAAGAAGTGAACTTAGCCAAAAAATATTAAGTAATTGCTAATGCCCGCGACTTCGTCCGCGTTTTTTTCAAATATCCCACGGGACCTCTTTGATTTTCTGGGATAAAACGTCCTACGTCCTACGTCTGTCTACAGGAGACAAGCTATATCTGAACCAAATTTCGTCAAGATCGGTTCAGCGGTTGAACTGTGAAAAGGTAAAACACAGACAGAGGGACAGAGATAGTTACTTTCGCATTTATAATATTAGTACGGATGTTTATTTTGTGACATGTCTCCATCTCTTTTTTGTTGTTATGAAAAAGTCCCAGCAAAACTGTCAAACTGAAGGTTACTTCTTTTTTAATATTGAGATTTAAATACAAAAATACCATTCAAAATTCCGATGTTCTCCGTGGCTTTTTCAAACATTTTCTCTCAAACAAACATTGTTCTGACAATGTCAAACACATCAAAAATGAAATCATCTAAATCGGTCGAGCCGTTCTCAAATGATGATCTTTCATACATGCGGCGTATGATTTTTCATTTACATATAGAATATAGAATATAGAGTTTTATACTCGTCTTATTGTATTTTACAAACTGTTGTAAAGTAGAAGTAACATACAAGGTAACTGTACTGTACGGATTTCCATTATGAACAATAACAAAGCAAAGCCGATACGCGGAGAACAAAATGCCAAACCGCTAAGCATATCACTGCGTTTGAATCGAAAGCGGCGGTTACACTCGCGAGTGCTTACATAATTTTACATTTGACATTACACTTATGTGCGTGGGTATTTTAGCTAATCTCAGTTAGAGCACTACGACTAATGTATGCATCAAATACAAGCGTGGTTATTGTTCTCGGTCCGAATGAAATTTTGAGATTTATTTGTATCTGTTTTTTGACTAAAATACTGTAGGGTTGGAACACTAATCAAAAAGAAGATATCAGTTTTATGATCAATCTTACAAATCATAAATTATTTAAAAAAAAACGAAGCCCCACAGTAGGATTTTCTCCTGTATCTGGGTGCGTTTTACAAACATACATTTCACATGCACAACACAACCAAACCCGAAAAGCAACAATTTGTGTTTTTGTACAAATGTTGCCTCCGGCTGGGAATCGAACCCAAGACCGGTGGCGCAGAAGTCAGGTACGCTAACCACTACGCCACGCGAACGCGTTGTCGATGATCAATAATTAATATGTTTTTGATTTTTTTCTTTTATTTGATAAAGTGTCGAGACGAGCAAAGCGTTCACCTGATGGTAAGTGCAACGTTTGCCCATAACAGATGCTGTGTCACCCAGAACATTTCTTTATGACACCACACTGCGCCCGTCACCCTGAGACATAAGTTCTTAGGTCCCATATGCCTAGCGACCGCGCTAGCTCTCAGTGCCCTTCAGACCGAAACACAGTAATGTTTGCACACTACTGCTTCACGGCAGAATAACTGGCCCTGGGGTGGTACCTACCTAGACGGATTCCTGCATAGGAATCCTACCACCGGTATTATTAAGGATTAAGGGTTACTTAGGTACAAGTCTTTATGATCTGTAACATTGATCATAAAACTGATTTCTTTTTGATCAATTTTGGTCATCACTAGAACATTTTCGGTTTTTTTTTTAATTGGTCTGTGAAATATCGCACTGCTGAACATAAGCCTCACCAAAATTGGGAGTATTTGCAGTAATCGCCGCGCTTGGCAAGTGGATTGGCGATTGCAGGTCCATCACCACGCTTGGTAAGTAGATTGGCAATCACAAATCCAGACGGTTCGCGCTTTAGACACTGCCGCCCGTTACTGATCTCAAACATTTAGATCCGGCCGAATTACGATGACATTCCCCTTACGTCGACCTTTAATACATTTTTAAACTTTTAATACCCACGGGATGGTAGATTCTCTAACACTGCCATAACACGGCAAGTATTCATATATTGCCGAAAAAATTAAAACAAATACACAGGCTTTCATTGGTTTTTCGATTCTATACCGTAACTGATGTAACGCTTTTGTAATCAGAGAAAAGGGAAGAGACAACACTGCAAACGGGTACACTTAGCAAGATGGTCGCCATAAAATAAACTTAACACTGAAGTATTGTTTTATTTGATGCATGCAATCTAAGACAAGCATGCCGTGTAAAGTTTCAAAATACAGAAGATTATGAACGCAATGAACTATACAAATTGAATTATTTAACGCAATAGTTAACTTTTCCAAATTTTAAATAATTTATGCCTCTACAGGAAACATTTCCTTATCATCAGGAATTAAGATTAAGTTTTTTTATAAATTACACCTTACTCCCCTTTTTCAAATGACGAGAGTTAACAGCCATCATTATAATTGTAATTAAAAATAATTATATGCGGCAGTATCGAAAATATAAATTAATGTGTTTTAAAGATAACCACTGCTTTATAATAAATAAAAATTCTAGTCGAAATACACGGACCTCAAAAATGGATATCAGTCTACATACACCCTAAGGAACATTCGGTCAAATCAAGCCACTAGTTCCAATAAAAAATTGAATTAACCTCTCAGTCTTGTATGCTCCAAAATCAAAGGTCACATCATTATAATCTGTGGACTACGTGACCGACCGGAATGGCGGCAGACGGCCGTCGCTATCTCGACGTTCGTAATTCGAAATTTCTATTCTCTTGTCGTAATAAAATCATGCGCGCACGCATGCGGTGCCCGCCCGTTCTAAATTTATATTGTTCGGCGTTTTGATTTTTTTCTTTGCTACTTCTGCTCTCATTTCGAATTTTAATAGCTGACTAAAATTTGCTGATGTATAAATTGAACGGAAACGATTTTTACGGATTTTATCACGTTTAATTTAAACTATTTATAACCAAAAGTTTCGGGCGTTTACAGCAACCATGGTCACGGGAGGACTGAGGTGACAGATGTCCTGATGCCATAGTTAACCCGGGATACCTTCGGCTATTAATTATTATTTTTTAGTCCGATCTACGCAGAAAGAGCTGTGCCTTGAAGCCTTGTACTGGTATGCTTGGTTTTTGATATAATTTTACTATTAGTAGGATCCCAAGCCGGTGGTAGTACCTACCCAACCATCTTCCCTATTGAAATAAAGATGTTTCTTAATTTCAATAGCCTCGCAAATCATCCTTTGAAAAATAGGTACTTAATGATAATTTTATTTAAATGTGTAGTATTTCGCGCTTGAGTCTAGCACTGAATTACTAGCGTTGCATGTAGTGCTCGGCAGTAAAGGAAACATCTCGAGAAGTTTTTATGGAAAGTGACGAGAAAAACTAATCGTTGCCCCTGATGGTAAATGCAATGTCTGTCCCGAACGAAAACTTCAGAAAGAAACCAGATCATTTCTTTGTTAAAGCATATAGTAAATGTTACGACCACTAAAATACCATCACCTAAAAATATAATATAAATATATAATAAAATATTTTTAGATCATATAGAGCCGCTAACATATACAGGAGCGACGTAGCGGAGATCTCTTATCTTCTCCTTTTCCGACCCAGTAGCTTAAATAATGGGAGGCTATCACCTATCTTTACCTGATGTTAGGACTTGTCCCACGCTCAATGTAACTTTCATGTGATAAGATTGGAGATAGGCTAGGATGCACTGTCTGAGACACGGGGACAATCGCAACACAACCAG
The DNA here is from genome assembly GCA_019845155.1 of Luehdorfia chinensis. Classification (NCBI taxonomy): domain Eukaryota; kingdom Metazoa; phylum Arthropoda; class Insecta; order Lepidoptera; family Papilionidae; genus Luehdorfia; species Luehdorfia chinensis. The sequence goes on along the minus strand of JAHVAK010000003.1, from coordinate 5,581,259 downwards.
ATTCGACATCCAATAATTTGTGTTTTTACCCTAATGTGTACCCAGGACTCAGTTGTCCAGTATTCCGATCACTAGGCCGGGAAAATAGGTTCGTTCGATTTTCAACCGTGTCTTCCGCATTTACAATATGGTACTTTCCATCAGTTACACACCATTCATTGCATTTCATTTGTCGAAATTACCAAACTTCGCTGTAAAATATTGTAACCTGGTAATCATGCAATCCCATTCCATTGAATTCCAATAATCGTTTACCATTCACTCTCACATACGCTTAAGCGCGAACACTGCTCTTATCTCCACGATCTGACCGAAGTTAACTTCTAATTAGTGATACGAGGCACCAATTTGCACTTAGATAGTTACAACATCGACACACATACAGTCATGCGAAATGTCAACAAGATACTGACTGCTGCGCTCAACGCTAATTAAAGCCGAATCGTGTCTTTAGAACAATAGGTGAATGAAAACGAAAACGTTCTATAGATAACAGACCGAATGGTTATTGGGTCATATGTTGTGTGCATATTGTTACAGAGTTGCTTTGCGATATACTTATATTATACATACATACATACATATAGTTAAGCCTTTTTCCCATATGTGGTAGGCACATGAAGGGCGAAAGGCTACATTTGTGTTCCCGTGGGAAACTAGACGTGACGGATGGTGAAAAACGTCGCCGTCATTTTGGTAGGAGTCTTGTTCGTTGCGTTCCCACGAGTAGTGTAGTCACAGCATTGCATATTATGGTATAATCTGCACGAATAAAGGCTGTCTGTACAATACCTTAGTCGCCTCTTACGACACCTCGGTAAGAAAGAGGTAGGTGCTAGTCTACTCTGACGGACACCTGACTTAGATTATAGATTAAAAGTACCAGAATATATTATAAAAAATAAAGGTGTGTTAAGTCGATAAGATTCGTCAGCGACAGCAATTTAAACAAAAAGTATTGGTGTATTTTACGGACGTCGATTCACTTGCGCATATATTCGGAGCCGGCAAGATTTTTTGTTTTGTGCGGCATTCGAACCCACGACTCGGAGTGCCGAAGCCGATGCACTCCGAGTCGTGGGTTCAGAAGAAGAAGGATAAAGAAATCAGCAAGTGCGCCCACTGAGCAGATATTTTGTTGTACTACAGCTGCGTTGCAGCTAAGTAGATCGGCTCGACACTTATGTGTATATTCCTTTTTTGTGTTTCTGCACAAATGTTCGCTGCGGCTGAGATTCGAACCCAACATTCGTGGTGTAGAAATCTGTTACTCTTGACTACAAGGTCACGCGATCGAGTATCAGTGACCGCGTGGTCTACTGGTCGGAGTCCAGTTTTTTACACTTTCCACACTGCACCCGTCTCTCTCAGACATCAGTTCTAAAGTCTCATATGCTCAGTAATTACACTAGCTCTCGGCTCTAGCTGCTTCACGTCAGAATAACTGACCCTGCGGTGGTTACCTAGACGAATTTCTGTATAGGAATCCTACCATCAGCAAAAACTTGGCTACTAGTCCTACTACTAATAAGAAATATAATATAGAATATTAATGAACTTTATTGCCGCGTGATGATGGCCAAAGATCTATCACTACGCCGAAGGTCGTAGATAATCTAGAAAATATATCACGGCCCTCGAAAGATGATGATAACAATTAATTAAGCTAGACCTAAAATGTTTAGGGGAATGGTTAGTATGTGAGGTACAGAATTATACTACAACCATAAATTTTAACTGGTGGTAGAATTCTTATGCAGGAATCCGTCTAAGTTGGTACCACTACAGTGGCGCAGTAGTGTGCAAACATTACTGTGTTTCAGTCTGAAGGACACAGAGCTAGTGTAATCACTGGCCATATGGGACTTAAGAACTTATGTCGCAGGGCGACAGGCGCAGTGTGGTGCTATACAGATATATTCTGAGTAACACAGCATCTGTTATGGGCAGACGTTGCACTTACCATCGTTTTGCTCGTCTTATTATATTACCTTATCTAATAAAAAAAACCCGACTTATTCCCGACTTCCCTGTCGCAGGGGCCGGGAAGACTAGTGCTTCCGAGTGCAAGTTTCCTGGCCCCGTGGCCTCCGCGTGGCGGACTCGGGGGGGTCCGTTGCGCACACCAAAGGGAGGCCTTGTTGGAAAGCGCGTCGCGTGTTCCGGCGCGCCTTACTAGGAAGGAGACAGAAGAGGATTATCCTCTCTCGAGGAGGGGCTGCCGATGATAGGCGGCCGGCGCCGGTGGGGTCGCGGATGTGTGCGTGAGCGTTCCCGTGGCCCTGCCAACATGCGGCGATGGCGGAACACCATGGGGTTTTAGTCGGTGCAAGTCCGACGTAACCCGTCCTTCCTAAGTAAGGTATGCGTAAGGTATTTCCCCATGTAAAAAAAAAGGATCCCAACCGAGTGTCAGTTAGTCTACAGTCAGGCATCAATGTTCAAACGCCACTGTTTCTGTTTGAAGGGCACTCTACCCAATGTAATTTCAGAGCATATGAGATTTAAAAACGGCCGCGCGGGCAGTGGTTAGAATTCCTGACTTCTACGCTGCGGGTCCTGGGTGCGAAAACCTAGCCGGGGCTAACATTTTCAATGTGTAAAAACTCCAATTGTAGGTTTTCAGGCCTGGTTGTGTTGGGCATGTGAACTGTACGTCTGTAAAATACACCCACGATACTGCTGTAAGGCGGCAATGTAGCAAGCGGAGCGCTTACAATCATGTGAACGACTTCTTGGTCTCGTTTCTTACTCCCATATTGGAAGAGGCTTTTGTCTACTTACAGACATATGATGAACATACTATATTCAAATCTATATTTTATGCAAGTTCGTACTGAACTTTGTATTAAAATTCGCCTACAAAAGAATATCGCAAAGACAAAAGAGCGCTTTATCACAATGATATGTTATTATTTCGCGAAGTAACCTATCTGATCCGTATTATTTATCTGCGGTCGGTATGTGCATGACAATTTCATAGATAATCCAATAGCCATGCATACAAATGCTCTAGTATAAGTAAAATATTCAGAAGGTCTGAGCTTTTAAAATATTATCTTTAATTATAATTTCATCAAATAAATTAAGGAAAGAACAAGGTAGCACGATGTTATTCTCGTTTAAGGTCACTGTGGTAGCATTCTTATATATATATACCAATGTAGATCCAGTTATTCTGGGGAAGCAGCAGTGTGCAAAAACTTACTTGGCATATGAGACTTAAAAACTGATGTCTCAGAGTGACGGGCGCAGTGCGGTGTCACATAGGAATGTTCTGAGTGACATTGTATTTGTTATGGTCAGACGTTGAACTTCAGATGAACGTTTTGCTCGTCTTGTCACTTTCTGCTATTAAAAAAAAATCCTGCCATGCGACATCCTAGCAGATATATCCTAGAAGAAACCTATAAGAATCGTCGTACATTGCCATTATGTCTTTTAGTGGTGCAAATTATTAGAGAAACTCACACAAAACTCTTACCACCATAAATCAGCAGTGAATTTGTATATTAGCACTTCTATAATAATTTAAAAAAAATCGAAGAAAAAACGATGTAACTATGTATGTTTTTTGCGTGTACTATATTTTCGAGTCCCTCAGCGACTGATGTTTCAGCGTTTTATAGACCACTGTACAACTCCGGTGCTTTTAGAAATACGCTCACCATAATTTATCCATCGCATATGTTCGCAAGACAATATTAGAAATCGCTATCACAGAAGACAACGAGAAATCTTCATATGTAAAATTATTTTATTTTTCATTTGGACATTTTACACCACATTTTGACCATTTTATGTTATAAAACTTACAAAAACTACAATGAAAATACTGTTTGGGGTGTAATCGGTTGCTCAAGAAGCATTATGTATTCACACTTAGAATACGTACATTCTCTGGAAAAGTTTTTTATTATTTAAATTAATATATTAGTCAAAAAAATACATTGTCATTTTTGGTCTGTTACGAAGTTTTTATGTATCAAAGCCAACACTATATTGACCTGACAACATTATAGGGCAACTACTGCTCGTTTAATAGTCTACCAAAATAACTCACATTATTAAGCGCACCCCTATTTGGGAAGCATATTGACATTGTCATATCGAAGGTCTGGAACTGCCGTAACACAAACAAGCAATTTATAGGGTAAAATTATAGAGATCTTAATTACGTAAAAAGTGTGGCTAGGTCGGTATATTCCTTTTGACCTTTCATCTTTAGCTATACTAACACAGCTATTAATAGACCTCCGAAAAATTTAGATACTTTTGTGTAATGATGCTTGGTCACTGGATTGGCGATTGCAACATAAGTCGTCGCGCATCTCAGGGCTGCCTGTCGGTCTGGATATCTTATATCGGTATTTTTGAGACATTTATTTCGATATCTGTGTATGTAGGAAGCAGCCGCTTTTTCAAAATTTCCTTTAAAATTTTACGTTACGATATGGAGATGTGTCTGTGAGTGAAAGTTCATGGGGAAACAAATAAGTATATGCGGAAGGCCCTCAAACAGCCTATAAATTTCCTACTGCCAAGTACAGGTCTCCGATTATTTCCGCCACGATGCTTCATTGCGGGTTGTCGAACCTTAAACTTTGTAGATAACATTATGCTCTAATTAGGATATTCACAATCTATATTCACTGGTGGTAGGATTCCTATGCAGGAGTCCGTTTAGGTAGGTACCACCCCAGGGCCGTGAAGCAGTAGTGTGCAAACATGACTGTGTTTCGGTTTGAAGGGCACTGTGAGCTAGCGTAATCACTGGGCATATGAGACGTGTAGTGTCACACAGAAATTTTCTGAGTGGCACAGCATTTGTTATAGGCAGACGTTGCACTTACCATCAGGTGAACGTTTTGCTCGTTTCATCACTTTATGCTATACAAAAAAGAAAAAAAAAATCAAAAACATATTAATTATTGATCATCGCCAACGCGTCCGCGTGGCGTAGTGGTTAGCATACCTGACTTCTGCGCCACCGGTCCTGGGTTCGATTCCCAGCCGGAGGCAACATTTGTACAAAAACACAAATTGTTGCTTTTCGGGTCTGGTTGTGTTGTGCATGTGAAATGTATGTTTGTAAAACGCACCCACAATACAGGAGAAAATCCTACTGTGGGGCTTCGTTTTTTTTAAAATAACATGGCCTGCGTGGTACCTGACTTAAATGCCACGGGCCCTGGGTTTGCATTCCAGCCAATGCCAACGTTCGCATTAAAACACAAATCGTTGGTTTGAGTGCGGTATCGGATCGTTTACTTGTGGTAGGATTCATATGCAGGAATCCGTCTAGAGAGGCACCACCCCAGGGCCAGTTATTCTGCCGTGAAGCAGTAGTGTGCCAACATGACTATGCATGGGTCTGAAGGGCACTGAGAGCTAGTGTAATCACTGGGAATATGAGACTTAAGAACTGATGTCTCAGAGTGACGGCCACAGTGTGGTGTTATATAGAAATGTTCTAGGTGATACAGAATTTGTTATGGGCAGAAGTTGCACATACCATCAGGTGAACGTTTTGCTCGTTTCGTCACTTTATTCAAGAATAAAAGGCATCAAATTATTTTATTGTGTATCAGACTCACATTAATTTAATATATTTATATAATGATTTCTTATATTTACGCGAACACTACTCATTTAAATGAAACTAATTTTTACGGATTTTTTCGCGTTTAATATTTTACTATTTATAACCCGACGTTTCGGGCGCTTTACAGCTCCCATGGTCACGGGGGGACTGAGGTGACAGTTGTCCCAATGTCATAGTTACCCCTGAGTACCTTCAGCTTTTAATTATTATTTTTAGTCCGATCTACGCAGAAAGAGCTTACTGTGTCTTGAAGCCTTGCAGTGGTATGCTTGGTTTTTGATTTAATTTTATTAATAATAGGATCCCAAGCCGGTGGTAATACCCAACCATCTTCCCTATTGAAATTAGGATGTTTTTTAATTTCAATAGCCTCGCGAATCATCCTTGGTAGGAATCGGTGTTCTTTTGCAAGGATTTGTGGTCTATCAAATCTGATGTAATATATATTTGTATAGTTAACTTTACTTATATTTATATAAAAATAAAGTTAAAACGGTATGCAAGAAGTTAATTTTATGGTGTGTATGTAAATATTTTATCTTCATACTATGTGAGTATTATTTTTGTATATTGAGAGAATAGCGTGAGAAGTTTTATATATTCTTCGAAAATGTCAATGTTACCTCGCTGCCTTCTATAGTCTACAGGATATTATAACATGTTAGTTATTGTACCCTACTGTGTTATTTAACACGTGCAATAACAAACGTTACTATGTTTTAAAAAAAAGTAAACATAACAGCCTCTATATGCCCCACTGCTGAGCACAGGGCTCTTTTCTTTTCTTAGAGGTTTTTGGAGCCGGGAAAAGTCCGCCACGCTGCTCCAATGCAGGGTGGCGGACTTAACATGTGTTCAAAATATTTCTATTCCTCGCACATACAAGTTTCCTCACGATTCTTTCTGTCACCGCTAAGCAAGTGGTAAATTAAAACTGCGGAACATTTTAAAAGGAACCGGGGATCGAACGCACATCACTCGCGTACTATGAAATTTAAGGCGAGCGCCCGGCCACTGGGCTACCACTGCACGGTTTTTTAGCAAAAGTTTAATGGCTTTTACTTTGCAATTGCACTGATATATTATTACATAATAAGTAAACGTATATTTAGATATTATCTCGTACATATATCTGAACCCGGTAGATTACATCTTGATTCAGATAAAGTAATAGGCATATCTGAAATGTTTAACCTTTAATGAATGTGAACCTGTTACCAAAACAAAATCTAATGTTGAATGTATTATTTTATTTTGAAATAGAAAGCATTGGAACCATTTATTTTTGGTTTACTAACTATTACTTACGCTTATACATTAATAAAAAGCTTAGTCTTTTTTTTTTGATTAGAGAACGTGATTACACGAGCAAATCGTTCGTCTAATAAAATAAGTGCAATGTCTGCCCATAACAATAGCTCTCTCTGCTCTTCAGACCGGAACAAATATTTGCATACCACTGCGTCGCGGAAGAATAACTGGCTATGAGACATAGGAATACTACTACCCGTAAAACTACATACTAGCTAAGTGTAGTGTTTACTTAAAAATAAAGACAGCATAGCTAAAATAACAAAAACAAAACAAAACACAACAACAAGTTAATACCAAAAAAAAACAACAAAACCAGTTTAGGATTTAGTTTAGGAGGACCAACCATAGCATATAAAACGTAACAGTCTATAAATATCCCACTGCTAAACACAGGTCTCTTATCATTTGTGAGTAGGTTTTGGTGCCAGAAATAGTCCGCCACGGTGCTCCAATGCTCACCGTGAGCACCGCTGAAATGCACTTAGTAAATCAGCACTAATAATTGCAGAATAGGTATCGAAGTCAGGTCACTTGCTTACTATGAATTTTAAGGCGAGCGCACGGCCCCTGGGGTACCACGGCAAGCCAGGAAGATACGTAAACGTAAATATTATTGCCCATTTGACAAACATTACCCCTCGGTCTTTGTATCTCACGTTTTGACGCCGGCGTTCCCACGTACAGAGGACTGAAAGTGGTAAAAGGCTCCACTTATGACGTGATAGGCGATCATTAATTTGTTCCGTATCTTGAAACAATAGAGTAAAGAACAGTGCATCTAGCTTGTATACCGAATAGTGGGCGTAATATACATGATGTTTTAATTTTGTTTTAAAGTTATTTAATTTTCTTTCACTACTATAAAACAGGAAAAGTAATAAGGAAAAATTACGTAAACATTAATGTCCTCCTGGACATTTTTCAACCACGGTTACTATTTCCGAATAAAAGTACCCGAAAACACAGAAGCATTCATTCATCCTAATCTTCCCGTGCCCGATGTAACGCCCATACTACAAGATCGGAGGTGTGTTTGGATGCGGTGTCAAAGACACAGGGACAACTACAACACACCCTTAGCTGAAATCTAATATTTTGTGTTTTTGTACAAATGTTGGCTCCGGCTGGGATTCGTACCTAGAATCCGTGGTGTAGTAGTCAGGTACTCTAATCACTAGGCGACGCAGTAGTCACGTATACATCCATACTAACCTTACTAATAACACTAATATCCATACTAATATTAAAAATGCGAAAGTAACTCTCTCTGTCCCTCTTGTCTATTTGTTACCTTTTCACGGCTCAACCGCTGATCCGATCTCGACGAAATTTTGACAAGCTGACGAGCTTACATCTTGGAGACATATATTGTATTGTGTGTAGATGTAGAATAATTTTTATTCCGGAAAATCAAATAGTTCCCGCGGGATATTTAAAAATCTCTATCGACGCGGACGAAGTCGCGGACAACAGCTAGTAATAAATATAATAAAATAAATCTTAAATTGTATTTCAAAAGCATTTGTAAATAAAACGTTTCAACCATTAAAAATTATCTTGATTTAATAATATCAATGAACAGCCTGTACATATCTCATCTGTGGAGCGATATGATCTAAAGACGTCTTGTCACTCGTCAGTCTATTGCTACTACGTACTATAATTGATGCCGCCTAATGACATGACGTGAACGGATGCCCATTTAATATTATACCAGACTAGATGCTCGCTACATTATAAATGATCAATTTGTACAACGAATTAAGATTGAAAATTATATTTCGAATTTTAATTTCCGCGTCGTCGATTAAACAAAATAAATTTTTTACACCGTATATTCACGATACGGCATATTTACGATGTTTATTCCATCACCTGTTGGAGCATTTTTTCTGGTGGTAGGATTCCTATGTAGGAATCCATATTAGTAGGTACCACCGCGGAGTTATTCTGCCGTGAAGCAGTAGTGTGCAAACATCACTGTGTTTCGGTTGGAAGGGCACTGATAGCTGATGTAATTACTGGGCTCAAATGACTTATGACCTGACGTCTCAGTGTGATGAACGCAGTGTGCTGCCACCATAAATGTTCTGGGTGACACAGCATTTGTTATGACAGGTGTTGCACTTACCACCAGGTGAGCGTTTTGCTCGTCTCATCACTTTCTCCTATTGTAAAATCACACTGACACGGACCACAATATCTACAAACCTAGATGAGATAAGAGAAGTTCCTACTGTTCATCACAATGTTTATAAGCAAGCTATTTTAATTTAATTAACGAATAAGAACCTCTTTATGTCTACTGTGTTGCCCGTATATGTAAAACTTTTCACATATACAAATCTATGATTTATGGATAGTTGTTTTACTGCTTTTCCATCTACCGGATTTGAAACCAGGACACAGTAATTAGGTACCCTGTCGACTAGGCCACGAGAGTACTGGTGACACACGTTACTGGTAAATAAGTTATTAATACTCGTACTTTGTCATCGGGAGTGACAACGGTCAAACGTCTTGATTAGAATAGACGGAGGTCTCCATGGGCCACAGTGACACAGTTAGCATCAGTTAGGCTGATGGTAAAACCTTCACTTATCCTGACTAATATTATAAATGCTTAAGTAACTCTCTCTGTCCCTCTGTATTTTTGTTACCTTTTCACAACAGAGACAGATTGCATCCTGGAAACGGACATAGGATTCTTTTTATTCCGGAAATCATCGCGGACGCAGACGCGGGCTTCAGATAGTGCTATCATAAAAATCGAAAATACTACTAAGATTACAATTAAACTATGAATGTTCTTCTTTATCAGCCTACAAGTTGATACAGTTTGTTCTACGTATACGTCTTGGACGACAATACAACCCGTTGACTTTTAAACTTAAACTTTCATGGTACAGGGTCTTACTTCATGGATCCGTCTTACGCTTGACAGGTTTCCATTGATTATTTTTATATCACATTCTCTCTCATTTTATATCTCTTCATATGAATCTCTGTGACTAAACAATGACATGTTTATGTCTCCGCGCTAGCCGAGATGTAAAAAAAGAGGCTATCAGAAACCGATTGACGACGCATATTAACACGGTTGCTTTTAGATAAAGCTTTTAAGTAGTCGATAAGTGTGCTATGATCGATTGTGGGAATACTCGAGATGAGACGGTGACACTAAGTTACATTTAAGTTGCCTCTAAGTAGATCATGCTTGGCGTATGGGCATGATGTGATAACATCAAAATAGTATAACCGGGTTTATTTGATCCTTGAATATTAATATTTAAATATTTTGTTTGATATGTTTTTGTTTTGCCAAGTTTATTATAACTTTACGGTCTCTTTAGAAAACAAGTTTAGTTTAAGAAAACAATTTCATATGTCATTATCATAATCATTATTTCGGTCCGTCTGTATCCACTGATGAATTAGGCCTCGCCCATATATTGCAAAAAACTACTACTTTACTAGTACGACGCGAAAACCTTTCTTTCCCAGCGATTATCGGTGCTACGATCTATATGGCCAGCCCATTTTTTTTAATCTAATTTTTTTTATTGTATAAACTGACGAACCGAGTGAAACGTTCACCCAGAACATTTCTGTGTGACACCACACTGCGCCCGTCACCCTGAGACATCAATTCTTAAGTCTCAAATGCCCAGTGATTACACTAGCTCACAGTGCCCTTCAAACCGAAACACAGTAATGTTTGCACACTACTGCTTCACGGCAGAACACCCGCCCCTGGGGTGGTACCTGATTTTTAGGGACATGTCGGTTACTCCAGTTCTGCTGCAGATATCATCGTTACGAATTCTATCTCTTACGTACTTTAAGGGGTAAATATAGGAGCTTCGCTGTCAATAGCGACTTCGGCCACATTACGTCATATATATTGCCCTTATTTGCAAAATGTGTTTTCAAAAAAAAAATTAAGTTAGCAAGTATTGACACTTTAAATGACCTAATGCTTTACGAACTGCGAAACGTAATGTCACAGCTAATGTCACAGCCGTCGAAAGACGCTCATAACGAAACTGTGATAGATTGTAAAAAAAATGAAGTTTGACAAATTCGACAATGTTAAAGAATACATGGAGGACGATAACCCCTGGGAATGAGGTGATCGCTGCCAAGCTATTTTTACATCTTTATAATACTGCTTTAATTGTACATATATTTTAAAATTACTGAGAAGAAAAAATTGCCCGCTGAAATTATTTCTGGTTATTCTTAAAACAGTGGTGTTTTTTGCGAACCAGTGAAGTTTAAAAAAAGCGTTCAATAAGTTTTAAGTAAGTAATCTATATTTAATAAAATAATTATCTTCTCTTCTATTTCCTTATCTTATCTTCAATTATCTCCTATTATCTCCTACCTTCTATTCTCTTCTACTCTGTTATACTCTATTTTACTCTATTGTACTCTGTTTTACTTTATTCCGTTCCATTCTATTATGTTCTATTCTATTCTATTAAATTTATATTTCTTACGTTGAATAGTATAGAATTTTCATTCAATTTCAGTAGATTGTTTAAAGACATTACACTAGAATAGTTATAATTAATAAGCAGTTTTGTATTATCACTCCCGTTATCTTAGAAGTTTATCTAATGCAATTAAATTTTATTTTTTATAAACGCACACACATTCCACGCCTGATGGTTATTGTGATCCACCGACAATTCCACGCACGATGGTAAATCAAGATGAAGCAATTCTACCCCAAAGGACCACCATGAAACGCCTCTTTACCAATAGTTTCTAACATTAAATAACGATAACTCACATTACGATTTCTCCTGTATCTTGAGTAAGTTTTACAATGAAAGGAAGAACAGTTTTTTTTTCGCTGCTGCAGATTATAAAATATTTACATTGCTAAGTACAGTAGCATCTAAATATTAACATACTTGATAGTACATAAAACAAGAAAGACTAATTCATGACACATTCACATACATATACACATTTACATGTTTAATTACACATGCGTCTGTGCATACCCAGAAGAGATATAAGAAGACTTTAAATTTCTTAATTTTAATTATGTTTTCCAGTTTGTATTAATATTATCATCATTTATTCAAAAAACCGACGTCAACGTAGCAGCTCCCAACATGCTGATGCGAATTTAAGAGTTTAATGATTTTCTCATGGATCCGAATATCAGAACATGACCAAACTTAAAATATATCCAATTCGACTAAAAAAAAATTAATCAGTTCACAATTGGCGATGATATCGCGTATGTTACGCGATATCATCGCACTCAAAAAAAATCATTTGAATTGAGAACATCCTCCTTTATTTAATTTTACCTTTAAGTTTTACCCATAACTTTAAATTTTAATGTTTTAGTATCAAAATCTGTGTAGCCTCTTATAATATCAAAATGTCTCTCATACATTATACGCCTAGCATACATTATAATATAATCACATTTCTCATAATAACGTCATTAGAATTAGTGCGGTCACAACAGCTACGTGTGCGGTCGTCTTAAGCCAAGCAGGGTTGCCAACGATGACATGGCTGTCCCTGAGATAAGCGTTAGCGTTTTATTATTTTTTCCATTATTAATTTTCCTTCTAATGCATTAACAATAAATTGAAAGCCTATAACAATTTATTAAAGTGTCTTGTAAAAATATTTACGTTATTTGAATGTTCAAAAAATTACAAATTAATATTTACTTTTTGCTATAAATTAGTTTCTATGAACATAAATTAGTAAATTTAAACATTCAATTACTGGTACTTTGAGGCTTAAAGTGTTTAAAGATATTTGATACGTAACATAAATGATATTGGCTAATAGCATAATACAATAGTTTTACCGCTTACGCTTATAAAATAATACGTTTTAAACTTTGCTTTGCCCAGGCGACTAAGTTAAAAAGTCACGAAATTGAAACGTGTGCAGAGCGTTTAATGTCCTCTTATGAGTACGTGTGGGTAATGTTTAAGTTGAATAGAATTAACAAGTATATGTGGATGCACGAAAAGGACCCGGAAGCGATAAGATGTAAAAAAGGCACTCAATGAATATCAAATTATTTTATAGTTTTTTTATGAATAAATTCGCTAAATCACAAATTTTGATATGATGCTATTTAATAGAGAAATGTAACTGGCCAAGTGCATGCCGAAAATATTACATATCTCAAAAACTACACGACATATCTAAATCAAACTAATATTCGTTGAAAGTGTTTTCTAGTTTCTACCACCTTAATATATTTTCCACTGCTTAGTTGAAAATTTACAGGAAGAAGGGGGGGGGGGGGGGCAGACACTTTTTACGACTTTAGAAGCGCGTACTTGCCCAAATATTGGCTTAAATTAAATAGTTTTTCATCATGTTTCAAGACGTACCTAACAATACCTCAAAAGTTTATGTGTATGGCAGTTTGATTGAAGACAACTGTTTTTACTAAAAATAACCACTATTTAATACAAAAAATAAAAAAAATCTGGTAAGCTAATTCCACGCGTGCTAACTTGTTTTTCTCGGTTTTCTTTTTAATCTTGCTGTTTTGACGTAAGGAATTTTATTCCCCTTGTCGCGCTATGACCGTCTATATATTCTAAGTCTATGGTTCTAACCTAAACCTCCATAGTTTCTATTGATATTTAGATTATATTACTAGGAAAATAACGTCTATTTCTTTGGAAGAAAGATTAAAACCAGGCGCTTTTAACCAATGCTTCGATTGGCTTACAGTCAACCAATTGCGTTCGTATAATACGTGAATAAAACTTTGAACCTTAGTCAAAGTGAAAGTCAAAGTTTCTTCATTCAATTTAGGGTTGTATAAAGCTCTTGTGTAACGACAGACAAGAACCGGCAAGAAACTCTGGGGTCTTTCTTTTTTTCAATGCCATATAACATTATGTCATTTACAAATTTCAAAAGAACTTACATCATAAATTTAGTAACCAGTGGTTTTGCAAGTGCAAAGTGTGAGTTATTTCCGCACATCTTAGTCCTCTATATAATGGTCTATTTTATAATACGCGTTATCTAATAGTCTCTTTTTTGAAATCGATGTCCGAATTTAGAGTCATACTTTACGAATTCTATTATAAAAGTTTATACATCTACTGACAAAAGACTTTCTAGTTTTAACAAACCTAAACATAGATACCTCTAGCGTGTTGCCTCGACCCATTCTACAAGACACAGTCACTTTTTTGTTAAATAAATTCATGTTTTTCTGTAAGTACATAATATTTTCAAAAATTAGCAACGACGGAAGTGTCAAAATATTAGTCTTGAATAGTTCTCGCGATTCATGAGGTCCCAAGCTATAGATTGCCCATAATGCTTGATTTTGCAAAGTAAATATTGTTTCCAATCCAGCTGCGGATCCCCCACAGTAATATGCCATACCCCACATAATACTGTAGAAGTACGCAAAATATACTAATTTAGCTGTAGCTTCATCAATCAGATGTCTAATCTTTCATATTGCAAAAATGGCAGATTTTTATTTCGGAGCTATTTTTTCAATCTGTGTTCCCCACTGTAACTTGGAATCAATAGTGATTCCAAGAAATACAGCAGCATTTTAACGTTAGATTAGAATTCTCTAAATTAATATTAATATTATGCGCCGACACATTTCAAAGTGTAAGCATTTTGTTTTACCTGCATTTAAAACTAAATTATTTGTCGCAAACCATTTGGAAACAATATCTAGTGTTTGATTGGACTGTTCCGGCGTTAAGTAATTTCTGTTAACTTTAAACAACAACGATGTATCATCGGCAAAGAGGACTAGCTCGGACATTTTTGTACCAAATATGGTAGATCATTAATGTAAACCAAGAACAGAAACGGACCAAAGATCGATCCCCGAGGAACACCCATTTTTACTACATAACCTGATGACATAACATTTTTGATGACTACTTTATGCTTTCTATTTGCACGGTAGGAAGATAAATGATCCAGTGCGGTTTCACGAAATCCGTAGTATTTATGTTTATACTCGTATATTAAATTATTATGTTCCACATAGCCTTTGAGAGATCACAAAACACACCGACTGTGTCATAAAAATCTTTCCAGGTAAAAAACATGTGAGGCTAGTTTAACACCGTTATTAATCGCTGATCTGCTTTTTGTGAAGCTGAATTGCTTGTCATTTAAAATTTAATTAAACTAAAATGTAGTGAAATTTTAAATTACTGGAAGTTGTTTTCAAAAGTGGTAAAGCAATTATGTGGTCGGCTATAACTACTAAAAAGTAAAAGGGGTTTTATCGGCCACTTGTCCTAGGCTTTCATAAGTTTTACTTACATAAGTAAACTTCTCGCTTCTTTAATTTAAAATATTTTCTGCTGTATTTCCAGACGATAATTGCGCAGGCTCAAAACATTCAGATGAAGGACAACTATATGTAGTCCTTACATTTTTTTATCTCGTATGGAATAAATATTTATTTCTCGTCCCGATGAATTCCCCTTTAATAATATTATACTATTATAAGACTATGCATATTCTGTACCTCATAAAAGGTATAGAAAAATTTAACAAAAGTATTATATTCTGGTACCCCAGAAACACAAAAAGAAAACGAGGAAGACCGGTGGGAAGATGATAATATAAAGGCAACAGAAGAGAAAACATGGACCAGGGCAGCGATAAATAGATCAGAATGGAAAGAAATGGAGGAAGCCTTTGCCAAAGTTCGGCATACAGACCATGTTGTCGATGTCGACGAAAATAAAGTCATCAATAGTGTATTGCTAACATTTATTGTAAATTCGGTGTCTGAATAAAGGCTCATATTATTTATTTAGATAATTATTATTATACGAATGTTTGACCATACTTAATTCACATACATCTGAAGTTAACTTTATACCTAAATATTACCCGTACTAAACGATGCTGACCTAATAAGAAACATCTTTCAGCTTAATTACTCATATCGTGTTCCAGTGTGTTCCACGTTCCACGAGATTTTTTATATCCTAGCTCTCTCGGGTAGGAGCGTCTAACTCTTTGTTTTGAAGATCAAATATGCTGTTAGGCCGGATGCTTTCACAGTTTCATCGGAAGGGTCTCGCGAGCAATAGGCTAGCTGGTAGACATCAGGCCAACGTGGTAAATTACTTGATATACATGGTCCTTAATATCAGCTTATTATCGCTAATTTACTTAAAAATATTTATAATCCTGGTTCTAAAATCCTTTCAGAAACGAGATCAGTCGAATATTTATATGCTGTTACTTTTATGAAATAAAGATCGATTAACAGGAATTGTATATAAATTTTCTAAAATACCCAGATTGGTAACGGGAACGTCTAATACTTGCTTTTAACTCTAATATGTTTTCCTGTATTTATTATAGTTTATTCTATTAAATAATACCGACAATAATGATAAAATAAACAATAACATAATCCATTATCAAAGTAATCTTAACCCTTCTCACATCATCAACCAATAAATAAACCCTTCATCACGTAAAATAAACTCAATTTTCCTCAAGAATGACGCCGCAAAATCTCTTAACATTTTCGGCGAAATTCGTTTCACGTCCCGGGACGCAAGGCCTATACATATACATGCGACATAGGGGTAACGTAGTCCCGTGTATGGGTTTGTCGTATGCGATCAACAGGTGGGAGCCCGTAGGGTTAAACGGTTCCGTTGCGATTGTGTGCAAGATGCTCTACTTCCGCTTTCTTCGTAAATCACATATTTCAATAAAAGTTAGGAATAATCTAAATAATCAGTCGATTAAATTTACCAGCATTTGTTATTTTTATTTTAGTTACCTCGTAACCGGAAATTTGTTAATTTTTTTATTTTTAAATTAGTTGTTTATTACATTATAATATATACCCATAATAAAATTAAATAATTTAAGTGAAAACTGTTACTTCTAAGATGCCTACCGTTGGCGAAGAAAGGTTCTCGAGAGGCAACCTCGTACCGGCAAACGCAGTGTTGGGCGAACCCTTAATACTTGGAGCGACGACCTGCGCGGTTTTGCGAGAAGTCGATGAATGTAGGTGGACCGTGTTTTGTGGCATTCTATGGGGGAGTCCTCTGTTTAGCAGTGGACAGGTGTGGGCTGAAATGATGACTAAATACTGAATAAATATATAGGAAATGCTTTTCGGAACGATGAAAATATTGTTGTGACTATCCCGTTGGGGTTGTAAAAAACGTCTAAAGGAAATTCCGAGATGACTCAATGGTTTCTGACAGATGATTAATAACCTTATAAAACTGTATGATGGCATATAGGCATATAGGCAGTAGGATAAATAGGTCCGCGACGGCCCTGCAGCGCCTAATATGCACGGCTTATGGTACTGTGATTGCTAATACTAGGTATATTAGCGTATTTATTACAGCAAGTTTTAATTTCTAAAGAAAGATCACGCCAATGCTAGTTATTCTGCTGGGAAGTAGTAGTGTACAAACATCGTGTTTCGGTTTTACGGGCACTGAGAGCTAGCTAGAGCCGTGTGGAAGTGGCTGCGCTATGTTGTAGCGGCTTAAGAGAATCTACCAACCCATCTCATCCCATTGGTGTCGTAAAAGTCGACAGAGGGAAAATTAAAACCAGAAGATGGGCAGCAGCATCTTCCTGGAACATCAGAATAAATAAACTGCGTTTGCCAATCCGCCTGCCAAGCGTGGAAACTATGGCAAAATTCCCCCAAAATGATAGATACTTTTGTAGCAATCTATGGGCCTCCGCCTATGTTCAGCACTGGACTAGTGATAGGTTAAAATGATGATGATGATGAGAGCTAGCGTAATCACTGGGAATATGAGACTTAAGAACTTATCTGTAAGGGTGACGAGCGTAGTGTGGCGCCACACAGAAATGTTTTGGGTGATACAGCATTAGTTATATATATATTATACGTTGACCTGATATGATAAAGCTGAAGAATGAAAGTTGTCACTGAAAACAACTGTGTCTTTGCCTGTCATCGGTGCTCCGGTTCGCACAACTCTTCTGCTATTCTTAATGAGCATGCTGATTCCTTGTTTTAGCAAACCCATTAAAATATTTAGCAGCAGTATGTCTCTACCATGTGCTTACTCTGCATATACGAGTAAAATATTTGTATTTTCAGCAATTTGTCAAGTAGAGTAATATCCTTCAGTAAAAAAGCGATGCAACGAGGAAAATGTTTTCTCATATGGTGGAAAATCCTGGAGCTAATGCGTGTTAGGGCCCATAGCGGGGAATTTATGTCGCACTTTTGTTTTACGAGGCCTCCGCTCTGAATAAATTTTATAATACACCCGACCGCTTTGAGCGGGTTATGTCTTGTTGTGGAATATTGTTTATGGGTACGATAGCGCTATTTATGGACCGCATATGAGACGTTCGCTTTGTATCTTTTAAATTGTTATTGTTGCGGATAAGTGGATGTTTCTGGAGCATGTTTGCTAAAGTTATTCATGTTTCTGCATGTTATATTGATATTTCTGTTTCCTAAAGTACAAAGTAATGTTTAAAGACCTCACTCTTTATAGTTATGAATTCAGTTTTGTGTTGCGTGGGCGTCTGCAACCTTAGCTTATACACTTGGCTCATATCGTAAATATACTTTTGATTTAAAGCGAGATCGTTGTTTTTTTTTATGGTATGGTATGGTTGTGCTCATGCGACGAGCAAGCCGTTCAGCTGATTGTAAGTGCAACGTCAGCCCATAACAAATGCCGTGTTATCCAGAACATTTTTTTGTGGCACCACAATGCAGTCTTCATCTTGAGACATCAGTTCTTAAGTTCCATATGTTTTAAGCAAAGACATATTTAAGAGATGTAATTTTGCCTTATTATATTGGAGACTAGGTCACTAGAAATATTATTGACACTGCTCACAATAATGTAAATATTAGTAACTAGCAGTAGTAATATTGGTGTAAAAGCTTACAAAAAATAGTACTTGTGTTAATTTATTTAGAAATTATATATATGTGTTTATGTTTAGAAATTATATGTTAAGAATATGTTTAGAAATTATACAGATTTGTTCGGAAATGATGATGTTCTCCTTATGTATCCTCTTAGTATATGTTTAGAAATTATACAGATTTGTTCGGAAATGATGATGTTCTCCTAGCCGATTCCGACCACGGCGACAACTGCCGACTACTGTCGAGAGCCATCAACTGCGCAGGAGATATTATAGTGCCACAAGTGTAAGCGCAAACACAGAGGCTCGTCCCAACCTACCCGCGCCCGATGTAACGCTGATGCGATAAGATCGGAGGTAGGCTACGATGCAGTGTCAGAAACACGGGGACAATCACAACACAACCAGACCCGAAAACCAACAATTTATGTTTTAGCACAAATGTTGGCTCCGGCTGGGATTCGAAACAAGGACCCGCGGCTTAAATGTAGTTTTAATAAAATCTGTTACCTTCAAACCCTTTTATAAAAGACTTCGGTTGTACGCTACTCCTTACCGATTTTCGACTAAGGTGATAGCTTCCCAATTCTGTCGGAAGATATCAACTACGCACATAATATAGTGTCACAACTTTAAGTGTATTTCACTAGCGAAATACACTTAAAGTTGTGCAACACAAATACCAATATTCCGCTGTAACGCTAATCTGATAAAATCGGCACCGCCTGCTTAACCCAGAACACCCAGAAAGTGGAGACACCGGGACGATCACAACACTAGCAGATCCGAGAACCAATAATTTGTGTTTTGTCGTCGTCGTTTCAGCCTATCAATAGTCCACTGCTGAACATAGGCCTCCCCATAGATTGCCACAAAAGTTTGTAGCTCTCGTTTTGGGGGGATTTTGCCATAGTTGCCACGCTTGGCAGACGGGTTGGCAACCGCAGTTTATTTATTTAGATGTTCGAGCAAGATGCTGCTGCCCATCTCCTGGTTTTCATTTTCCCTCTGTCGACTTTTACGACACCCACGGGATGAGATGGGGTGGTAGATTCTCTCAGGCCGCTACCACATTTCTATTTGTATTATGTTTAAAACTAAATAACATTAGTTTTAAACATAATACAAATAGAAGTATGTTTATTTAATCCGCAAATTCATGTATTGAGTAAACTCCAACAAGATAATAAAGCGAGATCACGTAACATGTTAGACACCGTGAACGTTTAGCGGGACGTGTGATAACGCGTGAAACGAGGGGAGAATCCCGCGGGAGATGATAACATTAATCTAATAGGCGTTAAGGGCTGTTGCTGACAACGTGATTGCAGCCTATTTAGATCGAGTGAGCAGTATTAAATAGATAATGTAAAACAAAATGCTACTGTGCAATATAACATTTGTCGTGATATTCTGATGTTGATCTATCTAAATAATTAATATTTTTTATACGAGAAAGAGACGAGAAGAGCAAAACGTTTACCAGATACTAATTGCAACACCTTTAATAAATGCTGCGCCCGTCACCCTCAGACATAAGTTCATCGGTCTCATATGCCCAGTGCCATTACTCTAGCTCTCAGAGTCCTTCAGACTGAAACACAGATGATAAATGTTCCAGAGACCATCTCTGGAACATTTCTAGACGGACTCCTCCATAGGAATCCTACTACCATTAAATAATTGATTATAATATCTATTGTAATATAAAGATAAATATGGTAAACGATTAGATAAGAACAGACTAGAGAATGATTTTTTTAAATTCCAATTTAGCTTTGGCTCTGATAAATTTCTCCTTCATATTTAATTTCAATGACCGCGTAATATGAGTGTGCGGTAGTATGTGAAGTCCACCAACCCACATTGGAGAAGCGTGGCAGGCTCTTTCTAGCTCCAAAGACCACCAAAAATGAGAAGAAGCCGGTGCTCAGTAGTGGGACATTTAAAAGCTGTTACTTTATCTAAATTTTGTACGAGAAGACCCTTGAATTGAGTTTCCCGATGGCTCAAATTTACAAAGGATCTATTCCGCGCAAAAAAGATATATTTCAGTTGGTAAAAACTCTATATGTACGAGCTTGTAGTTTTAATAACTAACTATCCTATATATTATAGTGTTTTATACCCACAGGAGTAAAAGGAAACGTAATAGTAAGAAATCTATATACATAAAAATCAATTGCCGCATGATGAAGCATATATTCATCAATGTCGCGTCTACGTCTCTGACGCATTAATATCTACACCTTACTGCTCGTCGCTTTAAAATCATATTACTTGCTAAATTACTTTATTTGTATTTCTATTTTAGTCAGTCAGGATTTACCGTGCAACTACAGGACATTAAAAATAAGATTATTTAATTCGAAGAGTCTCTTTCTTTTCTAAGTGTTCAGTTTGATAGAATAAATAAAGACTACGCACTTCACAAAAAACATAAATATTTCACAACAAAAGTAAAAAATAAATAAAGTTTCAGCCTATAAATGTCCCACTGCTAAGCACAGGCCTCCTCTCATTTCTGAGAGGGTTTTGGAGCTAGGAAGAATCCGCCACGCTGCTCCAATGCGGGTAGGCGGAGTTCACATGTCTACGAAATATTTTTTGTTTCTCAGACATGCAGGTTTCCTCACGATGTTTTCCTTCACCGCCGAGCACGTGGTAAATCAGCACTTAAAATTGCAATTAACAATTTTAGTGGTGCCGGCATCGGCAATCGAACCCAGGTCACTCGCGTACTATGAAATTTAAAGCGAGCGCCTAGCCCCTGAGCTACCACGGCTCCATTTCAGAACAAAAGGAAATTGAAAATCTTCGCGACACGAATAGGGAACTAAGTACTCGCTAACGATAAATGAATCAGCTATCCCGCAACAGTAACATAGAAATTCAATGTGTTACAGAACATAGGAACGAAAACTTATTCACTTTTATAAAACAATTTAGCCGCACTATCGATAATTGTAAAAATACCGGTGCTTAGTAATTCGAAGAGCGACTTCAGTACTAAAATTTAGACCGACTGGGACTAACCCGCTTCGTGTCGTTAAAATCAACAGAAAACAAACCAATATACATTTCCTCAGGAACACTACGAGGCACACGCAAACAGAATATTTAACCGAGTACTTTATTAATTATGGCGTTTCACCAATTTACATTCTCATTTATAGTAAGACGCATTTCACAGCGCTACGTAAACTGCAATATCATCATGTCGCCTGGCGCATTACGCCGTGCATTTAACATTAAAACCTTTTCTTTTTAATTCATACATTTCCATAGTTTCCCGCGGGCTTATTTTGAAGTAATTTGATCTCGATATGACATGGCAACAGTATAGCGATAGTGTTGTGTCTTTTTATGATGATAACGCACGAGTACGTGACGAATGTTTTATGGCAAATATGTTAAATTTGATTGTAATAAATACAGCAATTATGGTGATTTTTATACGGAGCGAAATAAAGAAATATGCACACATGGAGAAGCAAAGATGGAGAGAGGAGAAGTGAGAAAGAAAGCAAATAATAGACTCCCTTTTCTTTCGAGGCACTTCGCTCACTTAGGTCTTCTTCAGTAGCCTTAAGTAGTGGATTGACGATTACAGAATCAAACACCGTGTATTACTACTGTCATCAATTTGTTTACTTTGCCATATTAGAGATAATTATTCCTGTATCTAACTTAGTTGCCTTTTATGACACCTACAGAATAAAATGGGGAAGCAGATTACGCTGCCTCCGCAGTAATTTTTCTTCTTTTTTATGAGGCTCCTAATAGAAAGCAGGCTTTGCCCCCATAAAGGGAAAATCTCTAACTAGATAATAATCGATGTCATTTTCTATACTATGAATATAAGTTATAAAGTCCTAAAATAACAAAGTGTCTTAAACAGCCCAGAATAGGGTAATGCGACGCTAATTCGAGTTTCATAAAAATTGAAAAGACATACACCAGAATAAGTGCTCCGCAGCGCGTGTCAGCTAACGCATCTCTGAATGGGAGGCACATTAACGCCCAGCATTCATCAACCGACTAATGACACGTCCGTACGTCATACCGGGGCGTGTTGGTGTAAGTAATAAACGGTATTAAACTAGATTTTTTTTATAAATATATTATGTCTTCAGTTCTGGTAGTATCAGTGGCATGGCTTTAAAATGATTTTAAATCAAATTTGGACCAAAAAAAATGGGCCATTACGTTTCATTATGGAACAGATATGTACACAACGAATATTGTTGGGTATGTGTTTCCATTTCGAAAAATAAAAAAGGTTATAGCATTATTAAACAGTCTCAATACTTAATGATTACCTTTAACGAACTGCTAACAGCTCGCAAAAACAAATTCATTAATTTACCTAAATTATTTTAAAACATAATTTGTTTTTTTATTTTGACCTACCTCGTATGGTGGCGGCCTAAGAGAATCTACTACCCAATCTCATCCCGTGGGTGTCGTAAAAGTCGACAGTGGGAAAATTAAAACCAGGAGATGGGAAGCGGCATCATCCTGGAACATCTGAATAAATAAACTGCGGTTGCCAAACCGCTTGCCCAGCGATGCAACTACGGCAAATCTCCCCAAAATTAGAGCTACAAACTTTTGTAGCTATCTATGGGGGAGGTCCATGTTCAGGAGTGGACGTGATAAGCTGAAACGACAACGACGAGCAAAACGTTCATCTGATGGTAATTGCAACGTCCGCCCATATCCTGCCACTACTTAAAATTGCGATTAACAGTTTTGGTGGTGCCAGCACCGGGAATCGAAGCCAGGTCACTCATCTACTTTGAAATTTAAAACGAGCGCTTATTCCTTCAGCTACCACGGCCCAGTCAATAAACATACTGACTTTTACGGGTGAATTTTACGACACCCACAGGATGGGACGGGGTGGTAGATTCTTTTAGGCCACTTCCACACGTTTTGCTCGTTTCGTCACTTTATCCAATAAAAAAGAGCCGATTTACCACGTGCAGCCGTAAAGGAAAACATTGTAAGGAAACCTAACGAACAAAGTTCAGTTTCTACAGCAATACGATCAAATATCTTCACAGTAGAAGATATTTGATTGTATTGCCATGTAAAAATTAATTATACTATTCTTTTCACTTTTAATTCATACATATTCTTTTTTTAATATTATGTTAAGTATTTAATCACTTAGGTTTTTCTTGGACCAAACACAGATGTCTCAGTCCATAATAGATAGGAATATTCAAACATTACATATTTTCCTTTCTTTCGTTTCTTTTCTAGACTCATTCCATTTTCACTTTCAGTTTAATTTGTATGGATATAAAGTTTAATAGCATATCCAGTCCAGAAGTAATGTATTAAGTAATTAAGAATTAAAATGACAATTCATTTCTAATTGCTCTTTCGTATTTAACTTAATATGTTTTTTTTGAAATTCTATAAATTATATTTTCTAGTTGTGCATCGCGGTATCACCCTCGTAAAAAAGCCGTCCCCCAAAGAAAAAATATATATATACTTCCCCATTTGAATCGGATTTTGGGGTTTTTAATTTTATTGCGCGAAAATCTAATAATTTTTAAAAATTAAAGTAGCCTAGGTTACTTCGCTATAATAACTGCTATCTGTCAGTGAAAGTTTCGTCAAATTCGGTACAGCCGCTTCGGAAATTAGCCGGAACAAACAGACAGACAGACAGACAAAAAATTTAATAAATGTTTTCTCTCATAAGTACGCAAATACTTTAATGAGCATTGAGTAAAAAGCTGTTGTTTTGTTATTACAAACGGACACTTCAATTTTATTTATTTGTATAGATACATTATAGGTTCACGTGTTTCTCATTGAAAGTTGAATAAAAAACTGTACGAGATGTTTTACGTAACTGGTATGAAGGATCTGTTCTCAAGCGTACCTAGATTCTAGTTATTTTAGTTTTTAATTAGTTTTTTTTTGGAAATAAAGGATCCCCTACAGTAGGATTTCTCCTGTATCGTGGGTGCGTTTTACAGACATAAATTATACATGCACAACACAACCAGACCCGAAAACCAACAATTTGTGGTTTTGCACAAATGTTGGCTCCGGCTGGAATTCGAAAGCAGGACCGGCGGCGCAGAAGTCAATTACTCTGATCACTATGCCACGCGGTCGTCAACTAGCCACTGGTTATTAATTCTTTCTACTACAATAAAGCTAGAGAGTTCATATGTTTAATTCGATTTAAAAAAATATATAAGTATTAGATGGCCCAATTATTGGGAAAGGTTTTAAGTTACAAAATTTTATGATACGGCTTTAAAGAGATTCATTCTGACAACCGAACATTACCGAGAAGGGCCGAACTGTGAATGCTCAGCAAGATACCATTCCGTACAGCGCAGTCGGCAGTCGCAGCCTTCGGCATATTTTACTCAGGTGGAACCGCAGGGCATAGCTAGCCAGAGACTAGGCTTTTAACCACCAACATTAGCAGAAGCTAATGCTGGTGGTTATAAGCCTAGTCTCTAGCTTGCTTACTTCCAATGGAGCAGCGTTAATCAAAGCTAGTAATAATTTTCGTAGTCGTTTTTTCGTTTAATTAATATATTTATTCGCTTTAGTTTACTTCTTTCGATAAACTGTTCTAATGTTTACTCTGTTAATTTTCATTCTGAAACATCTTTACAAAAACGTTTGCTCATTATTTTTCCTCAATTTGCGACTTTCATGCCTTAACGCCAAAAAACTTTGAAAGAAATTGCGAACACATTTTAGCGTGCAGTTTTCACACTAGCACTAGCTTTGAAGAGGGTATTCATGCACACGTAACACCTGGAGTGGCGCCGAGGGGCTATTATGCAGCCATTATGAATGTTACGAGCGTCGACGTGGTGCGTAATAGCCCCGTCTAGTGAAATAATGTGTGAAGAAAAATAGGAGGTTTTCGCTATAATTTTTTATGTGCTAAGATTGTTGTGTTTTAATGTAACTGGATGCGGCATTGTTTTCATGCGGAAATGTTTTTAATTATTATGTACTTTCGTTTCGTACGCTTTTAACATATCGTTGCTTAATGCTTCTATGTTATTGGTCAACCAAAGCGAGGCCCTTTTGTGGTCCAAAAACATTATATTTGCTTTGAATATTTTATAACTGATTAAAAACATGTGATGGTTGTGAGTTTTTCTGTTTGTTGAACTGCTAATATTTTTAATCTAACGAAAAGCTCTGTCGGTTAAGACAGTACACAGAAAATTCTCTATAAGCTAGTAGACAGATGAATGTAAAACATCAGAATAACTATGTAATTGACTAAACTATAAACATCAATGTTAAAAATTAATCAATATTTTACTTAAATGTCTTTTCGGTAGTCCCGATAGTAAAGGGATGAAAACGTTATTTTTATGTAAAATCAAAAAAGCAGTAAATGTTCTGGTACATTAGTTTCCCACTATTTACTTATATTTGTGCATTATCAATATTATTTATTTTACAAACATGATGCGTATGGATAAAGTATACATCTGACATCTTATTTTTTAATATATAAAATATCAAAAATATCAATGCAAAGAATGTAGGATCTCAGATGGGTTTTCTCTGTATTTCTTCTTCTCTTTTTCTGAGGTTTAATTCATTATTATTAAAAACATCTTCTTTCTTAATAAAATATCCCTCTCTCTTCTTTTATCCTTTCATCGTTAATTCAGTGTCGGTGGCGGTTCAGCTACAGCAGCATAAGCTTTTCACAGAATGATCATGTTTATTCTTCTGTCTTCTGGTGGAAAGTGCAACGTCTGCCCATCACAAATGTTGTGTCATCCAGAACATTTCTGGGTGACACCACACTGCGCCTGTCATGTTTGCACACTACTGCTTCACTGCAGAATAACTGGCCTGGAGTGGTGACTACCTATACGGATTTCTGCCCATGACAAATGCAGTGTCATAGGTTCTGGAGAACGTCGTGCTGGAAACTTATGGGTAGCACTGTACTGCGCTTGTCACGATGAGATATCGATTCTTAATAAGTTTCTTATGCTGAGTATTTGCACTAGCTTGAGTGCCCTTAAAAACGAAACAGTGATGTTTGAACACCAATGCTTCACGGCAATATGACTGCGGTAAAAGTTAACGTTACAGCCTATAAATGGCCCACTGCTGAGCAAAGGCCACTTCTTATTTCTAAGAGAGTTTTGGAGTCGCGAAAAGTTCGCCACACTGCTCCAACGCGGGTTGGCGATTGTCACATGTCTTCGAAATATTTTTATTCCTCAGGCATGCAGGCAGGCAGGTTTCTTCACGATGTTTTCCTTCAAGTGTAAAATCAGCACATAAAATCGCAGAACAATTTTAGAGATCGGTGCGGACATCGTGGATCGAACTCATGGTCACTCGCGTACTATGAAATTTAATAATTCACTGCGTTGCTACTGACATGGACTCCTCCATATCAGTAGCAACGCAGTGCCGTGAAGCTCAGAGGCCAAGCGCTAGCCTTAAATTTCATAGTACAGCCTACCATCAGTAAAGAAGCTTTTCGCCATAACAACAACTATGGGAATATACGGGGCTTAAAATATTGGACATAGTTACAATACGCTCAAAATGTTTAAACACATATTTATTTATTTATTTATTTTATTCTTTTTTGCTGACACCTTAAGCTAAGGGCTACAATGGGCGGACTAAATACCTAGTGGCATTCTCTACCAGTCAACCCTTGTTATGGTGAAAAGTAAATGGCAGGTGCTAACCAAAGAATAAAAAAATAATAGTAGGAGGACTTATAAATTAGTATTTATATGTAAGTATAAACATATACAACATTATTCATAATTGTTATAACATCCCGGCACCTACCCATGCTACTTTGATCTGATAAATACAACGCTGAAGCTTTAATGACGAAATTGAATTGAATTGAACTAAGATGTCCATACAAAACTTGAAAATTAATTGTTTTGTAAAACTTTACGCGACCCTAACTCAGAAAGTTGTTGCCCCGTACCAGACAAATTCAAAATACGTTTTCTCCTCCATTAAATGTATGTTACCCTATTACGGCGTCATACTAACAGATTTACTACGCAACAGATTAAGCTTCATGTTATCCTGTACTTGCGAGTTCTTTCGATGGCAGCTCAATGGACAAACGCCCAATTATATTTATGAGTTCATTGACTCCATCAGCTGTATAACAGGGTAGGTCACCTATGAGTCTTAAGCTAATTCTTTAAGTTGACATATTTCCTACAGGCATCACGCTACGAGATATAGATAATTTTTGGGGCATATAATCATCATCCCTAAGCCTAGCCTGCCGGAATGTATAGGACAATACGAATGACCCTGTATAAACACGTATATGATTACATATGAACCAAATAATTATAATATTAAATACATAAATAGGTAAATAAATAAATATTTTACTTAATATTTTTTTTAATTCTTTAATCCACGAACGAAGCTCAATATTGTTTTATAGAGTCTATTTAAATATGTCGGTTGCAAGGTAACTTCCTACTTCAGGAGCAATTGCCTAAGCTATTCGGGCACCAAAATTTACTATCGAAAACTCTGACAGTTGGAACAAGATCATAGACAAATCAAGCGTCGATTACCACCGCCTCCGATAAAACACGAAATCTAGAGCGGGGTACATAATCACTATTCACTTTAACCGGTATTTATCACATGCTGTAACTTTACACGTTCTGTGCGTTACAACTATTTCTGCCGAGTGCTCTAGAGGCGGGGCGTTAAGATACCGTATCTCTGACGCTAATGCAGCACTAAGTCATGTGCACGCGCCTTTACGATGGCGTAATGTTTATTGTGAGTTACCTATTGCTTTGCTGTAATGTCTAGTTTCGTTCCTGGTTTTAGGCGTTATCGCTGGATATGTGGCAACCGCATTCGCTATTCCCGTGACAACCTTTGTTGTTTGTTGTGTACGTGTTACCTGATATCACGTGTAATATATTTCCGTGTGTTGGAATTGCTGTCGTATACAACATGATATGGAAATAGATTAGATGATGGAGGAATCATTATCGCTGTTTGAGTGTTTCACTGCTGTTTATTTGCACGATATGTTGAGCTAGAAGTTATCCTGCTGTTCTTCTCATGACAAAGAACTCTAGCATTACCTTTATGCTTATCAGCACAGTATAGTTAACCTTTTTCATCAGTATATAACAATGAGAAAACATGTATAACTCCGTGAAGCATCGGTATCGTAAAGGGTTTACACATATAAAAAAGCCTTTTGCAAAGTATTATGGAATAGAAGAAATGCATTAACTCACTATTTATTACCACCGCGCGATAAGCAACAACTTTTTTTCATTCAAAGTGTCGAGACGAACAAATCTTTTACCTGATGGTAAGTAAAACGTCTGCTCGTAACAAATTCTGTGTCATCCAGAACATTCCAGTGCAACACCACACTGCGCTCGTCACCCTACGACATCACTTCTTAAGAAGTCTCATGTGCTTAGTAATGACACTAGCTAGCAGTGCCCTTCAAATCGAAACACACTAATTATTGCACACTAATGCTTGCACACAATAACTGACACCATCGATGGATTAAGGCCTAGGGGCAGCAACATTTAAATGGCGCATATATCAATATTGTTTCAGTTCGGTCATTGTTACTGTTTAAAATACGTTTTAGTTTAAGGAATAGAAAATTTTTGTTACAATTATGTAGTTCCAATCACTTAAACTATTACCAATTTATTGATAATACTATCACAGAACAAGAAGTTTGATTTATTGCAGAGGGCCTAGGGCACTTTATTGCATTAGGCCTAGGGCGCCATCTAACTTAAATCCGCTTCTGACTAGAGACTGCGGTGGTACCAACCTAGAGGCAAGAATGCAACTAGGTTGCAGGGCTCCTACGAGTATCACCAGGAAATCATACTACTGTTTCTTAATTATATTATAATGTACCGGTTGTTAATCGCTACAATATATTGGGATAGGTACATCATTGGGATACTATCAAAATATAAAAATAAACTTGTATAGTTATTGTCGGACACTATTAAATTATAGCTAATAATATATTCACGAATGGTTACTGAAAACAAACTATAATATACAAAATTTGTGTAAATAAACGTTGACTTTAAGCTTTTCGTAACCTTCACAAGCACACACAAATATGAATTAAAACACATGCACATACGAACACGCATGCGATCTCTGTCTCTCACACAAACATACACACACACGCACACACACATACAACACATTCGTACATTCACTCTCCCAAACACACCACCGATTACTACTTATATCTGGTATTATATATACAACTGGGAGGGAGACCTGATGATCTGAAATATAGGTCAGTCGCCTTGTTCAGGCATCAGTCTCCCACATTACCTTGAGCCTAAATTTTGTAATAAATTATAACTGGTATTTGAATGTGGTGAGAAATCAATTATAAATTATTATTATTATTATGCTGCACCTTATTCAGCTATAATCATAGAGGCCCCAAGGAATATAAAGTAAAAAAAATTCTCTTTATGTAAGCATGGCCGATGAGCTGAGGCCTGTGGTCGTTTCCCGGTTCCTGCACTTCTAAATCTGTTCTGCAATTGACAATGCAATTGACGAAATGAGCAAAACGTTCACCTGATGGAAAGTGAAACGTCCGCCCACAACAAATGCTGTGTCGCCCAGAATTTTTCTGTGTAACACCACACTGCGCACGTCACCCTGGGACATCAGTTCTTAAGTCTCAAATGCCCAGTGATAACGCTAGCTCACAGTGCCCTTCAAACCGAAAAAAAAGTAATACTTGCACACTACTGCTTCACGGCAGAATAACTGGCCCTGGGGTGGTACCTACCGAGACGGATTCCTGCATAGGAATCCTACCATCAGTCAAAAAGTGTCCGCAGTATCTCTGACACTGCATCCGCGGTGAATAAAGGGGTGAATAAAAACATCGTTAGTAAATGCATGTGTGAGGAATAAAATTATTTCAAGGACATGTGAAGTCCACCAACGTTATACGAGCAGCGTGGCGGACTTGCCAGCTCTGAAACCCTTTCATAAATGCGTTGCGCGGACAGTGGGACATTTATAGGCCTTCATACGATTTTATTTGATGACGTACTATATACTTTAGATAGAGGGCATTGTCGGGCCCGCTTGACATTAAAGCTAACTTTATGCGGCAGATAATGTTATCGGCTCCGACGCTATACAGCTTTATTGCTTCGCTTTCGTTATATGAGAGCACCTAAAACAACGGACGCTTGAGGTTGCGTAAGTATGTAGTTGAGTGGTTACCGCGTGGTACAGTGGTCAAAGTTTCTACGCGGGTGTGGGGTTGAGATCACAGCCGGAACCAACAAACATTTTTGAAAAAACCAAATGGTTGAGTAGTGACTGACACTGCATAACATCTCACGCGGATAGATTAGGACGAGTGAGTGCCTCAGTGTTAACGTGTAAACGTTTACTTGGCACTAGTAATATCGCCCGCGGAACTGAGAGCTACCGACCCTATTGGTAAGTTATCGTAATGGTTGAAAATAGGCCACGACCGGATCCGAATTAGCAGACCGTGCCAATCTTTTTATAGCCTTAGCTAGAAAATGTAGTTGCCTAATCGAACTAGATGACTTTATATAATAATTTTATTAGAAAAAGTCAAAAAACACCTGATGGTAAGTGCAACGTCTGCCCATAACAAATGCTGTGTGACCCAGAAAATTTCTGTGTGACACTACACTGTGCCCATCACCCTGAGACATAGGTTCTTAAGTCTCATATGCCCAGTGAATTACGCTAGCTCACAGTGCCCTTCAAACCGAAACACAGTAATGTTTGTAGACTACTGCTTCAGCGGTAGAATAACCTACCTAGGCAAACGTGAAAGTGCTCTGCATTTCAACTTTTTTTTACATGTATTAAAACTTTATAGAATACTAAGATCACTTACGAAAACTTAACTTTTTTATTAGCCAATTCCATAGCACCAATAAATTAGTTTTTTTTTAATCAATGTAATGTAAACATATTAATTTCACGTAAAAACTACTTTTGGTGGTCTGATGATGGTATTATACTCGTATTTAATACGAATTGATCAAAACTATGGGTAAGACTTACTAAAAACCATTAGTAGCAAGGTTGTTCATAAATTAAACTCACTTCTCACAAATTTACTAAGTTTATACTTACCTTTACACATAGGTTATACAGGTCAGGATACACACAAATCACAGTTTAAAAAAAATACGTTAAAGAATTTAGATCTGTGAGACTACACCACAACCATAGCGTTAACTTCGATGGTGTTTTTAAATTGTTCGTAACTTCTGACTTAAAAATAGTTCAGAATAAAATCCAACAAGTACAGAATAAAATACACAAGAATTTAAAACAAACATAATCAATCTTTTTCAATTCGTATTGAATTACCACAACGAATATGTATAATTCTAATTTCAATGTATTTGATTGTTCCACATATTTGCCGACTTCTGAATTTGGAACAGCCATTTTTTATTTGAATTTTTTTTTATTGTAATGCGTACATATGTACGTTGATTACAGATACACGAACCTCATACAATTCTTGTATCTTATGTAACAATACAGATAAAATATAGTAAGATTTTAAATAATGTTCAGTGGCAACCAGTATCAAATACAATACAAAAGAGTTTATCACAAAAGACAATAAATTATTTTAAATGCGTATTGAATTACGACAACGCATATGTATGTATGTTCTAAATTCAAACTATTGGATTCTTCTATTTATTTGCTGATTAGGAATTTCGAATTCCATTTTTTATTTAATTGTTTTAAAATTGTACGTTGATTACAGATACACGAACCTCATACCATTATTTCAGCTTATGTAACAAAACAGATAAAATGTATTCAACAATGGGATTGGAGATATAAGTAACTATCGAAAGTATATTTCAATAACTTATCCACTAGGATTGTGGTGCCGATACTGTTACATCGGCAAAGTTCTCAATTCGAAAGTCTTGTAACGCTCTCTAATACAAAATCGGCGTGTAAGTAAATACGTCAGTACAACTAGAGGTTTCAGCCGGGACACGAACCTGCGACTCGGGCCGACACTACCGTATCGGGTTACTGATTTACAGCCTGTTGTCTTTACAATATGTCCAGTCGAGCGAGCGCTTGGTAAAAGCGGAAAGCGGATTCTCATAACTGAGCGATTCTTTTTGTTACCCTTTCATAATAAGTAAATTTATAAAACTCAGATACGCAAATTGTCACCTAATTTGTTAATTGAATATCGTCGCTGCAAATATGTCAGTTAAGAAGTGCATTCTCGTGGAAACGAAGTGGGGAGTAGGGCAGACCGGGGTTGTTTAGTTTAGTGAATTTTTGAAAGCAAAAACTCCGGTCGGGGTTGGTAGGCCAATTGCGTATAGGGTTGGTTGACTATGTCCCAGCTGTTGCTGTTTTTCGAATATATTTATGGTTTACTAAAAAATCAAAGTTCGAGATAAAAATTAATCATTAAATTATAAATAAACCCGTCTGCGAAAAATTCTGCAAACCTTATGTTTTTTTAATTGGATAAAGTGTCGAGACGAGCAATACGTTCACCTGATGGTAAGTGCAACGTCGGTATTTACAGATGCCGTGTCACCATGAATATTTCTGTGTGACACTACACTGCGACCGTCACCGAGAGACTTCAGTTCTTTAGTCTCATATGCGCAATGTTTACACTGGCTCTCAGTGCTCTTCAGAATACAGCAATGTGCGCACTTAGCTATGACGGATAGCTACCACGGTAGAATAACTGGCTGGGGTGGTACCTACGTAGTCGGATTCCTGCATAGGAATCCTACCACCAGAAAAATAATTAAAACTCTTAAAAAAAGTTATACTATTAATAATTTTTACTTTGTGTCTGCCTACGGTTGTAAATTCTTTAACACTGTAGTTTAATTGTTACAAAGCTATTTTATAAATAGTCTCAATTGTATGTTTTGCAAGATTGTGCGCAGTTGGATTTCTTTATATTTATTAATTAATTTTAACTGTATTTCATTTCTACAAAAAATGAGAACATAGATGAACATAGTGACGAGACAAGCAAAACGTTCACCTGTGTTACATCACAGTGCTACGTCTGCCCATAAGAAATGCCGTGTCACCAAGAATATTCCTGTGAAATTTTTATTACACTTTAAATTTTGTCATCACGTAATTCAAGCCAACCTGCCCCAGTTGTCAAGTCTACCTACCCCATCATTGGGGCAGGTTGACCATCACGGAGAGGTTTCGTAAAACTGAAAAAAATCCCGATATTATTTGATAATATCCAATAAACTTTTTTTTATAATTGACTATGAAATTAGGCACAGATTACGATATTTCTCATAAAAACTAAGAGAGCAGTTTTTATTAAAAAAATTATAACCAAAACCGTGGTCAACCATCCCCGGTCTGCCCTAAGGTTTTTTTTGTGAATGTTTTTAAATTCCAAGTTAATACTTTTTTTGGAATTAGTTCATAATAGTTACCCAGAACTTGGTTTTAAATAGTTCTGTGTAGCGCACTGCGCTCGTAACCATGAGACATCGGTTCTTAAGTTTTGTATGCCCTATAATTGTACTAGTAATGTACAATTATATTGTACTCATCCGGCTGAGCAGTATTCGGGTAACTGCGTCGCATCACCTAATCGAGTATACCTCAATATATTAAATCAAAAATCATTGTAATGAAGGAAAAAAAAATAATTTGCTTAGATCCGCATGAAAAATATAAAATGGTGTATCTTATATAGTTTTGAAGAGCACCGTCCACCTACCCACAGTAGCGTACACAATCAAACACCACCACCGAGAACCGCCACCCTATCCACAACTACAACACTTCCACTAGGTAATATATACCACTAAAGTGCACAAAGGCACATGTTTCACCTCAAGACGAGGTATATATCAAGTGTTATTATAACACGCAATATAATAAAACTTGAGCGTTACTTATAAAGCAAAAGTCTTCAACCAGTGCGTGATGCCAGTGATGACATACGGTACATAGACAATACCACGTCTCTGCAGGCTGCAAGAGGATGTTATGCTCGGCTTGTCTCGGCGAGATAAAATCCGTAATGGTCATTTAAGCAGCAGAACTAAAGTAACCAATATAGCCCCAAGGATAAGCAAGCTGAATAGGCAATGGACAGTAATATAGCTCGTAAAACCGCTAATCTTTGAGGAAGGAAGGTTCCCGATTGGAAACCTCGTATCCGCAAACGCAGTGTAGGGCGACCCTCCTACTAGATTGAGCTACGGGAAGTCGATGAATTCGGGTAGCTCAGTGAGCTCAATGATGCTGATGAATACAGAAATCTGACCCGCAGTAAATAGTTTGAGATCAATTAGCCCCAAACAGTTATTTTGGTGTAGGTTAGGTTAGTGAAAATTTCTAGTATTCTGCGACAAAGACAACACGCTTACTTAATTTTAAAAATATACATTCAAGAAATACTACTCCGTTCTCCTTTTATTCAGTGGCCTGACTTTCAACGTGAGAGTTCAGTCATGATTTCGTTAATCACTTGAAAATGTGTTCTAAGTGCCTACGGAAAGTAACACTAATTCAGGTTGAAAACTTAAAAACATATACTCGTATTATCCGCCGAAAACGACTCACGTTGACTAAGCTGTAAATTATATATTTTTTCTGTTATTTGTGATTGGTTGAAAGCCAAACACTTATTAAACAATAACTTAATCCCTAGATGTGTTCTCTGCCTACCCCAATAAGAAAGAGGCATAACTGTATGTATGTATTTTTAGATTTCTATTAATAATTCTTTCGTTATTTTCATTTAAATTAGTTCACATTGCTAATAGAGTGCTAATACCTTAATTACACATTTTTAGTTTTTAACATTCGTTGTCCTAAATATAGGTAAACTACTCGTAAATAACTTGACAGTTTTTATTTCTTTATTATATTTTAAAACGATTTTATTGCTTTACAATTCGATTATTGTTGCTTGAGGTACAATTTAATTTATTATGACTGATACATTACACACTAAAAAAAATATTTACTTCGCTAATGTAGCCTTTACCTTATCTCCACTACGTCGAGAGTCTTGTAGGAAACAAGATCAAGCCGTGTATGTGATAGTTTGTACGGTGCTTTATTTCAGTACGACACTAGATCACACGTTTATGCAGAAAAGCTTAAAGTGAAAGGAGCTGTGAAACGTTTTACTATAAATCAAGTAAACGTTGCGTATGGCATGTCATGAGACCGTTGCTTTCAGGATTACGTAGCTTTAGTGTGTTTGAGAATTCTGTTGCAGTATGTTGTAGGTAATTTTACAATCTACAATAGTTTTAAGGCATCACACGTTGATATATATATATATATATGTATGTACATATACGCGATAGATATATAGCGTGTATATATATATCGCGTATATATACATACATACATAAGATCACGACTGTATCCCATAAGGGGTAGTCAGAGACTGGGCACTCACTGCAAAAGCAGATGACTGCCACAATCCACGTTTCACCAAAACAATATAATGCACTTGGTGTGATAGGGATAGGATACTCGCTTTTTACGAGATCCATTGTATGAGATGGAGTGGTAGTAATATTTTAACGAGCCGCCACCACACGGCACTATATAATATATATATATGTTTATATATATATATTTATATACAATATTATTTTCCGTAGTAGTTACTGTTCATCTTGTTCCAGTCAATTATATGAAATGCAACAATAGGTTTGCAACTAAGTTGCACAGATACATTCGCAACAAGCAAAATATTGAATTATAAAAGTAAAAAGTAAAGTAAAGTTTCAGCCAATAAATGTCCCACTACTGAGCACAGGCCTCCTCTCATTTTTGAGAGGATTTTTGGAGCTAGGAAGAATCCACTACACACGCCACGCTGCTCCAATGCGGGTTGGCGGACTTCACATGTCTTCGAAATATTTTTTTATTTCTCAGACATGCAGGTTTCCTCACAATGTTTTCCTTCACCGCCGAGCACGTGGTAAATCAGCAATTAAAATTTCAATTAACAATTTTAGTGGTGCCGGCACCGGGAATCGAACCCAGGTCACTCGCGTACTATGAAATTTAAAGCGAGCGCCTATCCCTTGAGCTACCACGGCTCTCGTTATCATAATCGCTTCTCGGCTTTTTGGCTGCGGTTCTTTGGTCTTTGTGGTTTTGCTTTGATTGTTGTAGTTGTATTGGTTGTTGTGTTGGTTGATGTGGTTATCGTGTTCGTTGTCGGTTGCAATTGGTGTGTGTTCAGTCAGTCAGTTCTGCCCAGAGTACTTAAAAAGGGTAGGCAGGAAGCTTCAAGGAATAGGGTCTTGTCGTTTGAGACTAAGTTAAAGGTGTCGTGGGTCTATTGCTTGGGTGTTGTCGTTGGTCCTTTATTACTATGGATGAAAACCCCAAAGTTGTCATAGAGGGACAAAGGACAATTATATTGTTCCCTGTTTATGCACACGAGGAGCTGCTTTGTCCTCTGTGCACTAGACGAGGTCGGTATGTGGGGACTCGAAAAATTGAAAATTTGTATAGGCATTGTAAAGATCATCATGCCGAAAAAGAAATCCACTACAGATGCTACAGATGCGGTTACATGGCGCCAGAAGGGAAACGATATCACCGTAAAATTGTTACGCAGCACTGTAGCGAATGCGTCCCGGACGGTATAGTCAGCCCCCGGCGGACTGAGCGTGACCGCAGGAACAGAATCCGTAGAGAGTTGGGCGTTGCTGCGAACTCTCCCCCCATATCTTTGCGATCTCAGAATGGGTCACCGATAGGTACGGAACTCAGCGAGCCTTTGGATTTTGAGAATTCCAACCCCAGTGCATCACCACGAACAGACTCAAGGAACGTAGATGCATCTGAGGAGGTGCCACGAACCTCGGGTCAATTGCCAGCATCAGAGCATGACACAGGTGATTTAGATTCATCACCTGAGACGACTGTATTGTCTCAGAGTCGTCACTATAGTCCTCAAGAGGTACAGAATTGGCAGCTTGGCGAAAACCATCTAGCTCAGACTAGCACTCAGGAACTGGAGCATGGTCTGGAAACGACAGCTTCTGCCCGTAGGCCCTTTAGTCCACGACTGCCAACTCTGGAGCAAAGCCAGTACATGGAGGAGCTTGGCTCGGTTAGCAGGCCTAAGGAACTGGAGGAGATTGCTCCTGGAATAATGCGATTTCTGCATAGATTAGTGCAGTCGGATAATACCGGTACAGAGACGCGGCCGCGAACTCGCCGTGAGCCGACGGAAGATAACCGACAATCGCAAGCACCTGACCGTTTAAGGAAAGCTGCTAACATCCCGCGTAGGTACCGTAGAAATCGCAAAAGAGCTGTACAGCAGGTACTCCTGGGCCCTACAAGATTCTGCGATATCCTTAAGCCATCTGTTGAGAGGCACTTTCGAGAAATGGCAACATCTCGAATCGGCGATCCAGTGTGGTCCGATGTATTCGATCACAGTGCGCCTACCGGTACAAGCGATTCGGAATTAATCCGGCCCTTTGAGAGGAAAGAAATCGCTAGTAAGCTTAAGGCAAGACTTAACACATCCCCTGGACCGGACGGGTTAACTTATTCCGACCTAAGAAAGGCGGATCCGGGGGCCTACGTACTGACGGCATTGTTCAATGCAGTATGGCGGCTGGAGACTGTGCCTAGCTGTTGGAAGGACTCCAACACTATTCTGCTTTATAAAAAGGGCGAAGAAAGCAATATTACCGATTGGCGGCCTATTGCGATGGGTGACACTTGTCCGAAATTGTTTGCTGCCATAGTCGCGGATAGAGTGAAAAATTGGGCAGTCGCCAATAAAAGATTTAGTAACTCCCAGAAGGGATTTCGTCAGTACAAGGGATGTTATGAACACAATTTTGTAGTCGAAGAGGTGATCCGACACGCTAGGAGCAGTAATAATGAAGTAGTAATTGCTTGGCTGGACTTGGCTAGCGCATTTAACTCCGTGCCCCAT
The DNA here is from genome assembly GCA_019845155.1 of Luehdorfia chinensis. Lineage (NCBI taxonomy): Eukaryota > Metazoa > Arthropoda > Insecta > Lepidoptera > Papilionidae > Luehdorfia > Luehdorfia chinensis. The sequence continues at coordinate 5,542,377 of JAHVAK010000003.1, read as the reverse complement.
TCATCAATAAACAGGGCGCTCGAACATCACGGTATGCTACTCAGAGCCAGGAACATTATCGTGTCCGTGTATAAAGATACAAGGACAAGAGTTCGAACCTCGGAAGGATTCACCGAACCAATCATCCTCCAGGCTGGCGTAAAACAGGGCTGCCCGCTTAGTCCACACATATTTAACCTTACCCTGGAGGTTGTCATCCGGGAATCCGGGAACGGCGAGAACTCTGTGCAGCGGTCTGCATTCTGCATCCAGGGTGAACCTGTGAAAGCTCTAGGTCCGTGCGAATACTATGAGCATCTAGGGATCCCTACAAGCTATCAAATTAGACAGACTCCCACGAACACATTAGCCGAGCTGCTCTCCGATGTTAAAAAGATCGATGACTCACTTCTGGCTCCATGGCAGAAACTAGACGTGGTCGGCACTTTCATTTTACCCCGCATATTACTTCATCTTACAGGGGGGTGACGAGGAGAAGGAGTACTTGAGGGAGATAGATAGGCAGGTTAAGAAACTAGCTAAAAGGTGGTTAAATCTCCCTCAACGGGTCAGCTCGGAGTTGGTTTTCCTACCACCGTCTTTGAGAGGCGGTGGACTGATGCCGTTGAGTGACCTCTACGATTTGTACACCGTTACACACGCCTTTAAAATGCTGTATGCTGCGGACGACCTAGTAAGTGGCCTAGCAATGGAGGGCCTGAGGGAGACTGTGTCGGAGAGACTCCGGAAACCCGCCAGCAACATCGATATGGCCCGATATCTCTCTGGCGATTTGGATTTACCTCGATCTACATCCCGTTCGTCCTTTTGGACTAAAGCGCGCAGCGCGGCTCGAAGAATCCGTGCGAAGACAGGAATGAGATGGATTTGGCACCGCGAAGAGGGGGAATTCCGGTTAAATTGTGGAGACGGGGCCTCAGTGACGGTTATTCCGCAATCGAAGCACACCGTCTTTCGGAAACTGCGCCTGCGAGTGGTTCAACATTATGCCGCAAAGGAAAAAAGATCAGGGTAAAGTGTTTGAAGTGATTCAGAGAAGTAGATTCTCTAATCACTTCCTTCGCAGTGGCCGGAACACTCGCTTCTGTGACTGGAGATTTATCCACCGCGCGTGGCTGGGTGTCCTGGCCTCTGAATGCCACAAAGCGATGGCAGACCGACATCGATAAGCGATGCCGGAAGTGCGGCGAGGAATCGGAGACTATCCCGCATGTGCTGAACCATTGCGGAGTGCATTCTGCAGCGAGACAGTTGCGCCACAATAGCATTCAGAACAGGCTCGCGAAGATGCCCGGGACAAGTCCGCGTCAATCAAACTGTCGAGGGCACCCATGGGGCGGCGGCGTTATTGCGACCCGACATAGTGGTGCGTGATGACGTCGCCAAAAAGATCATAATCGTGGACGTGACTGTACCTTTCGAGAACAGGTTGGTGGCATTCAGAGCGGCTAGGCAAGACAAAATAAGAAAATATAGTCACCTTGTCGATCAGCTGAGGGCGCGAGGGTACCATGTCGATGTCCATGCATTTGTCGTGGGTTCTTTAGGCGGATGGGACGAAAACAACCAGCTGGTCCTGGACCTTCTCGGCGTCGGCCGCTACTACGCTGCAATGATGAGAAGGTTCATGATAAGCGACACAATTAGATGGTCTCGGGACATATATGTAGAGCACGTAAGTGGGATACGACAATACGGTATAGGACCGCTACCACAGGATTAATGCTCAGAGGACATACGAAGGTTCATTAGGTTGTGCTGTGAACCTGTCGTTTCTCTCAAGTTTAATGTCCGTTTTGACGAAGTTCATGTTTTTTATTCTTTATTTTTTTTTTCTGCTAACAATCTTATTTTCTCTGTCTATCGTTTTGACTCTGTAATGTACGCCAATTTTAAAGGTTATATTTTTGTTTTCTATCTGTTATTCGTAATTAATTTATTGATTTAAATACGGACTGATATGAATAATTGACTAGGAGAAATCCTTCGTAATAATAATAAATAAATCCAATTAATATTATTAATATTCGACAATAGCTAGATGTAAACGCTAGTCCTCATCACCCCTTCTGAGGGCAGTATCCATTGAATTATATCCATATTTTGTTGCCGTGTGATAGCGGCATAGCAGTATCTACCACCCCATCTCATCCCGTAGGTGTCGTATAAGTCGACAGAGGGAAAATGAAAACCAGGAGATGGGCAGTAGGCAGCAGGAAGATGCTTCCTGGAACATCTGAATAAATAAACTGCGTTTGCCAAACCGCTTGCCAAGCATGGCAACTATGGCAAAATCCCACTAAAATGAGAGCTACTAACTTTTGTGTGGCAATCTATGGAGGAGGCCTATGTTCAATAGTGGACTAGTGATAGGCTGAGATGATGATGATGATGAGATTTTATTTCATAATTATGGTTACAAATTTAAATACTTCCCAATGTTTACAATCCAATTTTCCTGTGTTGTGAGTGCGTTGCGCAATACAATAATACCAAGAAACCAACCATTGGTGTCCAGCGCAAACGTTGCCTCAGGCAGGGATTCGAAGTAGAAGTTATATACTCTTACCACTAGGCCACGCGGTTGTGACTCAATTATATAAACGTTATATATTTTCAGTATTAGACGTAGTTTAGTAAAAAGGATTCAAGCCACAAAATTGTCAAAAATTAGTTTTTGATACCAAAATGGTCTTTACAATAGTGTCTTTTTTATTTAATAAAAGTGATGAAACGTGCTAAACGTTCACCTGATGGTAAGTGCAACGTTTGCCCACAACAAATGCTGTGTCACCCTGAAACATCAGTTCTTAAGTCCCATATGCCATGTGATTACACTAGCTCACAGTGCCATTCAAACCGAAACACAGTAATGTTCGCACACTACTGCTTCACGGCAGAATAACTGGCCCTGGGGTGGTACCTACCTAGACGGATTACTGCATAGAAATCCTACCACCAGCATTTCAGCTATCATTCCGCAAAAAAGATCCAAGAATAATGAAAGGAAACACACATTTTTTTATTTCCGTTAAACACATTTCTGTTCGGTATCAGTGGTTTGGTTCCCAATAAAAAAAACCTTTTAGTTATCGGGAACCGAATCACATTAGATAAATTAAATTTTAATAACAACTTATAGATATATCATTTAACATATAGTTATAACATATATGATTTATTTTGCCAATCTTTGTAATGACGTCAAAAAATCTGTACACATCATCATTGAAGAATACCACTCTAAACTTAAAATGTCAATGTGTGGGTTGAGTCCTTTGTGCTAAACTACATCCTATGTATAATAATATTTCTAATCAATATTCTACAATTAATCAGCGGGTGCAACAAGAGCCCTTGTCCACATTAACGTACAAGATATGCAGACATTTAAGCGACATGGGAACATTTCTGACCTCATGTGACTGTCGCTTGACATTTCTCGCAACCGACTACTTGCTCCCTGCGTACAAATTGGGTTCAAGCGTACATAATTGTGCGCAACGATAATTTGTGGTTTACGAATTTTGTGTTTAATTAATTGAGTAAAATTCGAGACGATCGAATCGATAACTTGATAGTAGGTACGTGCAATTACAATCACTGTGTCACCCAGAACATTTCTCTATGGCACGTACCATACTGCACCATACTGCGCATGTCACTCTGAAACATCAGTTTTTAAGTCACATATACACAGTAAAAAAACTAGCTGACAGTGCCCTTTAGCACACTACTGATTTACGACAGAATAACAGGCCTTTCAGTGGTATATATCGAAGGATTCCTGCATAGAACTCCTACCAACAGCATCATATAACGTTTATTATAAAATAAAAAGAAGCACACTGTTGCTTAACGGCAAATTAACTGACACTGCGGTGGTACTTACGTTACCTGATTTTTTGATAGGTGGTACTTACCTTAACTGATTTTTTCACAGGAATCTTACCATCAGTAACTTTTTTGAACGTTAATTAGATATGTGCCAGCTATTTAATCAATAATGAAGCAAGTTTTCTACATTCTTAATACTTAACCTTTAACTATTAGTCTTCAAGTCTTCTATTCTATCCCTAGGAATCAGTTTTAATGATACAGAGAATTCCGTTTTATTACTAACAGCGTCTAAATTGCAAAGTGTCCAGATACGATCAGTATCAGAACTGCGATCGCCAATCTGCTTGCTACGCGTGGCGATTATATAAAATCTTCAAAACCTGAGAAAAGCTATGTCCAGACGTGGACTGCCTTTTACTACGTTGGCACGGCGACATTTCCTTTTCATTCGATTCAGAAACTTTCACGTCACTTGCAACCAATACGTGTCGACGTTTAGACACGAATATTACATTCACTTGTTTTAATATTTCTATGTATTCGCACAATAAAAGAACAAAGCATTTTATCCTTTTCAAGTGTTGCCGTTACTTGTTCGTCATCAATACCTATACTAAATCATCACATGGTGACACGTGACCTCACCCTGTACGACAATATCTCATTGCGATAGAATAAGTGTCAGCCTGAGTATTGATAAATCATAATCATCTTCTATAAATTAAATTCTTGAAGAGAAAACTTTGTACCCCTCTTTAAGCATATTGAGCGCTAAAGTTCGTATGGAGAAGAAGCAAGAAAGCTAAAATTTGATATAATATGTGTTACAAATACATTAAGTTAAATAAAGTAAAACATTCATTATTTATGTTCATGCTGACGATGTCAATTACATAACAGTCTGTCGTTGGTTTACGTTCATACTGCCAGTGTCAAACACATAATAGTATGTAGTCAACAGTCGCACAGAGTAAAGATCGTGACCATAAAATTTTAAAATTTTGCTAATAAATAATTACTCAAACCTCAATAACGTTGAGTTTCGACTACTAGCTTAATAAATAGTTCATTGTGTAACAGTTTAAGTTATATTTTTTTTAATATTGACATTGTAAATTACTTACATGGGACATAAACTTATAAACAGGTGTTTTACTTAACAAGCTTGTAAGCGACTTTGTAACTCAGCGTGAAGGCTCAAATTACACGAGATAAATTCAAAATACACATTTACTGTAATGCGGAATGTTTACGATAATCGCGCTCTCAGTGCCTTTTGCAAAAGTCGATGTCGTATTACGTATCGCGATGTATCACTTGCAGTGATACTACAATAGATAAATATTAAGTATTGTAACTGAGTCTTGAATTTCATTTAATTTATAATAAATAATACCCGACATTGAAATGACAGATATTTCAGTTTATCTTCCTTTAACCTCTCTTTTTTTCCTGAAAATAATATTAAAAATATATGAACATTACAAATATTCTTGTTGACCATTCCAACTAAGTTTAATAGCTTGGGCTAGGAAATGGTTCACGGCAATAGTCGAAAGGCGGGCTCGATCCCGCGACTTCCTTTTCCACAGCCTGTACTCTCTAAACCATTGCAACGACAGTTTAATACTCTATTACACACACGCACAGTTACACACGTAAGTTGTTGTCATCATCATCATTTCCGTGATAGGCGGAAATGATGAACATGAAATCCACTGCTAAACATAGGCCTCCCTCATAGATTGCCACAAAAGTTAGTAGCTATCAGTCTGTTTCCATAGTTGCCACGCTTGACAGGCAGGTTGGCAATCGCAATTTATTTATTTAGATGTTCCAGAAAGATGCTGCTGCCCATCTCCTGCTCTTCATTTACCCTCTGTCGACTTTTACGATAAACACAAGACGAGATGGGGTTGTTGTATTGTGTGTGTAATGTAAGGTTGTTGTGATAATGTCAAAATGTAATGTACTAGAAATATATATAGAAATACTATAAATATTTCTCCAGCTTTGACCATCGTTGCTTATCAAAGGGCAAATCAAAAAAGGCACGGACTATTTGACCGATGGCATTGCTCATTTAGTTTGATGACATGGAGTTACGCTTACACCACATACAGCCTCCAGAGGCAAACGAACTCACCTCACACGAACATACACACAACTCTACACTCTAACGACCTTCACATCGATGCAAGTATATTTTTCTGTAAAAAAATAATATGTTTAACATGTAATAAAATGAAAAGTTTTAAAATGTCATATAATTTTTTTAATTATATCTGTAAAGATTTGTATTTGACATAATATTCAAAACATGTTTAAAGTAAAAGCTTAAAAAAATACAACGAAAACTTTAATGGTCTGTGTTAGTCTGCTCTAGTCCACTATTTCAAATATGTGAATCCTATAGAATTATTTATACATACACAGAGACCCTATTGGGGTAGGCAGTGACCACTATAATGATTTGACTTGATTTAACACACTATAATGATTTGAAACATGGGCATGGTTCATCTCTGCCTTATTTTAGTTTCATTTTAATATGCCTTGGGGTGACGCCATATAAGAATCTTTCACATTTTCTTTGCCCGTGAGTATCGCAAGAGTGACTAAGGAAAATGCTTGGAAAATTTCATAGCTATCGACTGATGACCGAATAACTATTTTGAGAAATGCGAAATGTAAAATACACAGACTGTAAACGGACAGCAGCGCCTAAAGATACTGCAATCGCTTACCAAGCGTGACAATACTCATGGAACGAGGTGAGACGATAGAGTATTACATGTTATTATGTGACGTAGGCAATGCTTTTTTGTAAAGGTATTTTATATGGACGAAAGTGATGAGACGAGCTTATCGTTAGCCTGACCAAAACAAATGCAATTTCACGCAGAACATTTCTGTGTGACATGAGTTCTTAAGACTCATATGCCCAGTAAATACTCTAGCTCTCAGTGCCCTTCAAACCGAAACACTGTAATGTTGGCACCCAATTGTTTTACGGCAAAGTAACTGACTGGCACTGCTATTATACCGTTCCTAGACGAATTCCTGCATAGGAATCCTACCACCAGTAATGCAAACTTTTTATAACATATTGAAATTGAGATTCACATAAAAACACATTTTGCAATGTGCCTTCAGCGTTGAGTGAAATTTTAACATTGTTCCCAAACACATATATTTCTGTTCCGTGACAATTAAGGAACTTCAGCGTTTGCTTTCAATCGAATGCTATTGCATTACAGCGATCACGACACCTATTAAAAGCCTATATAAGTGAATTAAACACATCGTGCATTAGTGTTTAATCGGGCGACACGTAGCGACGGATCGTGTCCGACGCCGTATATCGGCCAAATGACGCCGTTACTTTAAACTAGCGTCACCGAATCTGCTAATAGAATGCAGCGATATGTCTTGATCCTTGAGGATTCTTAACAATTTTTTACTTAATTTTCAAACACAATTATATAAATATTTTTACGCCCATGACTCAGCATCTGTGTAAGTTCCATTTTTTAATCATTTTACTTTAAATGATAAGCCTTCAGTAAAACCTAGCCATATTGATACCTTAAAAAATTGTATAGGCAGAGTAGAATAGCATATACCTCTTTTCAACCGAAGTGTCGTAAGAGGCGACTAAAATATAATATGGACAGCCTTTATTCGTGCATAATAACATACTATACATACTATACTGCTCGTGGGAGCGCAATGGGGAGTAAGGATTTTTGGACTCAAAATGGCGGCTACGTATTTCGCCACCCGTAACGTCTCGATTCCCGCGAGGGCAAAAACTGGGCTAGGTGATTGACCATTTAAAATATTGAAAATTTTCAAGTGCATTTGACGACCGTTTGGTTCAGTGTTCAACGCATCATAGATTCTTTGATTGAATTCCAGTCAGAGCTAGTATTAGTGTAATATAATAGTTATAGGTTTTCGGATCTGAATCTGTGATTTTTGACGAGTGTTTTAAGGAATGTAAGGAGAGTTACGAGTGGGTGCCTCTGTACGCGTATCCATATCCTGCGCAATCGTCAATTTGTGACAGTAATCATAAATCGAAGAAAGTCGAATCACTATCGCCCAGGACATTCTTTTTCCAAATTTATTTAAACAAGAACTAAAGTATCAAGACGTTCCAGTCGCCGTAAGTCCTGAATCGCATTGCGCGTTGTCACAGCACACATTACGCGTGAGATACTGTGGCATTGTAAAGAGAAACATGCGATTTAGCGACGATTTAAACGGAATTATTAGACGAGAATTAGGCCGATATGGTTGCGCGCCTACGCTTAGGGCCATCTTAGTGAATTGCGCTGCAAAACATATTGTAAAGCAAAATTACAATAGTGTGAACACTACTCTAAAAAGTATAGTGTTCAATTGGCATACATAAACGAAACAAAAAAAAAACATTTACTTGACTTCAATTTGACTACTATAGAACTTTTCTATAAACTTAATATTATCTGTGACAGTTGATATCAGTTGGACCTAAAAATAATTTTAACCCACCTAATGTAAAATAAAAATAAATGTGAACTCCGCCCTAGTATCTATTACTTAGCAGATTGGTGCGATAATCACTAAGCGTACGCATATTTATTATTACACATGGTCCAGTTGGCAGAGCACTTGACTGATCAGCAGCGGTTCCTGGGTTCGAATCCCAGCCGAAGCCAGCGTTTAGTTAGTTATTTGTTATTTTAAACAAAAGTGTACCGATGATCCACAGTAGGATTTTTCTTGTATCGTGGGTGCGTTTTACAGAGATACATTTTACATGCACAACACAACCAGACCCGAAAACCAACAATTTGTGTATTGCACAAATGATTGTTCCGGCTGGGATGTTAACCCAGGACCCGTAGCACAGAAGTCAGGTACTCTAGTCACTAGGACACACTACAGATTGTCTGTTTGTGAATCTAATTACGTTGTCATTGTTTCCGTGTTTCTGACACTGCATCCCTAGCCTACATCCATCTATCGAATGAGCGTTACATCGGCCGTCGGTGGGTTAGAATGGGTGTCTATGAGTTTTCGTGTACATTCCGTCACGCTACGCCATTGCGGATTGACGTTCTACAAATGTCACACTTTTTTGTATTAATTGTTCAAACGGCGTTCTTAACGCCGTATGGCATTTTCTACTAGCCAACGTAGTTAGTGGAATAAGCGGGTACGGTGGTGGAGCAGTCTTGCGACTTTATTCCAATACACCACGTATCGGAATAAAGTCGCAAGACTAACAAATAGTTTAACTGGTAAGTGCAACATCTCATCATCATGATTTCAGCCTATCACTAGTCCACTGCTGAACATAGGCCTTCCCCATAGATTGCTACAAAAGTTTGTAGCTCTCATTCTGGTGGGAATTTTGCCATAGTTGCCACGCATGGCAGGCGGGTTGGAAACCGCAGTTTATTTATTCTGATGTTCCAGGAAGACGCTGCTGCCCGTCTTCTGGTTTTAATTTTACCTCTGTCGACTTTTACGACACCCACGGGATGAGACACGGCAACGTCTATACTTTAGTAATGTAAGTCGCGATTAACGGTGTTGGTAACACCATAATTTTTTATTTGTCTCATTAGTTAAAAGCACATTGTGTTAAGTACACGCAACCGACGTGCTTGTATGAAAACACTAATAAAAGTAGAAGAAACGAAAACTGTCTGTCAGGATCTTAGCAAGTTGAAAGATGTGGTCTCTGCCTACGCCAATGTGAAAGATGCGTGACTCTATGTATGTACATTTAGTGTTTACTGTTAGTTGATCCAAAAAGAGAAAAAAAAGGGGTCCTTCCTCCTATAGTAGTAAAATACCGATAAAAAAATAGTTCATGATAGCGTAAGTGCGTTTTGACTATTGAAAAAGATTTTAATAATAAAAAAAAAAACAAAAAACCTCATATTCACCTGAAAAGTTTCATAAATACATACTTCCACGTAGAAACGCTTTCGACGATAAGCAATGATGTCATGCAATAAAACGTCGCGAATTGTGTAAACAGTGGCGCCGTACTGCAGGAGTGGCGAGTAGCAGATTGCATCAGTATGCACTTAGACGGAAAGCATCAGCTCTATAAAGAAATCTTTTTCGAGAAAATTCGAAACATCGTTCCTATAGGGTATTCGCTAACAACAGACCTTACAAGATATTCTGCAGGTATTTTATTTGATATACATACAGTCACGCCTCTTTCCCATAGAAGAGGTAGGCAGGGGCCGCTCACGTTGCCCACTTTTCGCCCTCGTGGGAAACTAGTCGTGACGGATGGCGACCCGCGTCGCCGCCATTTTGGTACGAATCAAAAAATAGTTACTACCCATTACGTTCCCACGAGCAGTATAGTGACAACATTGTATATTACGGTGTTATTCTGCACGAAAAAAGTAGGAAACGGGTAGGTGCTAATTTACTCTGCCGGAAACCTACCGGCTATTTTATTTTAATATGTCATGTGATAGGCCACTTGCATATGCAATGCAGTATGCAAGTGGCCTAGGTTCGATCTCCGGTGCCGGAACCTCGAAAACTGTTCTGCAATTTTAAGTGTTGATTCACCACATGCTCAGCGGTGAAGGAAAACATCATGAAGAAACCTACATATCTGAGGAATATTTCGAGGATATGTGAAGTTCGCCGAACCGCATTGGAGTAGCGTGGCGGACTCTTCTCAGCTCCAAAGCCCTATCAAAAATGAGTGGAGGCCTGTGCACAGCAGTGGGACATTATCGGATGTAACTTTTTACTTTTATATCTATGCATAAAAGGTAACCGCTAAGGTTCAATTAATAACACAAATCTCCCTCCTTCCACTTCCTCTTTCCCTTTCCATAGAAAAGCCGTCATGTATATCATCCCCGTTGCCGATCACATATCATTTGGATCGTGATCGCAGCTAATTGCCCACTGCGCAGTGAACCCATCTCGACTCTCGATCACGACGGCCACTACCACGCATTAATCATAGGCGCATTGATAAACAATTGCCCCAACTTTAAATGAGAGGTGAATGTGTGTGTTCTAACGTCTATTCACGACCTCAGGACTATTTGTTCAAGCTGATTTCAGACTTATCTATATATATAAAAGCAATTTACCACTGAGTCATAACGAAATTTCGAAAAATACAAGACCGAGAAGATATTTACTTGAAATTTAGTGTACACATTATTTTCCCGAGATAGTAAAATCCCTTCCTAGTACTCATCTATACAAATTAATAAAATTGAAGTGTCGTTCTGTAATAACAAAATAAAAGCTTGAATGCTTATGAAAGTATTAAGAAAAAAAACAGTTTTTAAAATTTTTGTCTGTCTGGCTGTCTGTTTGTTCCGGCTAATCTCCGAAACGGCTAGACCGATGTTGACGGGACTTCCACTGCAGATAGTTGATATTAAGGTGAGTAACTTAGGCTACTTCAATTTTAGAAAAATACTTAGGGTTCCGCGCAAAAAAAATTATAACCCCAAAATCCGATTCAAATAGGGAAGTATATATATATGTGTATCGAGCGGGATCGGATGTTTTACGTGGGCGAAACCGCTGGGCACAGGTAGTAAATGTATAAATGGACTGGTGATGTTTTTCTCTATGCATATTCTAACGATATAACTTCCGCGCGATGCCGGGCGAGTTAGCTAGTCTTACTACTATAATAAAGCTGGAGAGTTTGTATAGTTGAACGCGTTATTCTCATTGTATCTTAATGTTAGTTACCGACACACAAGTCGACAGTCCAAATGGACGCCCGCAGCCTAACTCGGACGGTCATTAGACGACTTAAAATATTTAAGATTTTCGAAATCGCGAAAGCATGCAACGAACGCGACACAGTCAGAATTTCTAGGATTTTGTGGGAGTTTATTTATTTATTTATTTATTTATGTTTATCTAAGGCTAATTATTTTTATTTATCTTTATTTATTACATATATTCATGTATTCACATTTTTTCTTTAAAACTTGTGCACACAGTCACATCCTATATCTCCAATTTCCGCACACACCATTGAATTGGTATTATTTTTTACTATTCACGCCCCGCACCCGCGCCACAACGTGGCTGTGGGAGCATCAGTTTCTCATCCCAAGAGACAGTTATCACCATACACCGTTAACTGAGGAAGGTTTTGAGGATAAAACACTTCATGCTATTGAGGATAAAACACTTCATGCTATTGAGGATAAAACACTTCATGCTACTGGTTTAAGAAGAAGGGCCGAAACCACGATGCAGTCATGCAGTGTTATTGTACGTGGGTGAAAGCGTAGAGCGCAGTTAGTTTTTTTGTATGGCTTTGAATCATTTATCGGAGATTCGTAGCATGTGTTGTCGCGTTTTAAATTAAACTCAATTATATTTCAACTTAAGTTTATTCTACGATAGTTAAGTATTAATGGGATTGGTGGCTATACAAGACGGCGAGTATCGGTAATGCTTTGTCGCATACCGACAAAGGAAACACGTGAGAATGTGCGCATGCGTTTTCTTCCCGTAGTTGTTTTCGTTATGTTAATCGATATCCATTTGTATAATTTCAACGTAAAGCTTTATAGTTTTAAAGCAATAAATAAATAGTTATAAAAATATCAATAATATTATTCCTTTAATGAAAATTATTTAACAGAAAAAATATTTTAACATTTTTTCCATACACCCATTAATAAGTTAGACTTGGGCATTTGTGTAATAATGACGACAGGGTTTAGTGGTCAGGCTACTTAGTCTTGGGTTTTGGGTTCCAATCCCAGCCGAAGCTATGTTCAAGTAACACAAATAATTGTGGTTGTGCCCCTATCTAAACACTGCGTCCTATCCCTTCCCCCAATCTTACCGCAGATGGTTTGGAAAGCTGAAAACAAATGAGTGCCCCTCTGTTGTCTATTTTCGCGCTGATAATGACGATTTATCCGGTATGTTCTGTTAAGATCAGTACATATATATGTATATATCGTGAGTAGAAGCCTTGTTGTGGATATTAGTCAAAAGATGTAGCGCGCGAAAATCGGCCAGAAGTACATCATCTTCATCATCATCGTGTAATGTAATCCGTAATCAGGAAAGTGACTATGTCATCCTGGCCGATTTTTCGCGCAGAATGTATCTTTTATATATAGTGCCACAAATTTACGCGCAAACTCACTAGTCCCAATCTACACGTGTCCCGATGTAACCCTCATGCAATAAGATCGGTGGTGGCTACGATGCAGTATCAGAAACACGGCGAAGATCATAACACAACCAGACCAACAATTTGCGTTTCGGCTTCGGCTGGGATTCGAACCCAGGACCTGCAGCGTAGTCAGGTACTCTAACCACTAGGCCACGCGGTCGTCGGTCGATAACTAATCCTCTAGTTTCCTAACAAATTTATTTAGATATGAATGAAATGAATGAAATAAATGAGATGAATGAAATGAATGAAATGAATGAAATGAATGAAATGAACGAAATGAATGAAATGAATGAATTGAATGAAATGAATGAAATTAATGAAATTAATGAAATTAATCAAATGAATGAACTTAATGAAACGAATGAAATAATTTGTAATTTTGCGTTTCGCATGGTAAGTAAAGGTGACAGTGCGAATCAAAACTGCGAACATAAAAATTCAATTAAAAAAGCATAAGCAATAATATTGATCTGCCAACCAATTGATCTCCTATTATCAATTTAATTGGCAAACACTAAAATGACTAAAATTGCAATTTGCCACTAATTGAGTAAAATAAAACCTACCTCTCAATATTAGACTGCACGTTAGGATGAAACGAGAGCCGGCGATGCTATCTCTCGATATTTATATCGTTAATAGCATCGACTCATTTGGGCATGACTTGCGAAATAAGCCGCATGTGGGGTCCAACGCTCAACATAGTATTAAGCGGAAGTGTATATGTAGTTTTATCGCGTACGAGCTTCGCGGCGTAGAATTTATATTTCACTAGCGACCCGCCCCGGCTTCGCACGGGTGCTTAACAAAAAAGTTCGTTTATTTTATAATATGCTTCTATCTCCAGTAGTTTAAACTGTGCGTTGTCTGTCAGTCAATCATCAACGATTTCAATCCTTTGCTGTACGTATTATGAATGATGGAGCATGCCTGATGCATGGAGGATGCCGCGCGTCTAGTTATCCGATGATTGAAAGGGGATGGGGAAATTAAATCGTGTAATCACTACGCCACTCTATAAAATGTCTCCCGTGGACCACCAAGTCACCCCATCTCCTCCCATGAGTGTGTCGAGGCGAGTAAAGATAATACCATGATAATCTCTTGGATTCCGACAAGTGGCGTCATAACCATCTCGAAAATGCCAGACATAAAATACATAGATCCGAAACGGGCAACAGCATCTGGGGTGCAAAAAGGTTGGTGGTGGGATCATCAATCCTGCTTGCATAGCGTGATAATTATGGCAAATGATCTTCTTGGGAGAGGTCATGTCAAGCAGTAGACCATAAGGAGGCACATAAAGAGAACTAAAGAGAAGAGAACCACCTTATCCCTCCGCCGCTCAAGGCTAAACACATTTACTGGTGGTATAATTCCTATGCAGGAATCAGTCTAGGTACTGACCACCCTTGGGCCAGTTATTGCTGTAAAGCAGTAGTATGCAAACTTTACTGTGTTGCCGGTTGAAGGGCACTGAGACCCTACTGTAATCACTGGGAAACTGATCCGGAGTAAATTATCATTGAACTTCCGCAAGGACTCCTGCTTCCACTTCGCCCACTCAGTACCTTTCACTTTACACTCAATGAACTACACAAAGTTAATGTTCGATGAAATCTCGACTCCCAATAATTGAAGGTAGTCGGCGTATTTCAAAGCTATGTACATTCTGCAAAGTAGGAGTCTAGATAAATAGGCTTTAGTGATTATAGACACGTTTATTGCTCATGATATTTTTAGAATTATAATACGTACATTTCGATGAATTATAGAGTGTAGGAGTGCTATTAATAAGTGGCAGTTTTACCTAATTAGGATGAAACAAATGTTTATTTTCTTAAAACTTTTTTTATATAAAGTTGCTAGTGTGTATTTTCTAATTACTTTTTTTAAATCATAATAATGAATATTTATATAAAAACGACTTTCGTATCTCTTAGCCTCTATCTATGATGCCTCCGCGATCTGTGTTTTTAAAAACGTGTATCGCGATTAAATAAATAATTATATATCATAATCGATGATGATGATGACGTATTATTGATGAGATGAAGAAGTCATTTAATTAATTATAATTTATGTTATGTTTTATATTTTGTTATTGAATTTTTTTGCCTTCCGTTCTAAATTTGTTGAAATTGATAATGAAAAATTTTCTGGGGTTGGCTCGGTTGGCGCAGTGGCTCGGCGAATGGCATTTCATACTACTAGCCGCGGGTTCGATTCTCGCACGTAACAGTACTTGTTTCGGATCTGGATGATTATGGATGTGGAAGATCTGTCTCTGATACACCAACGATATGCAAGATATTCCAGTGTAACGCTACGTTTTTTTTTTAAATTGCAGTATTATATAAGTACGCAATCAACTATTTCACGCATTTGAAATATATAGTTGCAGAGTAACTACTACGTTCAGAACGTCAGAGAAACGTCCCACAAAATATAGAGCGCAGGTAATAGAAGAAAGTTAGGGGCGGTACTGATGGACGAAATTACTGTCCCGGGGGACGCAACGTGTCATTGTATAAATGACTAGATATTCCGTAACGCATCATTGATGTATCGATTCCGTCTCGCGTGCCTTACTGTCACTGAGGGGGGCAAGTTCCTTCACTTATCGATATCGATATTATCGAGACGTTCGACGACAAATTAATTTTTTGACTTGACAACCGAATTTTATGCATCCTTAATGGCTCCATGCTATAAATAAGGAAACTGTTGTACTGTAGTGAGGTTCTTATATTTATAAAATCTGTTCCAAAGTTGTAACTTAATTATAGTTTCCAAATACATATATAATTTTGTGAAAAAAAAAATGGTGCGATATTATATCTATATAACACATACTTAAAGGTTTTATTAATTGTTAATCAACTTACAAACGATAATGCTTTGAAAGAAAATTTAATTTTTGACCGCTGTAAAAACACAAGTTGTGACATATGGAAGAGGTAAAAAGAGCGGTATCTTTTGATACAATGTCGATATATCGTTTTATTCCTTGTAAGTACAAAAGATCACCCACCGGCGGTTTCAATAGAACAACGCGGGCTTAAGTTAATTCTTATAATTAAGTTGCAATGCCTTTTACAATTTCGATCGAATTAGGCACGCGCCTATGTCTCACTACACACAGGCGCAACTATACGTACGAGTACATTGTAAGTAACAAAACAAAATACGCAATTATTAATATCTTATAAGTACCGACGCCACGTCGTATTTTTGTTAAAAAAGAGCATTTCAATGGAAACTTAGAATTTAAGAATTAGATTCTTGATCGTATTAAAACTTATATTTCCAGGAATTCTGATTTTTAGTCCTCTACGAACCTATTTTCGGTTCCAAACAAAGACTCGATAGATAGGTTGACAGTTGTACCATTCGGTCTTAATTTTACAAGAAGTTATATACATATTTATATTCCTTTTTTCCCTCATTGATTTTATAGTATGATATTTTATATTATATATCGGTGTAAGAATTTAAATTTAAATAAATAAGTTTAAACAAAAATCTATAATATTTTTGTTACAAGCTTTAATTTGTGATTCCCTATATCCAAATAACAGGTGAAGTTAAACAAAAGTTTGTAATAAAAGTTGTTATGTGGTCCAATGGACAACTTGATACTACTTTATCAGCCCTATCAATTGTCCACTGCTGGACATAGAACTCTCAAGAAGGCAAGAGTAATCACCACGCTTGGCAGGCTTAACAGACGCCTTGCACAATATACTCTGCTGCCCATCAGGCGTTTGGTAGTCTTTGTCTTTCAGATACGTCATATTTCGAGATTTCATTTTTCAGTCATTTACATTGATACAGTCACGCCGTATTCCCTATATAAGGGGTAGGCAGAGGTCCAATCTCGTAGCCCACTTTTCGCCTACGCGGGAAACGAGACGTGACGAACAGCGAACCACGTCGCCGCCATTTACGAGTCAAAAAATTCTTACTCGCCATTGCGATCCCACGAGCAGTATAGTGGCAGCATTGCATGTAATGGTGTTATTCTGCACGAATAAAGGCTGTTCGTACAATACCTTAGTCGCCTCTTACGACACGGTAGGAATTAGAAAAGAGGTAGGTGCTATTCTACTCTGCCGGAAATTTATGATAATGTTTACTTTATGGATAATTCATTATACGACGGCGTGTAAACTTTATTTACTGGTGGTAGGATTCCTATACAAGAATTCGTATGGATAGGTACCGTCGCATTGCCAGTTATTGTGCCGTGAGCTAATAGTGGTCGGAATGGCATTGAGAGCATATGTAATTTAGCACATCCTAAGGATACATATATATAGATCTTACTGGTGGTAGGATACCTAGCGATAGCATGTAGGAATCCGGTAGATGTACCTAGCTTGACGGATATCAGTTATTCAGCCGTCAAGCACTAGTAGTTACACATGCGGTTACACTAGTAGGCAACGGACATATGGGTCTGATATGAACTGATGTCTCAGGATGACGAGCATCGTGTCTTGCCATACAATGTTCTAGGTGAAACAGTATTTGTTATGGCCAGACGTTGCACTTTCCATCTGATGATCGATTTGCTCATCTCGTCACTATATTTAATAAAAAAATAACTATTTCACACGTGTATTTTGATATCAAAAACCCTTATGTCATAGTTGCCCGGTATATAATAGTGACTGTACTACGTAATTGGGTCCATAATGGTGTCATTGTTCCGTGACGCGTGTGGGATGCAAGACGGAATGTGAACGACTGCATGCGATACATTTCATCGAAACTTGTGCAACTGTTGCATTGTGCGACGTATGATATGAGTCACCTATTTTGATATATCTAAATTACAGTATTCAATGAAACTTATGAGAATAATACCAAGTTGCTTCGAAAATATGTCTAAAGTTTCAGCCTATAAATGTCCCACTACTGAGCACAGGCCTCCTCTCATTTCTGAGAGGGTTTTTGGAGCTAGGAAGAATCCGCCACGCTGCTCCAATGCGGGTTGGCGGACTTCACATGTCTTCGAAATATTTTTAATTTCTCAGACATGCAGGTTTCCTCACGATGTTTTCCTTCACCGCCGAGCACGTGGTAAGTCAGCACTTAAAATTGCAATTAACAATTTTAGTGGTGCCGGCACCGGGAATCGAACCCAGGTCACTCGCGTACTATGAAATTAAAAGCGAGCGCCTAGCCCCTGAGCTACCACTGCTCCCTGAGCTACCACGGCTCCACCACGGCGGAAAATATGTCTATACTTATGTTATTTATTTTGCTAAATTCGGTATGGAAGACAACTTTCACAGAAGAGGAAATCCACTAAGGGATTGTCACACTGCTACTCTAGTGCATATTGGGGGAAATTAGATATAGTTTTTTTTCATAAACTTCGTGATTTACTCATCATCATCATCATTTCAGGCCATCACTAGCCGACTGCTGAACATTGCCCTCTCCTATGGCTTGCCACAAAAGTTGATTGCTCTCGTTTAAGTGGGATTTTGCCATAGTTGCCACGCTTGGCAACCGCAGTTTATTTATCGACTTTTACGACACCCAAGGGATGAGATGGGGTGGTAGATTCTATTAAGCCACCGCCACCTCACGTTATTTCATTTCATTGATTCACATGTAGAAAATCAAAACTGTGCAATTATAAAAGAAAACTTTGCTACTAGCTTCCGAGCGAGCTCACATAGCACTTCATCATCATTATCATCATTTCAACCCAACACAAATCCACTGCTGAACATAAGTCCTCCCCACAGATTGCCACAAAACACAGGTCCTGAGCCATCTGCATTCATCGACTTCGACAAAATCGTGCCAGGTCGTCGCTCCATCTAGAAGAGGGTCGCTCTACACTGAATTTGAGATAATCAGTTAAATTTAAAGGGAGCGCTTGATGACTTAGCATAACTGGATAAATGATACACAACAATATTATAAAAATGCATCATGTTAAATGTGGTGGGCGCCCATACGTTTTCGGCAGAGTAGGATAGCACCTACCTCTTTCCAACCGAGGTTTCGTAAGAGGCGACTAAGCCTTGGTTTAGTGGCACCTGCAAAATGGCATCTCACCAAAAGCAGCAGTGTTACCAGGCCTGGGCTTATGCATCGGCGTCTCGGTACCTCATCTTAATCGATGCGCGGGGCAGTCGAAAGAGAGGCCCTGGCAATTAGCTTGGACATAGCGCAGGCCTCTTATCGGGTCTGGTACAAAGGCCTTCTCTCAGTGCTTCCTTCGTATGGGCTCTCCGAGAAATTATGCAATGGGTCACCAGTTTTCTCACAGACCGTAGCATCAAGGTCGTAGTTGACGGTGCATGCTCCAACTTCAAGTCTGTGAATGCTGGTGTCCCACAAGGATGTGTGCTATCGGCAACCCCATTTTTTCTGGGTATCAATGATATGTTTACAAATTAGTAACATTCATTGATGGAAGCCTCGTGGTCACATCGAAGGGAAGGCCAAATTAGCTTCTTAAAAGCTCGGCGTGCTCAGTACAGCGCAACAGTACTTAGTGCGGGTCCACCTGCTTGCAACTTTATAAGGCGCAGGTTCGGCCCCACATGGAGTACTGTTCTTTTCTCTGGGCGGGGGACCAGCTATTTCGTTCCTTCGCTCAACGAAGAGCGGTTCGAATCGTCGAGGACCATATTCTACCTGATTGGCTTGATTCACTGGCTTGCGAAGAGATAATGCATCTCTTTGCATTTTTCTAGGATCTACCACGGGAATGTTCCCAGGAATTTTTCGGATAATTCCAGCCGCTGATTTTCACCATCACACATTGCGGCACAGCTCAAAATCCCATCATCACCACTTGGTTGGCATTCCACCACAGTATGTTTTTCGTGGAATTTTCTGCCACGCACAAGCACTTTATGGAATGTGCTGCCGTCAGCGGTTTTTCCGGACCGATACGACTTACGGACTTTCAAGAAAAGAGCCTATTCCTTTCTCAAAGGCCGGCAACGCATCTGCTATTCCTCTGGTATTGTAGATGTTCATGGGCGGCGGTGATCACTTACCATCACGTGAGCCCCCTGCTTGTTTGCCTCCCTTTTCTATAAAAAAAAACTTCGTTGCCTCGTTACCAGTAACTGGATCTCTGTATCTCTTCATTCCTAACATACGAAACACCACAGCGTAGCTACTTTACACTGTTATTCTTCGTGCTTATCAAGACCACGTAGGTTGTGACCTGGACAAACCGAACTTTGGGAAAATTTATATGTCTAGAAAATTATTGTGATTGCAATTTAGCATCGAGCGGGATTGCTCTTGATCAAAACCTTGGCCTGTTTCTTAATAAAAAAACAAGTCATTAAGAAGTGAAAAGTTCCATTTGCAAAGTAAAACCCTTACAATGAGAAATAAATAAGGTAACTTTCTCAATTCTGTAAAATAAATTATACTTACTATTGTAATTAAACTGAATATCAAATTTTTTATTCTGTTCTTAGTCTATTAACTGTTGTTATTTTTTTTTTAATTTTTGTGTCAGTGCCGCAAAAGGCCGATGCTTAACAAACAAAATACGAATACACTTGAATATAATTTTTGATTATACCAATAATTTGTAAAGCAAAAAATGTACTGCATCGCGGATAGTGTCCATGCTTTGGGAATATTCATAATGGGACATATGATTAACAAGCTATATCCGGAATTGTCATTTGTGTCGTTTTATGACAGACGAACCCCCCCCCCCCTCCCCCTCCCCCTTACGTAGGATTCCGTTGAGGTAGATACAATCACAGGGCAAGTTATTCTGCCATAAAGCAGTACTTAGTGTGCAAACATTATTGTGTTTCCGTCTAAAGGGCACTGAGAGTTAGTGTAATTATTGGACACAAGAGGCTATAAAACTGATGACTTAGGGTGAATAGAAAAGTTCGTTAAAAAACCATTAAAGATCAAAAAAACTAATGCAAACTCTAATGTTTCTATATGTACAAATATTGCAACTGCATTAGAAGTATTTTTTTTTATATTCTATTTATAGACGAAGTAACACATATCACATGTACACGTATTTCACATCTTAAAGGTACGTAGTTTTACGTTGCTCCCATTACTTGCTAGTTTCTCCTCGAGGAAGACTTCGTAAGCCGTGAACTTATTGCCTTTTAGCAGTTTTCCTGAAAATAAGGCTGCAGAGGGAACGATATGTGCAGGGTAGCATCCGATGAAGCTGTAAAAGCCAAAAGGCTAACAGCGATTACTTCACAGAAAACAAGTAAGTGCAGGGTAGTAAACTGCAAGTCGACATTTGGTCACAGCATTAGAAAATGCGTCATCTTATCCATGTGTCTGAGCAGGTGACCCAGATACGCCACAATTGGTTTATGATGATCTCATTTTTATGGGAGTCAGAGACAAGACGGGCTAAACGTTTATCTGATGGTAAGTGCAGCCGTCTGCTCATAATAAAGACTGCCCAGAACATTTTTGTCTGGCAACAATACACAGCAATGTTTGAACAGTACTGTTTCACGGCAGAATAACCCTACGGTGGTACCTATACCTACCTAGATGGACCCACGGACGGACGGAGAAAGATGTGTGTCAGCATTGAATTCCTACCACCTGCAAAAATACTTTCTTATTCTTCATGTAATTCAGTCTTAAGATGATACAAAGTCATAACCAGAATCTAATAAAGACTTTATTTTTTTCTAATAAAGTCTTTTTTTTAAGATCCACAATAGTACAAGATCTTACCTATTACATTAGCTAGCGTTTAAATTATTTCTGTACAAAGATTAAAAGAATCTAAAAACTATCGAATACGTAGTCTATGTTGTTTACGCTCATTATACGAAACTTAGGTAATTTAGGACCTTCTCACTAAATATCTAATATGTGGTAGCTCTACAATGCAAGTGAAGTTGAGATTAAAGTTTCAAATGCTGTTCCGATACGAAATTGGAAATTAAACAATGCAGTGTTCCGATGGATTGGGAATTGGTCGACTGCAATTAAAAGTTTCAAATGCGACGCATTTGGAAGGGTTAATTTTGTGAAAAAAAAGTTATTATGCGGAAAAGTCTAATTTGACAAAAAATAATAACAGTAAACAAACTTTTATTTTATGGACTTAAACTAAGGACAATAAAGACGAGTATTCTCTAGTGATATACATATTATTATGAGTATTTTACAACGTATGCGAACGAATTATGATCGAATCGAAGTCGTTTTAAGAAAAGGCCATGGCAATCTGACGCGCTTCTATGAAAGTAGAAGAAAGGAAAGATGTGTGTCAGAATCGTAGCAAGTGGAAATGGTCTGTGCATACCCCAATAAGGAACAGGCTCTATGTACATATGTAGGTATGTATTTGGATTGCCTATCGTGGTGACTACGTTTATTTTGATTATTTAGAGTATAGTGATTACGACATGTCGTATTTAATCGAGGGAAGGTTTCTGTCAAGAAAAGGGCTGTTAGCAGACTGATGATGATTATGATGGTGGTGATAAAATTCAAAATTGAAAGATACATTAGAATTACTTTAAAATACTTTCAGCTATTTTCGTCATAATACATACGCGAATATAACTGACTGAATAAGGGGCATGGATTTTTCTCCACCCAACCAATGATAATATGTAAACATTAGTTACGTACGTATTCCGAATACTGGCCGAAAGCAATAAAAATGCTGACGTTTTGACGTTTCAATTTCCCTCCATTTTTGATTCGGCATTGCTGCAATTTGCTTTATACTGTCAGCGTTTTTATTCGTTTATCTGTATAAACGGATTCCGGCTTATTGGTTTCGTTCGTTTGGTTAAATGTTTTAATGTAATTATGTGAAATATTTGTATATTTTACATCATTGTGTTTACATTTCCTAAAAATGTATACACCGATCAAATGCCTTTCTTTAGGCATATCATCGTGCTACTTATGCTTATTTTTTAAGCTATATACATAAAGGGATCATAAGTGCAAAAGATGACATGCTGACCTTTTTAAATCTTTTGACGAAAAGCTGCATTTATAATAGGACTGATAACAAAGTTGAATATTTTAGATAGGACCTGCACTTAAAATAAATTAGAAATAAGTTTCAACAATGCAACTTAATATAGCGTAAAATTAATAATAAGATGTAGTTTTGTCGAGGTCTTTTCGGTGTCATCATTTCAGTCTACCACTACTTAGTTCACTACTGAACATAGGCCTCCCCCATATATTGCCACATATGTACGTGGCTCTCATTTTGGGAGGATTTTACCATAGTTGCCGCGGTTGACAGGCGGGTTTGCAACCGCAGTTTATTTATTCAGATGTTCCAGGACGATGCTGTTGCCCATCTCCTGGTTTTCATTTTCCCTTTGTCGACTTTTACGACACCAACGGGATGATATGGGGTGGTAGATTCTCTTAAGCCGCAACCACAAGGCACCATTTTCAGTGTGCATTATCATATTTCATCTTCATCAGTCTGTAAAAAGTTAGGACTGCTGGAACTGGACTGGTTGGAAAGCTGAACTTTTTTGCCTTTTTTACTCTTGCTTTTTCGGTCATTAGGATTAGGTAGGTACCATCTAGAATACCTAGGAAGTCATCTTCGCATTAGATCAAGCAGGTAAGTAGTACTACACTTAAGTTTCGCCATCTAACATAAGCAAAAACAAAAATACATTTTCTAAGAAATCCTACGCTTATTAAATCGGGTTCCTCTCTCTCTAAGTGAACTGTAGACCGAACTAACATTAAGATTTAAGTAAGGGACAGCGAAAGTAGAATCACTTCGTAATTACAGACTGACAAATGTCCGGGTATTAGGAACACATGTGGCACAAGTTCCGGGTACAGTGGGGGACGATCGGGATGAGTTGGGGGGTCATGCCCCCACATTAGGCTAATTTCGCCGATGGATAGTTTTGGATATGAATCTGTACGATATCTTTAATTGAAAATTAAATTTGTTGCAAGATAGTTATGATTATGAATTAAAATTAATCATATCGTTTTTGTTTTATATGTGCTTAAACTGGAATTAAATTATTAATAATTTTAATAAATTTACTTAATAATTTATTTAATAATTACTGGTGGTAGGATTCCCATGCAGGAATCCGTCTAGGTACCTAGGTGTGTACCTAGTAGTGTGCAAACATTACTGTGTTTCGGTTTGCAGGGCACTGAGAGCTAGTGTAATCACTGGGCATATGATACTTAAGAACTGATGTCTTAGGGTGACGGGCGCATTGTGTTGTCACTCTGTTCTGGGTGACACAGCATTTGTTATGGGCAGACGGTGCACTTACCATCAGGTGATCGTTTTGCTCGTTCCGTCACTATTATCAAATATAAAAAAAATTAATAAAAAAAGTAAGTTTAAAAAATTTAAATGCACGTACACATGGCCGCGCTTTTTTCCTATATAAAGGGGTAGGCAGAGGCTACACACGTATCCCACTTTTCGCCTTCGTGGGGAAACGAGACCTCTCGGGTGGTAAACCACGTCGCCGCCATTATTGTAGGAGTCAAAATCTTACTCCATTATTTCATAATATGGCATTGTTCTGCACGAATGAAGGCTGTTCCTCAGTCGCCTCGACACCGCGATAGGAAAGAGGTAGGCGCTATTCTACTCTGCCGGACACCTATCGGCACAAAGCAAATAGTTATAAAATTTATTTTTTATTTAAGATCCTAAAAAATAACTAGTATTAGTTTTTGATGAACATACTGCAATATAAACTGTTATAAAGTATGCAACAGAAGAGCTGAAATAATTTGAAAGTCATACAAAACTAATTTAAGTTACATCAGAAGTATATTTTATGTGTTACTAAGTTTTCGAAGAAGTTCTCTTTTCCTATTCTTAGCAATGATTGCAATAGATGCCACGCTATACTGGTGGGATGGCAACCGCAGTTTGTATAGCTTTTCCTTTTTTTAACTTTTCTTTAACTACTTACTTTTCTATTCCTCTTTATTAGCTTTGTCCTCTGCGGGACGTTATCCTTGTAATTACGAAACACTTTTGATAACCTAGTACAATTTATGATCTTCGATATATGATGAGCCACGGTAGCAAGGCACTCGAGTTACCTGAGTTCGATTCCCGGTGCCTGTATCGCTAAAATTGTTGCTGATTACGAGATTGATGGTGGAGGAATATCATGAGAAAACCTTTTTGTAATCAAACCTATGTAAATGTGAAAAATAAAAAATAGTTCGACTACTTGTAAGGGTTGTACCAACCCGCACTGGGGCAGCTTGGCGGACACTTCTCCAAAACTTTCTTAAAATTAGAAGAGACCATGCAGTAGGACTTTATTTATTTTTTTACTTTGTTAGGTGAATATTTGATTGTGTAAATAGTAAGCAAATAAATCACGCATTTATTTGTATTGTAAAGATAAGAAACCATTGCATAAACTTCAAATTATTCCTGAGGTACTAACATTATAATGCAACATTGTATAATTTCCAGTGTCACATATTCCCACATCGCCGTGAGTACAGTAAACATAATAGACACCGTATCAAATTGAATCAACCGAATGGCCAGATAAATAGAGCTCTTGAAAACATAACTCGTTCGTCTTATCGACACGATTACCATGCGTTATAAGTAAGTAGAAAGGTCAGATAAGATTAGTTATTTGCTGATTTGCCTTGCCACGTAGATTAGCAATGTGTATGGTACTTTCAAAAGCCCACGCGACGCCTACATTCTGGTCTTCTCATGCTTGTGCTTATGACATATTGTTTGAGCGTGGGAGGTTTGAAGTGATGAGTGCTCAATTAATTTAGCAGTTCAAAGATGAACCCGTGACCATGCGTGAACAAAATAAACTATCGATTTCGTTCTTCGAAACTCCTTACCAATATGAATTGGTAAATGATACTTTTCAAAAATGTCCTTCAGGTTGTGAGAAAAACACGACGAAGTAACTTTTTATTATTATACATTTTTGATCTATTACAAGATTCATTTTATTACTTATTTAGAGTGAAATGTTCTACTTTTATCTATAACAGCCTTTTTACATTAGACAACATCGTAAGGACGCAATTACTTGAATACTACAATCCTCCCACATAACTTAGTCATATTTATGCGAGACCATTAAATTTTCAATAAAGGAGAGCGGGCCACATATTCTGGCATATTCTGAACCATTATAATTTTGATACGGGTAAGGGATCGGCCAGTAGGAATTAACTTATCACGGCAGCACCGCATCTGCATACCTTAAACATTTATGTCAATGGGACGGATTTAGACGCTTTCAATTAATATTTAGTATGAAAAAACTATTTTTTATTGCGTCTATTGAATTTTACCTATATTGTGTGTGTTACATATTTTTTTCGCGGCTTTAACTTCGCTTTAAACCCTCAATACGATCTTCTTACTTAAGCGCTACATCACATATGGAAAGGGCAAACGCGTCAGGGTCCGTGTTTTTGCGGTTATACATATTTAATACTATTACGACTATTATGCTCTAACGGTAACTTCTCGCCGTCGTTAAAATTGACTTGAAGATCATTATCACCATAATTTATTTACATGGTTATATGACGTTCCACTTTTTCACTTATTATAAATATTCATATATTTGAAAAAAGATACCTTAAGTAGCCAAATTGTACAAAATCGGTCAAATGATGAGCCGGCGAAGCTCTTTACTTATATTGAACATCGGTTCGTTTGGCGCAGTGGCGAAGAAGATTGGTTTGTGCGTTACGAATCGCAGGTTCAATTCCCGTAAGGGACAAATATTGGTACACATAGTTGCCTACAGATAAAAAATTTAAAATGGCTAACGCATGAACCTTAAATACATTACTTTATAATTTCTTTAAACATTTTGTTCCTATTTCAGTTATTCAATAAATATTTTGTTAAATCTAATTGTATAAATAATTCGATGTCTTTTCAATTTCATTGGACATTTTTATAACTTTTGTGTGTTCTTTCTAGTCTATTGTAAACTACGTGAGACCAATGTTTTCCCTTGATGTAAAACAAGCAAAAAATAAAAATTACGGTTTTTAAAATTAATTATCAAATAGGTACACCTAGTGTTTATGAACTACTCGGTACTAAAAAAACTTCTGGTACAAGTGCTGAAAAAAACAAGAGAATAATGTAGATAAAAGTTCTGAGTTTGCTGCTACACATATATAAATACTAGTAATTGCATCAAAATAACGAGTGGCTAACAAATAAAGAGAGCATAAAAATTTGTTCAAAGATGATTCCAAAAGTCGGCTTCATTCGAATGTCGTAGTTAGTTACGTAGTTGTTCTGAATTTATTTGTGTGATAAAAAGTAATAAAAAGAAAATAAAAAAAATATTTTCTTATTGGTTTCTTTAGAGTCGTTCCATTTGTTTCACGTTGTAAAATACATGCAAAAATTTGTCAGGTTTAATCATTCACAATTATCAATTTAATCAATTTGTTGTGATTACCGTTAATTCAGTCCACTCAAACGTCCCGGCCACTAATTTAATGAATAAGTAACATTTTAGTGTCTGTATTTTTAATTCAAAATAAAGTTTCTAATTTCGTCCCTGCTGCCACCCCAGCTTCGGACATGGGAGGACTTAAGACACATATCTCAGACAGGGATGCAAGAAATGCCCACACCCCAATATGTAGATTTGTACCTCCTGCTAATGCTGGTCATTATTAAACGCTGACTCAATGTTTTTGATACTTGAGATCGTTTTATTTATTGGGTGCGCATTTCCTATCTTCTATTAATATATATACATACATACAGTCTCGCCGTTTTCCCATATAAAGGATAGGCAGAGGCCGTACACGTATCTCACTTTTCGCCCCAGTGGGAAGCGAGACGTGACGGTTGGCGAACCACGTCGTCGCGTTTTTGGTACGATTCAAAAAATTCTTACTCCCTATTGCGTTCCCACGAGCAGTATAGTGACTAGCATTGCGTATTATGGTATTATTCTGTACGCAAAAAGGCTGTCCGTACGATACCTGAATCGCCTCTTACGACACCTAGATAGAAACGATTTAGGTGCTATTCTACTCTGCCGGACACCTATCGGCAAATATTTTCTATCAATTGGAATTCAAATAGAGTTTACAATTAAAAATATTAACCTGTGCTCTACTTTCCAGCCAGCGCAAGTAGTCTGACAACATATTAATGTATAGATACAATTTTTAAATTGTTTAAAAAAGTGGGTATGTATGTTATTTAAAATGTTTAAAGTTAACGTTATTAAGGAAATAATATTGATGAAGTGTTTTAAATTAATTGTTAAATTATGTTTTTACTAAGAATTTACATAAAATCAATGAAATAATATCAATCTATATAATAATCCTTTACGAGAAAACTTTTTTATGCATATTGCGCGCACGGAGGAGTGTGAGATTTGGCATACTTAAAGTTTGTATGAAGTAGAAACGAGAAAGCTAAAATTTATAGATAATAATTGTGACAAAAATATTAAATTGAATAAAATAAAACATTCATCATTTCATCATAATTTCTCATAATATAATTTATTATGAGAATATATAATTCACTGAATCAAGTATTTTTTTAACGGATTGTATATATGAATTTATATTACAAGGCATACACATTTTTTTTTAATAACTAACACAGTTGCTGATCAAAATTTACTTTTTTAATCATGTTTCGGGACTTTTTTGATTCTAACTATGAGTGAAAAAATATACGCAAACTATTATCACTAAAAATTCCAAAGTTCTTAAATCCGAAAAATCACAGGAATATCTGCATTGCATTTATATCCGAAATTTTTTACTAACAATATTTTTAAATGCATTATTTAATATTAAAGTATTAAAACTAACAAGTCGTGCACGTTCCAACATACCTCTACCCAATCAGCACGCTGCGAATGTTTTGTCTGTTGTTGGATATTACCAAGTGTGCCATGTGACAGTCCCGAGTCTTGCGCCTCGTGGCTCGGTGTATGGCTCGAATATCCCTCATTGCGGACGACATGTTTCGATTGAGACAACCCTTTTAGTCTAAGAGACTGCGATGTGATTTTCACAACTTTTAACATTACTTTTAACATACGAGTACATATAATTAAAGTCTGCATTGTAAGAACGTCAGACTACTCCATTTTATCGCTATAATCTTGGTACTTGGTACTTTTATTTACAAATAATTTTACTATGTTCCATAATTGCTTTCTTATGTATTGTTATTCAATATTATAGTCGTCGATATAGACTATTTTTCGGCAAATAAAAAGTTGTCGAAAGGGTAACCACTAATACTTCAAGATCCTAAACAACTAATTACTTTTGTTATAATTTTACATTCTGTTAGGATTTGAACCCAGGAATGCATGTCAGACATGTGCTCACACTTTGTTTATATTATTTGCGAACCTCACATATTTTTTAGATTGTATAAAATAACGAGACGAGGAAAACGTTCAACGGATGGTAAGTGAAACGTCTGCACACAACAAATGCTGTGTCACCCAATCATTTCTGGGTGCACACTCTGTCCGTCACCCTGGGATATCAGTTCTAAATCTCATATGACCAGATGATTACACTAGCTCTTATTACCCTTCAGACCGAAACTCAGTAATGTGTGCACACTACTGCTTCACGGCGGAATCACTGGCCTGTGGTGGTACATACTTAGACGGATTTCTGCATAGGAATCCTATTGCCAGTAAAATTATAAAATAATATTGATTTTTATATAATTAAGATGTTCTTTAAATGAGTAATGTAAAATAAAGTTTTAGATCTTAATAGATCAATTAGAAAATCACCAATAAAGCTCTGCATCCTAACAATTTATTTACAAACTTGTTTTTATATTATGTATCTGCTACTCGAATGTTTTTCAATATTTCATTACCTATAATGCTAATTTAAAGTATTTTAGCAAAAGAAAAGTTAATTTAAATCTAAATGTCTTATATGATTGTAGACTTCTCACATATCCGAAAATAATTTTATCGCAATGGAAATAGCACACAAGTCACACGGCAGCTCCTGCACTATTACATCGTCTCAAGATACTGTCCTTAGGGTTGTCCAACGCAGATACCAATAATATAATAATATGAACACTGCGATTGTCGTATGAGTCTGAGGGAATTATTAATGCTGGTCTGCACACGGCGGGGACGGATTCAATATGGGTTTATTTAAATAGTTTCTCTAGACCGTGCTTGATATTAGTCTTCTTAAGACATTGATTAAGTTCAGGCGATTGGCTACGAAATTTGACTAAGGGGTCTTATGTGAATATACAAATGGTATAACGATTACATAATATTTGATAAAGCGGTATTTCTGTGCACTCCATGCAAAAGGATTTTATTGTAGTTGCGGTACTATTGATTCATTCAGTGATGATAATTGCAACTGTATTGTCGACTGCTTGATAGTTTTCTACTCATAGGCCTCTCACATGATTGGGGGATAAGTCGTAATAAATATGCCTAGAAGGCGAATTAGTAGCAGACTTCTCGTACTTTAAAAGTTACTGGGTTACCTATGGGGCCTGTCTGGAAAATTAAGTTTAATTTCTGGCATTTTTGGGATGATCATTTTGCCATCTGTCGGAAGCTATGAGATATTTTTGCTTGACTTGTTGACCTTGCTTGACCCACTGTATAAAATAGGGTGCCAGAATATCTAAAACCAGTAACGACTGTACTTGATAGTCGATACCGGCTTATTAAGGTTATTACTGTATCCCATAAGGGGTAGTCAGAGACTGGGCACTCACTGCAAAAACAGATGACTGCCACAATCCACGTTTCACCAAAACAATATAATGCACTGTAAACAAACCTGCTGTAAACTAGCTATTACATAGATTTTATACGTTTCATTATTCAAAAGAAGGCACAAAGTAAAGTGATACTTGACGCGTGTTAGTTAAAGTAAAACTTTTTGACAGCCCTTATCCTTCCATCGCAGAAGGAGCCGGACAATGAAATATTCGCTCATTAGCCCGTCTACTGATTAATTGGCTTTCTTACTATAAGTGTGGAGTGTTACTGACAGCGGATCTTCATAGAATTTTGCTTGTTAATATTTTTCATGTATATTTGTGTATGAGACAGCAAATGTTTAAGTTAAGCATTAACTGATTAAAAAAATAAATGATTATATGCATAACGAAATTTACAACATGACAGCCTCTTTTTCCTACATTTTCACCTGCATGTTACTAAGTAATTTTACTCTCCATTTTCGCTCTTTACCAATCTGTGCTTTTAGAAAAGAGTAACCTGATAAGCTACTCTCATTAATAACTATTACGGATTATTTTCTACACGAAATATGTAATATCAGTAATGACGATACACGCAACAGAACTATGGCAAACAACATAGCCCGTTAGGGCTTATTTACCCTAGTTCTGCTACGTTTATCCCTAGTTCTGCTACGTTGACCCCAGTTTTTCCGTGTATATACCATCATTAGATCAAAAAGCTGATGTGGAAAAGAGCCGGCAATTAGCTCGTAGAACTGATAACAGTTGGAGAAGAAAAAAGGGAGTACCGGCAATCACAGTATAGAACGAACACCAAAAGATGAAGCGATTATGTACGGTTTTTTTTTTTTTGGAAATCGATGAATGCTAGTGGCTGAGTTGCGATGACAATGAATGTATATTTTTTATAGTCTACGATTGACTTAAAGCATATTTTAAGTTTGAATTAAAGCTAGAACGGTAGCTACAGTTTACAATATCGCTACAGGCGTTACAGATCGCTCGCAGTATGTCCAGACTTAACAAGTCTAACCCATTCTATTGTTTATATAGTAGATATTATAATGTGTTTTGTCGGTAGTCTTGTTTGCGATATGGGCCTATTTATAAGCTAGATAAATTAGTTAGACAGGGCATGCATAGTTAATCGGTTACGTTTTATACTCGTAAGATCTTGTTTGATATTAAAAGGCAATTTTATTAAAGCTCTTCTTCACTTTTGTGATTAAATGTTGACTATATTTTTATACATTTAATATGGGAAGTAAGCAATTAAACATCCCACTATTGGACATTCTCCGCCTTTATTTTATGAGCCAGTTGTGGAAGAATCT
Source organism: Luehdorfia chinensis (assembly GCA_019845155.1). Classification (NCBI taxonomy): domain Eukaryota; kingdom Metazoa; phylum Arthropoda; class Insecta; order Lepidoptera; family Papilionidae; genus Luehdorfia; species Luehdorfia chinensis. The sequence goes on along the minus strand of JAHVAK010000003.1, from coordinate 5,510,234 downwards.
TAAATCGCCAAACTATTTCAGTTCGGACTAACGGACTGGACGTATCTTGACATATTTTTTATTACGAGTTATCACTGTCCACATCTGTTCTTAACACTAAATACTATTTTTTTTTCATTAAAAAATATTAAAGGCAATGTCTGGTCAAATATAAATAAAAATAAATTAGCTTTATGTTAATTATTGAGGCAGTTTGAAACATAACTGGGCACATGAGACTTAAGAACTTATGCTACTCTACTATACTCTCAGAGTGATGGGCATAGTGTGGTGTCACACTTAAATGTTCTGGGTGACTCAGCATTTGTTATGGGCAGACGTTGCACTTACCATCAGGTGAACTTTTTGCTCGTTTCATCACTTTATTCAATAAAAAAAGCAACAACGCATAGCTCTCATGATATGATAATGATAGATGGTATATTTAAATTAAAAAAAAACTTTTTTTAATAAATGTAATTATTTCTGTGTTTTTCTCATTTATTTTACCGTCATTAAATCATTAAATGAATAGTTTTCCAATAAATTCTTACTAATATTAAGAGTTTAAAATCCACCTTTTGTTACTCTATTCTACTCTCGACATTTCCATAATCAATATAATAATATATAAATCATTATCTAATATATGAAAAACTTAACCCCATTAATAAAACAAACAAATGAGTTAAGGGATTTACATATCGTTCGGTTTCACATGAACATAATTGTCGAATGCAGATGTCGCCAACCCGATCGAGATTAATCTTAACGAGGGATATACTATACTTATGCTAACAATGTTTTGGCGCAAGTCATAAGCTATTTGACGCTTAATGATGTATTTCCCATTAGATTTCTTCTAACCTATTAAATATTAAATGTCTTTTGATATTCTCTTAGCTGATGGCTATGGAGGTATCATAGTGGCACTAATGTGGTGGTAATGGAGTAAAGTAATAGTTTATTATACCTAACACGCAAACACAGAGACCCTCACTTAATCTAATCTACTGTAGCGACATCCATGTCGCCACATGAGAAGCTCAAGAAATATTTCATGCAATCCATAATCGCGCTATGAAAGTTTATGAGATTGCGAACTATATATACAACATCTAAATGTAACTTGTTGGAGGAGACGTCCTCCCAAGATCAGACCATTCGATCTGGCGGTTAGCTACCATTTTCCTTGGCACCATCATTCACCAAAATGGTGACCCCGGTGTGAACATCCCGCAGCCAGCTTCTCCGAACCACAGCAACAACGTCATCGGCAGCCATCGCAGTCACAGCACTAGACTACTGTCGGCACAACGCGTGCTTCCTAGTCTCTCAGCCATAGAGGTCACCAACGGGCGGCCCCTCTCCTCAGGCTAACTCCTGCGGCATCAACATCTGTCTCCATACGTCTCGACGCACTGAAGACCTGGTACACAGGTTCACCGCAACGCCAGACTGCACCTCATCGCCTGACGTCACAAGTTCTCCACGCTAACCTACGACTTCCAGTCTCAGCGGGGGAGTGATGTAGCGACATCCATGTCGCCTCATGGATAGCTCAAGAAATATTTCTTCCGATCCATAATCGCGCTGTGAAAGTTTTCTGAGATTGCGAACTATATATACAACATCTAAATGTTACTAGTTGGAGGAAACGTCCTCCCCAGATCACACGGTACGCGACACGGTAAACAATCACAGCACAATTGGATACGAACAGCAACAATTTGTATTTTTGCACAAATGTTCCGGTCCGGTCGGACTCCAATGATCCGCAACGAAGAAGTACACTAGGGTAGTCGAAGTCAAATCGTGGTGGTGAATGTATTTTAAAATGAGCTTGGGTAGCTTTGAAAGCTACCAAAGCTCATATTATTTTAAGCAGTGGCCGCCTCGATCCTTACAGCTGTTAGTACGCGGTATGGCGAAGCTGACTGGATTACGACCTCGGGTTCGAATTCCAGCCGGAGCTACTTGTAATATTTGCTTAAAAACACATTTCGTTGGGTTTTCGTTCTTTTTCGGGTCTAGTTGTGGGAAGAGTGAGTGCCCGTGTGTTTGCACGTACACATGCGGCACTATAATATCTCCTGCGTTGATAACTTCCGACAGTATTCGGTAGTTGTCACCGTGATCGAAAATCATCATCGTTAATAGTAATATTACAGTTCTTAGTATATAATAGTCAAGGAGAGAAAGTCAATTTGCTAAGATCCGCATGCAAAATGTAAAATGGTGTGTATTACCTAGTTTTGAAGAGCAACGCCCGCCCTCCCTCAACAGCGTGCACAAGAAAACCAATACCCAGAACATTTCTGTGTGACACCAACTGCACCCGTCACCATGAGACATCAGTTCTTAAGTCTCATATGCCCAGTGATTACGCTAGCTCTCAGGGCCCTTCTCACTGAAACATAGCGATATTTGCGCACTACTGTTTCACGGCAAAATAACTGGCCCTGAGTTGGTACCTACCTAGACGGATTCCTGCGTAGGAATCCTACCACCAGTGGCAATGTCGCTTCCTTCCTCGCCAAGAACTTGTGGTAACTCAATACAACTAAAAACGTTTTTGTGGTACTTGAAAACGAACTCCCAGGGTTTTTATTGTAATAGAAAACGAACAAATCGTCCACCTGATCGTAAGTGAAACGTATGCCCGATAACTAATTCTGTGCCACCCAGTCTCGTCACCATGAGACATCAGTTCCCAGTAATCACAAACCCGGAACACAGTAAAGTTTGCTCACTCCTAGACGGATTCCTGTATAGAAATAATACATCCTTCAGTTGACTATTACGGGATATTCATACGCTGCCACCACCATAAACCTACAAAAACAAATTATTATTATTTTGTTACTAAAGTAAAGAACAAAGCGAGATCTCAAGTTCATCATTTGGGCGCAATCCAGACAATCCGTGTATTACACACGTAGGCTTCGATCTCGACAGATCACGTGATCGGGTTTAATCCTTAGGAACACGGGCATACACGAACACTGTAATCTGGGGATAAGTCTGCAAATATTGGTCGGTGGGATATGCGAATTTGCTTTCGTCCAAATACCTGTGTTATTGCGGAACGACTAAATTTCATAATAACGTTAGAATTAGGCCTCTGTTTTGAAAATTGTGTAGGGATAGGTGGCCGCGACTATAAGGACAGCTTTTGTTGTGGTTAGTGGCGTCTTTATTTCAACGTGATTTTTTATTTTTACTCAATTAATTGACACTGATTTTTTGTATTAAATAACTTCTAGTAATTTCATAAATAAAAAAATAAGTGATAATTCCATTTAATCTTCATTAAATATGTGGATGATATTATTAATGAATTGTTAGTACCTATCCTAGGAGTATGTCTGGTATATAGTTTCTAATTAAAGTTTTAGCTTATGTATATATATATATATATAATATTGAACAAACGACGGTGCGTTTTACGGGCATAAATTTTACGTGTAGAACACAAACAGTTCCGTAAACTAACAATTTGTGGTTCTGCAAGACCTGCAGCATATGATGTAATCCTATGCAGGAATCCGTCTAGGTAGGTGCCAACCCAGAGCCAGTTATTCTGCCGTCAAGCAGTAGTGTGCAAACATTACGGTGTTTTGGTCTGAAGGGCACTGAGAGCTCGGGTAATCCTCACTAGGCTCTCAGTGCCCTCCACAAACACATATGAGACTTAAGAACTGATGTTCAGTGTGGCGCAGTGTGGTGTCACACAGAAATGTTCTAGGTGACACAGTATTGTTTTGGATAGACGTTGTACTTACCATCAGGTGAACGTTTTGCTAGTTTCGTCACTTTATCCAATAAAAAATGAGCTGGGTAGTCAGACCACTGGGACACGGTTATTAAAGTCAAGCAGCAGTGTGCAAACTACTGTTTCGGTCTAAAGGGCGCTGTTAGTTAGTGTAATTACTGGCCACATAAGACTTACACACTGATGTCTCAAGGTTACGAGCGCAGAGTGGTGTCACATAGAAGTGCTCTGATACAATTATCAGCAAGTGAACAGTTTGTTGGCCATCTTTCATAAAAATATACTTTTTTGTGGCAAATTTTCTGACTCAGTGTCAGAGACATGGAGATAGCCTTAGATTAGAATCAAATAATTTTATGAATTTAAAAAGGACCAATTCTACACCAGGACCCACGGCATACTTTTAAGTCACCAGTGACGAAACTACATATGATTAATTAATGCTAATGGAAACGTACGACCCGTATACGGAATCATAATGAAATCCAAACATATTAATTTTAAACCCACATCTGTATTCCGAATCTAAACCGGTAAAGTTATGGAGCTGCCCGCAGATAGTTTGGGCACAGAGGTCATGAGTTGTGCAAATTGTCGGTACATTACCATACATTTACATATCACACGCTGTTGCCTTAAAATGTACGAGTGAAATAGGTTGGACCGCGTTCCCGAAGTTATATTTCTTTGATAAGTATTCAGATATTCCGCCGGAATATAAGTATGGCTTAAGTTTTCAGACATAAAGCATTTTGAATTTATTTTCACTTGGAAATCAGTATCTTGAAAACCTAAACAGAAAAATCTACCTTCTTGTTTTTTGGTAACGTAAACTTAATTGGAAACCTGATTATCTTCTTTTCGGCGGAGACTTACTATAAGCATGTATACTGTTTTCAAATAGTTAAGAAAGTATGAAGAATAAATAAACATTACTATAATTTTAAAAATCACAGACGACAACATAACGTGACGTATTAATGCTCCCCATGTTGTACTAACAAAATCCCGGAGGCGTGTAACCAATATATATTGACATGCTGATTGAAAATGAATAGAAATTCAATATATTGTCAATATCAGTCGCAAAAAGTAGACACAAAAAACGTACACATATCAAAGGAAATTAGTACGTAATACTTTCTGATAAGAGCAAAAGTACAATGGACTTTCTATAACGAGGGTAGATAGACATCGCAAATGATATAGATAAGTCGGCGCGTATATCCCGCCGGCGATCGGATTCATATCCGAATTAATAATCTCGATGTAATATGGGAACAACTCGTTACGTGCGATACAATTACACTCAAATATTATTTAGATTAGAGTGGGTATTATTTTTTAATTTTATAACTGTTAGGTCCTTCGTATTTCTCATAAATATGTTAAAAATGTTATCTTAATACTTACTAGAAACCTATATATAAAATAATCTAACACCATTGAAAATGTATATGTTGCGTAGGTGTTATGTTGGGTAACTCCATTATAATAAAGGAAAGAAAGTAAATTTGCCTAGTTTTTGAATAGTACCGCGCCTCCCTGCCTTAATAGCGTGCACAAACAAACTAATACTGCCACCGGGAGCCGCCACCATATACCATCCACCACCACAACACTACCATAAGCAATACACACTATTGAAGTCGACAACACGACACTTGTTTTCACCTCAAAACGAGACATTATCAAGTGATATTGACTTTATGATAATCAGCAGACAGCCGTTAGACAGTCAACCGCAGTTTATATTTTGTAATAAAATATTTATTACCTTATGTATACGATTTACGACTATTAAATACTTTGCACTAAAACATTTTTTTTTAATTGTATAAAGTGACGAAACGAGCAAAACGTTCACCTGATATTTGCTGTGTCACCCAGAATATTTCTGTGCGACACCACACTGCGCCCGTCACTCTGAGACATCAGTTCTCAAGTCTCAAATGCCCAGTGATTACGCTAGCCCACAGTGCCCTTCAAACCGAAACACAGTAATGTTTGCACACTACTGCTTCACGGCAGAATAACTGGCCCTGGGGTGGTACCTACCTAGACGGATTCCTGCATAGGATTCCTGCCACCAGTAAAAACATATCAGCGTTTTAACGACTTTGCTAGTATAAATAGCACGTGCTGTGTCGTCCTAAAACTTTTCTGTGTGGCACAACACTGCGCCCGTTCTCGTGAGGCATCAGTTCTTAAGTCAGGCATCAGTTGTTAACAGACCGAAACACAGTAATGTTTGCACTTCAATACTTCACGGCAGATTAACTGGTCTTGCGGTGGTACCCTATGCAAATATCCATCTAAGTGATGGATATTTATGGATACTATGCAAATATCCATCTAAGTGATGGATATTTGCATAGGAATTAAAAAAAACAGAAAAAAAACTACCAGTATCAAAAACCTGCAGAAAATGTTTCCAGGTATGTGCATATAATCACGACACATGATGAATCATAGTAGGGCAAAGTTTGGTTTACGAAAATTTTGAAATAAGAATGGGCTAAGACGGCTCCGTGAAAGGCATAGTGCTAGTAGCACTTTACGCCTCTATATTAAGATAACGTGTAGAGCGTATTGTCCCAATAGTATCCTAGAACCAGCTATGACTGGCTATCATAGATAATACTTCAAAATAGAAAATAATCTTCCTCCTCCTTCTCTATCTTTTTAAACCAAAATGCATTAAATATAAATACTTTTTTACAAAATATAGCGCATCCGTTTATTTTCGTAGCTGAATTCGATATTAGATAGATCCAATTTCCGTATCATCGTGTTTTGATATTAAACCTCCAAGACTAATGTGATGCAAACGTGTGATTCCATTCCTCCGTTACTTAAGAATCGATGTGTCTAAATAAACCAGTCTAGATATTATTGATTCGCTTTCAGTTTTCAATATTCTCGCAACTTTTATCGATAGATTCATTTACTCGTACTAGAAAATTTAATGACACTATTATTACTTTAAGGGCTAATTTCACCGTAGAAACCAAACGCGATTAGTTCGAGCTAAACTCAGTTTAACTGTTAACTGAGTTCAGGGCTACTGTTTGCATGTCAATAAAATCGATTGAACGCAAGCGGTTCAAATTCTGAACGCCCAATTTTCGACCTTTAACTCTATAAACAGTGAGAACTGTCATTGTCAATTGAAAAATACGTAATGGATCGAACTTTTGTATAAAAATGTGACGACATTTCGTGTCAACTTCGTTTTCGTAAACGCGATTAAAGTGAAGCTAGTGAAATCGGTTAGATGAAAACCGAGATCAAATTATATATTCGAATTTAGTTAAATAAAACGTGGTTTTATTAAACTTGGTTTCCAAAGTGGACGGTGAAATCGACACTAAGAAGTAACGGTTGTAACCAACCGTGTAATAAAATAACTGTGGTAGCTTTGGCTCTACACAGAAATGTTCTGGGTGAAACAGCATCTGTTACGGATCATATGAACATTTTGTGTGTGTGTAACACCACACTGCGCCCATCAACCTAAGCCTATCATCTCTTATGCTCCGTAATTACATTAGCTCTGTGTCCTTCAGATCCGAAACACAGTAATGTTTGCGTTGCACACTACTGCCTAGACGGAATCCTGCAGAAACCCTGCCACCAGTAAAAATTCGTCCAGAGTTCGAAATAATAAAATTAACTGAATAATAAGAAATAATAAAATTAACATCGCTGCAGTTGAGCATGACATCACTGTCACCTAGTTTCTAACCACTGGCTACGGTCCTAGTGGCCAGAGTCCCCTGGGGGCCTACTACGAAAACAGAAGTATTAAGTTTTGTATCGATTCGAAAGCAACGACCTATTACCGAATTCTTTCGGATTCAATTTCTACAGACGGCCTTCCTTCAGGATCCATAGGCAACCAAAAGACAGGGTGATATCGTGGTAGGAAACGTACGATCCGTCAGCCGAAACTTCGTACTTAGATTTTCGTAGTAGACCCTCTGACTTCTATTTGACGTGTTCTGGTTTCGAATACTAGCCGGAGCCACAAATTTGAGCTTAAACACAAATTGTTGGTGTTAGGGTCTGGTTGTGTTGTGATCGTCCTCGTGTTTCTGACACTGCATCTTAGCCTACCTCCGATCCTATCGCATAAGCGTTACGTCGGGCGGGGAGAGGTAGGTAGTGAGCGCCTCTGTGTTGGCACTCCTGCGCAGTTGATAGCTCCCGACAATATTCGGAAGTTGTCGCCGTGGTCGAAATCGGCCAGGAGAATATCTTCATCATCGTTTATAGATATTATCTAGTTTTTTTATTAAATACTAAACTACTACTAAATTATTTGTTTGTTATGCTCTTTTATTTTCAGACAACTACTTCGTTAGCCTACACAAAAATAAAGTATCTATTAAACAGTTTATATGCAACAACTTTACACATTAATCCCCAATAATCCAACACAGAACGCTAAACTTCACATGTTGCAGTCAGACGGCTCAGTTTGGCAACTTTTAATCCGCTCCCCTATTCCGGATAGTCGCCACGGAGCTTTCGTTTCTACATCATTATAACGCCTAGATAGCACTCGAGATACCAAGTTGATCGTTCAAGCAGAGTTCAGAATAAGAGGCCGGTACTAGAACGTCGCAAATCTCACGTATTTGATCGCCCGTTACTCGCCACACCGAGTATTGTTACATGTGCTAATGATAACCTCATAGAGCAGTTAATACCACTCAAAACTAAACTTTGTCTAACCATAACAAATGCTGTGTCACGGCAGAATAACTGGCACTGCGGTTATACCTACCTAGAGGGATTCATACATAGTAATCCTACCACCAGAAAAAAAATCATTAATTTTGTATATTATAACCTCACATTCTAAACCAGTAATTTAAAATAAAAAAATAGACATAATTATTTAATCAAAGAAGTAACATGCCGAAACGAGTTTAAATTACTTTCTCTTTAATAAACGAATTAATTTTGCTAAAATGGTTGCCATGATTATCTGCTAACATATTTATTATTTACATATTTTTAAAGATACATATTTTTCTTTAGAAAGGTGGTTAAGAGGCTAAAAGAGGGGTTAAGGGTTTTTTCGTGCTTTTAAACTGGCACAAACAATCCAACAATTGACCCGAAAAAATCCAGCTTTTTCCAAAAAAAAAATATCACCATTCCTCTGCTGTGGATTGGCATGTTTGACTTTAGACTTTTTTACCAATCCTATATTATTATTACAATTGTTTAATAAATTGAAATAAATGAACCCGCTAGTTTTCTTCCAGATTATTTTATAGGTCTGTGGAATTTTCAGTCTTTAGAAAAAGTATGTACATACTTTTTTTCTTTTAATCTTTTGTAATACGATATCATCTAATATTGGACGACCTAAGGGCAGGTTATTTATTCTTATCTAGTCATATTCGTCACGGAAGTCTAATCTTTGCTATTTATTAAATATCAAACTTAAATTATAAATTGAAGCGTCAGAAAAAATTATAAATATTAAAACCGCTTGACGCCTTTCGCCGTTTTTTTAAGACTTTTTGGTTTCACTAGTGATTTTCACCTCGTAGAATATCCAGATAACACCATGGTAATATCAGCTTCAGCATAATGCAAATATTGGATCACATTATGTGTACAAATCAAATAGGCTGTGTATCGGCAGCCAATCAACAATTTCTAGATGTTTGCTCGACGGCTCGGTACGTGCTCATCTTGCAGCCAGTCTCGGTATGTTAACATCGTACGACTTCGGATGACTCATCTCAAGTATTTTCTCAAATATCTATACGGACGTTGGGCGTCTCCATGTTCTAATTGAGTTACCTATTCGAGATTAGCACTGTTTGTTTAATTATATTATATTTTGTTGATTTGATTTAATTCTAGAATTTCCGTTGAAATAGGGCTCCCCCATAGATTGCCACAAAAGTTTGTAGCAGTTTATTTAATCAGATGTTCCAGGCTGCCCATATTCTTGTTTTAATTTTCTCTCTATTGTCTTTTACGACTCTTCATGAGATGGGGTGGCAGGTTCTTAAGCCGCCAACACACGGTAAACGATCAAAAGTTTTAAAAAATATCCCGCTGTTCAACACAGGCCTACGCTTAATTTTGATATTAAGAAGGTAAATACACAGAAAAAGGCGAATCAAAATTAAACAAAAACATCTTTTGTTGTAGTTCAATAACTTCCGGCTTAATGGATTTGAACAATAAAATAATTCTGCAAACTGAAAATAATTAATCACGAACATCTGTAAATAATATGCAATTGTTTAAATTATTTCACCAGATAAAAACTAGATTTAAACATATCTTACATGAATCAAATTATGTTCCAATATAATCCCCTTCGTTGTTTTGAACTCGAAGTCTTAACAAGTCAACTGAACTAGACACAATATTGTACGCCGCGATACGTTATACATGTTAAGCGTCTTCTGGAATATACCAACATGAAAATGGTTATTGCGTGAACATTAATGTAACTTCAATATTGCACCTTATTGTGATTATATATTTCAGATACAGTTAAAGATTATCATTATCATCATTTACAAGGCTTTTTGCAACGTCTGCCCATAACAAATGCTGTGTTATCCAGAACATTTCTGTGTGGCACCACACTGCGCCCCTCAACTTGAGATATTAGTCCTTAAGTCTCATATGCCAAGTGATTACACTAGCTTTCAGTGCCTTTTAGCACGAAACACAGTAAAATTTGAACATAGTAGTGTGCTTTTAGCAGCAAAGCAGTAGCTTCTCACAGCAAAATAACTGGCCTGCTGTGGAGTACCAGGTAGGGGTACTGGTAGGTAGATATACCAAGACGGATTCTTGCACAGGAATCCTACCACAAGTGAAATTTAAATAACGACTTCCTTTTTCCAACGAATTGGTAGTAGATTCCTATGCAGGAATTCGTCTAGGTAGGTAACCCCAGGGTCAGTTAGCCCCAGGGCAGAATAAGTGGCCCTGTAGTGGTACCGCAGGGCCAGCAGTGCACAAACATTAATGTGGTTCGGTATGAAGGGTACTGATAGCTAAAGCAACTGGGCATATAAGACTTAGAGCTGATATCTCAGGGTGGCGGGCGTAGTGTGATGCTACACAGAAATGTTCTGGGTGACACAGTAATTGTTATGGGCAGACGTTGCACTTATCATCAGGTAAACTGTTTGATTTTTGGAGTAAAATATGTGTTTGTGTTATCTTTCTAGCCATTTTCGGATATGGTAGTTCATGCCTGTAATTACCAGATATATGAAATCGACCACTCATTACCTATTTTAGTTATTTACAGATTAGAATACAAATACTTGACAAAAACGTTCACTGCGCCTAGGTTCATCCTAAAAAAACATTTAATTTTCTCAAATAGACTATTTATAGCCTTATATTGAGTACTGATTTCTAATATTTACCCGAAACCGTGTGGTGGTGAGTTAAGATAATCTACCACCCCATCTCGTCCCGTCGGTGTCGTAAAAACCGACACAGGGAAAATGAAAACCAGGCGATGGGCAGCAGCATCTTCCTGGAACATTTAAATAAACTGCGGTTACAATTCCGCCTGCCGAACGTGGCAACTATGGCACAATCCCCCAAAATGAGAGTTAAATTCTTTTGTGGCAATCTATGGGGCAGGCCTATGCTCAGTAGTGGACTGCTGATAGACTGGATGATGATGATGATATTTAAACGAATTATTATACAATTAATAAAGCTAATTTGACGGATTTTGAATACATTCGTACAGTCACGCCTTTTTTCCAAAAAAGCTGAGGCCACACACGCAGCTCACTTTTCGCACCCGCGGGAAACGAGACAACACAACGGCGAACCAAGTCACCGCCATGGTACGAGTAAAAAAAATCTTAGTCCTCATTGCGTTTCCACGAGCAGTATAGTGACATCATTGCATATATGGTGTTATTCTGCACGAGTAAATGCTGTCCGTAGGTACAATACCTTAGTCGCCTCTAACGACACCTCGGTAAGAAAGACATAAGTGCTATTCTAGTCTGCGGAACACCTATCGGCTTTATCGACTGCCAAAACCTATCGGGATATCATAGTTAATCCAGCGTAGGCACTATAAGATCAGACAAAAAATAATCAAACGCGATTAAATTCGTAAAATTACTTTTATAAAATTATCAGGAATAATCTTTGATTTAAGAATCAAGGAAATGCATAGTTAATCACCACATCTTGAATTGAAGTTGTTACATAAAAATAAGTAAAGGATAAGTAAGTTGCAGAAAGAGTGGAATCTCGAGCTAGCCATGATAGCGTGATTGCCAAGCGTACTTACTTATAACGGAATGAATGAATATTTGAATGATAAAATGATTATGGATGAAGCATAAAAAATACAAAGATAATTAAGTGACGGAGCGCAAGTTGCTAATTTTCCGAATAAAAGTAATTTTACTGGTTTTAACGAGTCCGTTTTTACTGCAAAATAACCTGACATTTCTAGCCACTTTTGACTACGTAAAATTAGGTTTATTCAATCTTATCTTATATGTTATACCTACTATAACAAAACTGGAGAGTTTGTAAGTTTGAACGCGCTAATCTCAAGAAATTACTTTACCGATATGAAAAAATATTTTGCGCATTAGACAGTCCGTTTATTGAAGAAGGTATTTATATATATTGTAAAAACTTCTTGCTAGGTCAAGAGGAGCCCACTCAGAATCGAGCATTACCGAGAAGAGCCCAACGTCATGTGGCCAGAGAATATTTGTCGCAGCTGGCTATATTTGCGTAAATATATGAAATCATTTTACATTCTCAAAGTGTTATCTATTTAACTTCAATCCTTAAAAATAATTAGCTGAGCACGAGCAAAAATAAAACGAAACTTTTTGTTTTTATTATAAACAAAGCATGCACGAACAATATAGATTGCACTGTAATGTGGAAGTATATTGCGTTAATGCAATTTAATCTGCCCGCACGCATCACGAGCTCGCCCACGCGTGTTTCTCCACACGAGTAATAAAGCCAGTTATCCACTAAGATTAAGTTATATAGTATTCAGAAAATTATAATATTACTCAAAACTACATTTCATCAAGGTCAAGGGTGTACAAAGTCCTAGTGGGGGGAGTATCGTTTTTAGTAAATTATGTGCGAATATGTGTGACGAGACGAGCAAGTCGTTAGACTGATTGCAATTTGCACGCCTACCCACTAAAGCCTTGTACTTACAAAGTTGTCATGGGAAACTTTGACGCTAAATGGAAACACAAAACGGCTGTGATTATCGTCCCGCTCGTATTTTGAAGAAAAATTCGGCATAATTCTGTACTCGTGAAGACACGTGGCTCATGGGAGGCGAATTAAATAAAATTAGGTTTTTATTGTTTCAATGAAACCAAATAATAAATAAATATAACAGCATTATCTTATTATTGGCATACTCTGTACTATTAGCTCGTCTTATCACGCTCTTTAATAAAAAAATATAACCTAAAATGTTTAATTATGAACCAAAGTACTCCATTTTTTGACTGACTCGTTAACGGTGTCCGTTCATAGTTTTTATAAATTCAAATGGTCATGTTTTAGTATCTATTTATAACTTTACCTATTAAAAGTCATTTACCAAATTTATTGTTTTTGCCCTTCAAGATAAAAATAGCATTAGTAGCTTCAATATTTATATGGAACTTGCATTATACAAGAATGTACGTGCTAAAGTAATTTAAACAAATGGCCGTACGACAGTGTGTGAGAAAGCCGAGATAATCAAGCTCACTACGAAAATTTACTCTTCAGTGTCCCTTAAATATTTATGAGTCTATTTTAAAACGCCTATATGTTTAATATAGCTTGCACACTATTTACTGTTGAACGTGGGCTACCCCAAATTCAAAGGTTTTGTCGTAATTCGATAGCTAAAAATGGCAATCTAATTCCAATTACAGAAGCTTCGCACTTTAGATACTACTTCCCAGACCGGTCTGCTACTTAGTAAGGGTAACTTAGTAATCGAAATATATAATGATGAATATTTTTAAAAGCTTTTAATTTGCTTATTGTGTTGTCAATCTACTTGGAATCGTGCAAGTCAATTTTATACCTGTTCCTGTGACAAGGCCAGAAATTTTCCACACATTACAATTATGTTGACAAAAAATTTTGATAGACCTGACATGCTGCTGCAGCCAGTATCGCCTTCTCGTTAATAATGTATGTAAGAAATATTTCTAAGTAGCCCAGGGCCAGTTATTCTGCCGTCTGCCGAAGCAGTAGTCTGCAAACATTACTGTGTTTCGATCAGAATGGCACTAAGAGCTAGCGTAATCACTGGGCACATGAGACTTAACAACTGATGTCTCAAGGTGACGGGCGCAGTGTGGGTGCCACTAAAAAGTTCTAGGTGATACAGCATTTGTTGTAAAGCCGTAGTGTGCAAATATTGGTGTGTTTCGGTCTGAAGGGCACTGAGAGCTAGTGCAATAATTGGGCATATGATACTTATGACACGGGGGGACTGATGGCTCAGGGTGACAAGCGCAGTGCGGTGCCACATAATCTGCAATGTGGCATCTGCGAATAAAACTGCCATTACCATGTGTATGAATTTAATACAAAACCATTTATTTTAATTATTTTTACAAAATTATTAATTATTTATGCAAATTAATAAGGTTCTTGTGATGTCTCAACATTTCCACATGTTCAATAATTATGAACTACAATGCATTCTTGTAAGCGTTTAAATATTTTAGTGTAAGAGTGACATTCATGAAAGCTTTATTTTGTAAAGAATTAGTTGCCATAGTAGTTCTGTGATTACTCAAGGTCAGGATGTACGCCTTAAAATTCAGAGAAATGGAGGGACCTAAGTTTCCTTTGATCCCTGGTGCCACCATCGCCTGTACTGATTAACCACGTGCTTGACGGTGAAGGAGGGCATCGTGATAAAACCTGCATGTCTGGGAAAAATATAAGAGGAAGCGAGTCGCTCCCACCGCTGAACACTTATAATTTATTAGTGTTTTCAAACAACCTGGACATGGCATCCGATATCGAACCCAATCACTCGTGAATACCACTTGCCGTGTGGTGGCGGCCCATCCCCACAAAACGAGAGCTACAAACTTGTGGCAATCTATGGGGGAGACCTATGATCAGCAGTTGACTTGTGATAGGCTAAAATCATTATGATGATGATGATCCAGCCAATGAGGTAATATACATACAGACTGTAACTCAAATTCATTAGTAACAGTCTGTATGGATGTATATGTAAGTATATGTACATGAATACACATATATATTTATATATAGTTTTTGATTAATTATGTATGTATATGTTTATGTATGAATGTACGTGTCATGTCGTGTAATTTTGCTAAGTGCACACTAAGTCTTCATCTCTTTCAAACTGTGTCAGGCCTGCTGGAAGAAATTTCTAAACGAAATAAGCTGTGCCTTTGTACTAAATTTCTTCATACTGTTTTCTTTATAACCATTGTTTGTGTGTAAATAGATTATTAAATAATAAATCCCTCTATCTAAGTTATGTTTTTTTTTTAAATTCTATTAAGATAAGTTACGTAATGTAAGGTACATCCTTATCGACTATCTATAGTGCACTAAGCCGGTTACAAACGCACGGGAGTTGCAATTCGGTACGCTTGGTTCTGGACACTAGAATAAGGCGGTATGCATGGCCGTCGTAATTAACTCTGGCTGTCCGCTCGCATGTCCTAAGGTATAGTTTATTTGATGTAAGTACAGTCATGTTGTTAACGTTACAACGAATATAAAACAAACTTAAAGAAAATAACTCGCAGTTCTTACTCTAGAATCTTCTATATGATTATTGCAGAATGGCATAAGACATGGGCTATGTTAAATCCCCGAAACTCGTCACCGCTGCATTGGAAGATGACTTCAAGCTAGTGGACTAGAAAGGCTACGGTATTAATATCAATGGTAAATACATAGTTGCTGATGACGTAAGCATAATTGCAAAATCGCTGTAGGACCTTAGCACTATCCTCAAGAACCTCAATAGTGTCTCCCAACGGGTAGGTCTTCAAAGTCAAAGTCAAAGTCAACATTTCTTTATTCTGTTTAGGCTTGTATAAAGCTCTTATGTCTGTCAAAACCTACACCGGTTCAAAAAATAAGACCTTCTCAGAGAAGAACCGGCAAGAAACTTTTGAGTCTTTCTTTTTTTTAATCCCATTTCACATAATATCATTTATATTAAAAATAACATCACAACTTTAGTAGCAAGGAGGTTTGCAAGTGCCGACTAAGAGTTATTTCCACACATCTCTGTCCTCTTTGTAATGATCTATTTTATAATACGCTTTTTATAATTATGTCTTCTTGTCTATGAAAACTTGTCAAAGTTTTCTTGAGTTGAATTATATGTCAGTTTTTTGAGTCACACTTTTAGAAATTTTCGTTATAAAATTTTATGGATCTATTAAGAAAAGATTTTCTAGTTTTGGCCAACCTAAACACAGGAACCTCTAGCGTGTCTACTCGGCCCATTCTACAGGAGACAGTCTCTTTTTGTTAAATGAATACATGTGTTTCCGTACGAACATTATATAACATAAATATACAACGACGCGAGTTTAAAAATATTAGTATCCTTGAATAGTTCTCGTAGCGACTCGCGAGGACTCAAGTTACATATTGCCCGAAATGTTTGTTTTTGCAAAATGAATATCTTAAGATGCACGTGGAAAAGACGAAGATCATGCCATCTAACATCCATGTCAAACTAATACCGATTGTTGTTAAGAACACTACGCTCGAAGTTGTCCACGAATATATGTACCCAAGACGGACTATCCGTCTAGGTTGCTTTCGACCAAGAGGTGAATCAAAGAATCCCTCTCGGCTGCGCACCGCTTCTTCTCATCTTCTCGTTGAGTATACATATATATATATATATATATATATATATATATATATATATATATGTCTCAAAACAAACGTCTTCAACCAGTGCGTGTTGCCAGTAATGACTTACGGAACCGAGACGTAGTCCGTTCTCTGCAGACCGCGTGAGGAAATTCAGAGTCGCTCAGCGAGCTATGGAATGGGCTATATTCGGAATTTGTTTGCGAGGTAGAATCGTTTACAAGGATATCCGCAGCAGAACTAGAGTGACCGACATAATAGCTCTAAGGATTAGCAAGCTGAAGTAGCAATGGGTCGGCCATATACCTTGTAGAACCGATAACTGTTGGGGAAGAATGGTTCTGGAGTGGAAACCTTGTACCGGCAAACGCACTGCACAGTTTTGAGGGAAGTCGATGGATGCAGGTGGTGTTTTGTGGCAATCTATGGGGAAGGCCTATCATCAACAGTGGCTATGATAGGCTGAAATGATGATGATGATGATTATCCGAACTCGGACAATTTTTTTTTTGATTTAGAACAATTAAAAAATGGCTTCAAAAAGCAGTACGTTATGTAAAAGTCGACAGAGGTAAAATAAAAACCAGGATGAGCAGCAGCATCTTGGAACATCCGAATAAAAACTGCGGTTGCCAACCCGCCTGCCAAGCGTGGCAACTGTGGCGAAATCCCCTCAAAAGGAGAGCTACTAATTTTTGTGGCAATCTGTGGGGGAGGCCTATGTTCAGCAGTGAACTAGGGATAGGCTGAGATAATGATGATAATGATGTAGAAACTCAACAAAACGAAATGCTACAAAAATTTCATTGCCATTGATAGTGAAATAACCACTTCAATTATACCAGACCTAAATTCTGCAGACTCGTGACAGGCAGCAGCGTCTGAATGCGGGGTCTGGTACTGCGATCGTCAATCTTCTACAAACGGAAGTATAAGAAGAAAAAGGAGAAGAATATATATTATTTGATATTTTCAAAACAATGGTCCACGTTAGGATTTCTCTTGTACCGTACAGCACATTTCACACGCTCAATACACACAAACAATATTGGCCCAGTCTGGGTTTAGAACCCACGACCCCCGGCGTTGAAGTCAGAAAAGGTTTTGAAATTAACAAGTCCATACGAACGAAACGCGCACATCCAGTTCTGGTTAGAAAAAATGTTGAGAAGCTGAAAATGAGTGGAATCATTAGCGGGCATTAGTTATTTAATATATAAAAATTATATATCTCAGAGCACTTTAATTCACGTCATTATGCGCTTCGTTCAGGAAACTATCACGTTAAGGAGCGAACGCACGCATTGGCACATGCACGATTGTTATTATTACTCGCCGGGTACAGTTAACACCGCCTACTCATCAGCCCAGGTATAACCGTCCCTGGCCTAATTAGGTCGAGAGGATATCAGATATCGATCCGTTATTATGGCAAAATTAATATCTTCATGGATATTTAGTGTTTAGCGTATCTGTTTTTTAAGAAAGTGACGAGAAGATATAAAAAGGCTTTACTTTACTTTACTCTATCTAGACTTCTACGCCGCACTTCTGGGTTTCGATTCCCGCTTCGAAAAGTCGTCGACTTTATCAACGATTTGTGCAAAAACACTAACCAGCATGTGCAATTTGGCAATGTACATACACACATACAGTCACGCTATTTTCTCATATAAAAGGTAGGCAAAGGCAACTCATGTAGCCCACGTTTCACCCTCGCGGAAAACGAGACGTCGCAACTATTTACTCCCCATTGCGTTCCCACGAGCAGTATAGTGAGAGCATTGCATATTATGGTGTTATTCTGCACGGATAAAACTGTTCGTACAATACCTTTTTTGTCATTCACAGTATGTAAACCGTTTTTTTTAGATTTAATAAAGTTAATATCTCCCACCTTCGCGTATCACGTCACGCACGTAACTTGACATATCCCGTATGTAACGTGACACGATAAGCAAAATAATAATGTTTTCTGTTTGTGCAATTTATGTCTGTAAAACTTCTCACGATGCAAAAGAAATGCTAGTGTGGAGTATAATTTTTTTGATTCGATTAATTTAATATCTCCTACCTTCGCGTATCACGTCGCGAATGTAAACTGACATGCCCGAAATTCAACGGGACATGATAAGCAAAATATTTTTATGCATGCGCAATTTATGTCTGTAAAACATCCCCAATATATGCGAGAAATCTTTATGTGGAGCAATTTTTTAATTCAATGAATTTGACATTTCTTTCCAAAAGACAGGTTCGCATAGCTTTGAAGTCAGGGGACATACACTATGCTCTTTCCTACAATGAGTGTTTCAATGTGAATCCATGTTTGTTTTGCCCTAGTTACCGTAATTGTGAGTCAAATAAAAAGATCTCCAACCACCACGTCACATGTCAAGGCACATTCGTGATCAGCAGTTATGATAAGCAAAATTATGTTATGACGAAACGCGTTCGAAACTTTAAAAGGCATATAAATGAAGTTTCATTCACAAAATATAAATACAACAAAGCAGACGAGTCGCAATTTCGTTTTGTGGGTATCCTTCGTTTTTCGCTCCGAGGTTACTGTACGCCGCGGTCGCTTCCTTTAGCGACTGTGGATTGCGGAGTTACGTTAACGACACTGAAATATTATTACGAATTCGTGACAATGCATTGCATATATTAAAATAGTACTACAAACACTGTTTCTAGATCATTATTATATAGCCACATTATGAACGGAAACGAAATAACCATTTCAAATTTGCTAGGCTCGAAATAGTGATGAGTCCAGCATCTAACTTGAGAGGTATTGGTGACATAAGCCTCTCCGAAGTACGAAGAATTTGGTTTGATCGCCACGCTTGGAAAGCAGATTAGTGATACCAGACAATTCGCACCTTTGTCACTGGTTCCCGTCTCCAGCTCGGATACTTAAGGTCTGGTTTTGCCGCCATCTATCGGAGACCATGAGACTATTCCTATGCAGGAATCCGTCTAGGTACCACCCCAGTACCTAACTGTGTGCAAACATTACTGTGTTTCGGTTTGAAGGGCACTGTGAGCTAGCGTAATCACTGGGCAAATGAGACTTAAGAACTGATGTCTCTGGGTGACGGGCGCATTGTGGTGTCACACTGTTCTGGGTGACATAGAATTTGTTATGGGCAGACGTTGCACTTACCATCAGGTGAACGCTTTGCTCGTTCCGTCACTTTTATTAAATAAAAAAAAATTGCTTTGTTAGCTTTTACAACACGCAGGAGGTGAGAGGGAGTGGCGAAATCTCTCGAAATACTTTTGTTTCGAATCGATAAAATACTATTTTCGTGACTTTCACAAATATTTCCGTATTTCATTATGCTATCCGCCAATTCCTCAGATCATATAACATCAGTTTCACATCAGAGAGATGTGAAGGTTACAACGTGTAAGTGACTTTGTGCTTGAGAGACTTACAATCGTTTGTCGCCGTCGTCGAAATCGGTATTGAATAATGTTAATATATATAATTTATAATTATAAGTATATTATATTTTTATTCGCATTATTTCTCGTCATAGTTATATTAACTTTAAAAATGGAAGTCTCGGTAGCGTTCAGAAACTTAGATATAGCAAATTTTCATTTACTCGCAGTTTTGAGTTATGAATTTTTAATGAGATCGCGAGAGAGATTAAGAGTCAGAAAGTCATTTCCCGGTAAAGGAGAGGAGCACAAAAAAAGGATTGCTCCAGTCGTTGCGTTTGTTAGAGTGGGGCCAGAGAGAACGCTGCAATATCAAATCGCAAGTGCACATCATTTGTCTGTGATTTTAATTTGGTTTTAAGTAACTTTTTGTTGTTTTATTTGGGTTTCGCCTGTTTCCTGGCCCCGTTATTCAAGCTGTACCTATCTCTCGAGGGCAATCCACATCGTTTCGGTTTCGGGTGGTGTGCCGCTTAACCAAATTCTATTTTTTATTCTTTTTGCCGTATGTTTTTTGTTATTATTTGGATTCTCGTTATGATTTCAGCTGGCGGGACGTCTGTGCCAGCTCGAGCGTTGTTATAGTTCTGATTGCGATAGAAAATTGCATGTAGTGCGGACATTTTTTTTTCTCTTTTCTCTCTTTGTGTGCTGCAATAAAACATGCCAGTATGATTCCATTTTTCACAATTTAATGACAAACTTCTTTTTTCTTTTTCATTAATAATATTTTGTCTGTGAACTATTCACATTTATAATAAGAACAGTGTTTTATTATAAGAGAGGGCGAACGTTAATTTAGTTTTAGGGACAAAATGGTGAATATTAAAAATGACCGTGGTCACATTTGTATTTGAGATAATGTTAGTCAAACTGAACTCACCATGACACACATTAAACTAAAATATTACTTTGGATTAAGACTGAATTATTTGCACAAGACGCAGTTTCATTTCTTCAAAGTCTAATTCAGTGAAAGTTACAATTTCCGCATTCAAAATGAAACATGCTCTGGTAACATTAGTACATTTGGTAATCCGAGCAAAGCGGTGTGCGTCTGCTAGTGCGCGAGGCGCGTGGGCGCGTGTCCCATACCCCGCCGTCGGAGATTAAGTACGTAAACCGTTTATAAATTAGAGCCTAACCCACGTCCATGTGTTGCGATACTAGGATTTACTTGTTTGCTAAATTACGATTTATACGTCGAATGGAACGTTTAAGGAGACCGGCTTTAATTTTGTCATTAAGTAAATATTGTTGTAGGTTTGTGGTGTATTGCGGCCCTAATTTGCATTATCGTAATAGCCTATTTATATCTAATATTACACATTAATATGTTGGTATTATTTTTTGTTTATAGAAGAGGTGGCAAACGAGCAAGAGGCTCACCTGAGGGTAAGTCACCACCTGCCACCGATGAATATCCGCATTACCAGAGAAAAAATGAAATGGGCCGGAATTATAGTTGATGGAGGTAGAGGTAGAAGGTCGAGGAATGGTGGGTTGCTTTTTTTAATTTGTGTATTGGCACCAGGACAAGGACTAAGATTTTTTTTATTGGACCTAGTGACAAAACGAAAAAAACGTTCATCTAATGGTTTGTTCAACGTCTGCCCATAACACATGCTGCATCACCCAGAACATTACTGTGTGACACCACACTGCGCTAGTCATTCTGAAACATCAATCAGTTCTTAAGTCTCACCAGTAACCACCAGTAACAGATTCTTTCTTAATTAAGAATGAACGTAGATATACAGGGTGTAAAAACCACTGTTCATCTAGTAGTAATCGCAGTACCTAAAATGACCTGAAAAAAAAAAAAATTGCAATCAGACAAACTTATGCTACTAAAAAATAATAGTATAGACCGCTTGAAAGAAACGGGTTTTTTTTTTGCCGATCTCACAAAATAATGCAGAATAATATGAATTAAAAAATAACAATCAACATAATCCCAGGCCATTACAAGCCCATCAGCTGAACATATTTCAAGGTAAGGTTCATTCATAGATTATAGAGTATCACAATCATCATCATTTCAGCCTATCACTAGTCCACTGTTGAAAATAGGCCTCTCCCAATTATAGAACATAATAATAAAAATTTCAAATAACAATCGACTCGCTGTGGTGTGGTTCAGATCTAAAGGATATACAAATAATCGCTTCTACCAAAACCATCTCAAACATACAACACCTTAATTATCCAGACGGTGGCATGCAGCGGCGTCTATGGCGCGCGATGTTTGATGCTGTGATCGCCAATCCATCTGCCAAGTTGGGCGATTACGGAAAATCTCCACAACTTTCCAATATTCGGCTGTTAGTATTTAGATATTGTTGTTAATTGGATTCCAAACACATAATTATTTAATCAAAAAACAGACTTCAGCACAGCGTATTCAACTTAACATTTATAATGCGACTAAAATATTATTTTTAATTATGAACAGTAATCGTTGCTTTAGTTTTATTACTAATCTCGTAATTGCTGTGGAAAATATAAAGAAAAAACTACGAATTATTTTTTAACCCCTATCAGACTTATGAAGCCCGACGAAGATTAATTAAGTGTAGATCCTTTTGTTCATAGTCAAGTTTTTTAATAAATATGACCGCTGTGCGGCTGCTGTATGAAAGCTTGAATGGATTATAAGTGTCGTACATGAGACTTAAATGAATAGCTGGGTCTGAGCCATCCGTCATGTGAAGAAAAATTTGTGAAGACATGTCCTTTAATTATTTTAACAGCTCCGTGTTTTAGTCATCGCAAGTTATCTCAGGGGTATCGCTAGAGACGACTTAAGAATAAGCTTCGAATGGAAATATACTGCCTTCACAAATTCACGTGTCACACGTTATGGAAATTTCTTCCTAATTGAGTCTGTACTTTATGGATCTGGGTCTTATGACCAATATAGAATAAGCTCTCTAATAATCCTTCTACTGCCTACTGGTGATAGGATTATTTTGCAGGAATCCGTGTAGGTAGTTACCAACACAGTGCCAGTTATTCTGCCGTGAAGCAGTAGTGTGCAAACATCACTGTGTTTCGGTTTGGAGGGCACTGAGAGCTAGTGTAAGTACTCGGCATACGATACTTAAGAACTGACTTCTCAGGGAGATAAGCCACTTGCCACACATAAATATTCTGCTCTTTGGTTTAAATTACAAAGAAACAGCTACTTTTATCCTATGAGCAGTATTAGTACATATATACATATATATATAATTTAAACCATTGTAATTTAAACCAAAGAGCAGAATATTTATATTTACAGAATATATATATATATATATATATATATATATATATATATATGTGTGTATATATGTACTAATACTGCTCATAGGATAAAAGTAGCTGTTTCTTTGTAATTTAAACCAAAGAGCAGAAGTACCTATTGATATGGTTTGAGTAATGGTAAATGCATAATGAACGAAAAACGTTAATTTCACTGAAGAGCAAATAAAACAAGTCAAATAATGCACTTATGCCTTTTGAACACTTATAGATGTGTTTCAGAATTTACTATTATTATCTAAATTCACTTTAAAAACATATTTATTTATTAAAATTATTTTAATAGGTATATATAAATTTTATAGATGATATTAATGACTTGAGAAGAAGAAATCAGTGTCACAGGTTTGATTATTATTAATAGTAACAATTTAATAAGACGTGTCCACATTACTGCTAACATTGTGAACAACACATTTTGCTGTTCCCGCGAAGTGCACGCGAGGAGCCTTCCATAATGTATTGCTGAAAGCCCCCCATGTGTAGACTCGTTAATGAATCATCGCGGAATTGCATAAAATGATAATGATAAACGTATAAAGGGCGATCACGCACGCTTCCGAACGCTCTTGAATTTTTATTGCGAACTGTAATTATAAGACAAGTACGAGTAGTTAGCATGCAAATAGAGTAGGTAACGCAATTAAAATTGTTTCGATATATTTCACTATGAATTGCCAATCATGGCGTTTTAACTTAATAGTTAAATTACTTAATTACGAATTGATTCTTGGTAAAATATTTTTTGTCTATAAAGTGTCATGGCTTCCGACAGGTGGCAGTGTACGTGTTCTTGATCCCTTTTCCGTTTAAAAATGTATTATACTAAAATATATTCTGTGATAATATTGACTCTTGCAGCGTGGTAGCGTTATTTTCTGTCGCTAATAAAGACCTGACTCTCATCTGTAGACTATCGTGGGCTGACTTATGATAATTAAATAACACCATAATAAATAAAATGACCATTTGTCGACTGTATGGCCCAGTGGTCGGAATACCTGACTTCTACGCTTTGGGACTCGAATACCAGCCGCAGACAAAATTGGTGCAAATCACTGATTGGGTTTGTGCATGTGAAATGTATGCATGTAAAACGCACACACGGTACAGGAGAAATTTTAGTGTAAATTAAAGTAACAAATAAAATCGCCTATAAATGTCCCACTGAGCACTTTGCACAGGCCTCCTCACATTTCCGAGAGGATTATTGGAGCTGGGAAGAATCCGCCGCGGATTGTCGGACTTCGCAATATTTTTTATTTCTTTGACGTTCTTTGATTTCTTTGAGGTTTCCTCTCAACGATTCTAGTGTATAATCATTGGTTTTTGTTGTAAATGAGTCATGGGAAAAGTAAATTATTATATTTCATAAAATATTGGACAAAATCAACTTTGAATACTAATGCGTTAGGATAGTCTCTTTAATGTTTTAAATTTTCGAAACCAGAAAAAAACAAAACAAAAGTTAAAAAAAAAAACAAAAGTTCTGTAACATTTGTCAATGAAGTAATTTTAGTTACATTTATATTTAATGTCCATTCCAAAACGCAATTGTGAAAAAAGATAGCATTTTCTTTCTTTGTAAAACGAACGTATCACTTATACAATTAAATATTAAGACAGTAATGCGCGTGTGCTTTGCAGTAATCTATAATCATCGTGTTAAAGTAACCCGTTATTAAATAAACCAATGGAAGATGTTTAACAAATCATAGAATAGATTTTTTTAATTCGGTGTCTATTATTTACATAATACTTATTGAAATTTTTTAATTCTACTTTTCCAATGGTTCTAAAGATAAATGCTCCAGAATTGGAAAGAACCTAAGAAACCCAGCGGGCAATTTCTAACTTTAGTAACTACTTACAATAACAATTACAAATGTTATTATTTACACAAAAATAACTTGGCAGCGGTCACCCAGGGGAATGTTATTTCTTTCATAACTTGATATGATCATAACCATTTTAGAAAGTCTTTGTTTTGTTACAAAGATTCAGTAAACAAAAATTGCAATTTCTTTTTCTCTTGATCTGTTCGAAAGGACATATAAACTTTAACTTATGATTCTTTCTAAAAAAAAAAAAAAAAAACACCTCACGCTAGTGATAATTGCATATCATAGATTTTATAGACATTATTGACAATACATTGGGTAATATATTTAACAGACATAAATAAGTAACTATTTCATTGTTATATTTACAAATATAATTGTTTTAATTGTTATAATTACAGAAAGGAAATATCAGTATAAAGTAAGTGCAATTAAAGATTGAAGTAAATCGTTACTCGTATTAACTAAAAACTGTAACAAATCACTTGTTTTGAAGAAAATTCTCATACTTTTATTTATTATCATAATTTTTAATGAATTTAATTTTAAAGATTAATTTATGGTATTAAGTAACGAGACGAGCAAGTCGTTTACCCGTTGGTAAGTGCCATGCCGTCCATTAAAACACTACTGGTGGTAGGATCCGTCTAGGTAAGTACCACCTCAGTACCAGTTATTCTGCCGTGAAGCAGTAGTGAGCAAGCATTACTGTGTTCCGCTTTGAAGGACACTGTGAGCTAGCGTAATCACAGGTCATTTGAGACTTAAGAACTGATGTCTCAGGGTGACGGGCGCAGTGTGGTGTCACACAGAAATATTCTGGGTGACACAGAATTTGTTGTGGGCGGACGTTGCACTTAACATCAGGTGAACGTTTTGCTCGTTTCGTCACTTAATACAATAAAAAAAGCAAAAAAAAGCTACAGTGTGTTTTAAATCGAAACACAGTCAGTAAGTAGTTGGCGGCAGAACAACCGGAACGGTGGCAGGACCAAATAACCTGGGGGTCTACTGCGTAACTTCGGTAGGTTTCGTGATCGGTTTCATTCGATCCCATTACCCCAGTTCAATTGATTGAACTTTACTTTTGCGTATGAACCTCATTCACTGGTTAATTGGATCAAATGAAACTGATCACGAAACTAACCAGAGTTTGTTCCGGTTGTTCTGTTCAGCATCAATTGCGACATGTGCCATCTCATGTAGTTTAGTACAGATTCAGTTTTAGCTTCTAGCTTTATGCTTTCTGACTCCCTTATTACTGAGTTTACGCATTTAGATATGACCAAGTGCAAATTGAGTACTAAATTGGCAACCGATGAGGAGTAAGCTACGAACTGCTACTACCAAAGCTAGTAACCTCAGGACTGAAGACGCTTCCGTCTTAATCTTTTCCCTTGATTCATTGGACGAGGACAATATTGCAGGAAGAACATTTTCTATTATATTATTTTCCAATAATTGTTTTAAGCACGTTTTCGAAATCAAGCCTCGTCGTTTCAGCCTATCAATAGTCCACTGCTGAACATAGGCCTCCCCCATAGATTGCCACAAAAGTTTGTAGCTCTCGTTTTGGGGGATTTTGCCATAGTTGCCACGGTTGGCAGACGGGTTGGCAACCGCAGTTTATTTATTCAGATGTTCCAGCAAGATGCTGCTGCACATCTCCTGGTTTTCATTTTCCCTCTGCCGACTTTTACGACACCCACGGGATGAGATGGGGTGGTAGATTCTCTTAGGCCGCTACCACACGGCCTCACTACAAACGCTACCTCGCTAGCCTCATATTACGGTTATCAACTAGTTTACTAGTGGTATGATTCCTATGCAGGAATCCGTCTACGTACTACGCAGTGCCAGTTATTCTACCAAGTGCAAGTCAAGCAGTAGTGTGCAAACGGTACTATTTTTCGGTCTGAAAGACACTAATAACTAGTGTAATTACTGGGCATATGAGAAGTAACAACCGATATCAAATGGTGACGAGCTCAGTGTAGTGTCACACAGAATTAATCTGGGTGACAGCATTTGTAACCTATAATTTGGATATTGAAAAATCGTTGGTTTCATCGTTGATCCACGCGGCAGTCAAAATATTTTAATATCTAGAAAATCATTTTGATTCGCGTTAGCGGTAAACATACTAGTAAGTTCAGAAATCGACGACCGCGTGGCTCAGTGGTCAGAGTACCTGACTTCTAAGCCGCGGGTCTTGGGTTCGAATCCCAGCCGGAGCCAACATTTGTGCTAAAACATAAATTGTTGGTTTTCGGGTCTGGTTGTGTTGTGTTTCTGACACTGCATCGTAGACTACCTCCGATCTTATCGCATCAGCGTTACATCGGGCGCGGGTAGGTTGGGACGAGTGAGTGCCTCTGTGTTTGCGCGTACACTTGTGGCACTATAATATCTCCTGCGCAGTTGATGGCTCCCGACAGTAGACGGAAGTTGTCGCCGTGGTCGAAATCGGCTAGGAGAACATCACATCACAAGTTCAGAAACTAAAAGTTGACAGGTTCCTAAGGTAAGCAACCAAATTGAAATTACTTTATTATTATATAGATACCATCAAGAAAATATTAAACAATTTTTTTTTCTTCATTTAATTTTAAAATAAATCACATACAATTTACAAGTTGTATATATTCGAATAAGGGGTAACATATCGCTTCAATTACGGCATTGCTTCCCGCACTCGGTCACATCACACCCCTGTGTTGTAAATTCGAAAATCGAAGTTCGAAGTCGTATGTCTGCGGCGGCGACCCCCGTCTGCTATCGTGGACGAATAATTACACAAGTCAGCAAAGTTAGATAATTTCACTTTAAACATTTGGATTACATTTCGTTCGATCATATTTATTCTAATCCGAACTTTGTAATATTTTTTATTACAGAATGTTCTAGAATGATTTTAACAGACTTTTATGATGCAACTTTCTACGTTTCAAGTCCAGTCTTCTTTTCTACTAAAGGACCATACTCTGTATCTCATATCACTAATTAACTTATTCTTAAACTTATTATTGTCTGCTATAAAGACGGTTTGCTATTGTAATGAATTAAAAATGAAAAACCTACTGCTCTAAATGTTTTTTTACTACGTCTAAGTACCAACTACAGCTGTACCAGTAATTTAGCCACAGTGCAATTGTTCAAAGTTGTAATTACTGGGAATATGAGACTCAAGTACAAAGGTATCAGGTGACAAGCGCATTGTGGTGCCACACAGAAGTGTTGTGGGTGACACAGTATTTGTTATGGATAAACGGTGCTAAGTACTATAAGATGAGCAATTAGCAGGTCTCGTTACTGTTTTCCATAAAAAAATAAGAGAGGAGGAGTAACTAAAACCTTTTTTATAATTTTACAATTGAGTAATATAGGTGATGCTAGAGTAATGTATTCCGGGATACTGAATAACCGGACAAGGGCACATAGTTTAACAAAATCCATAACAATAAACTTACTATATCATCAATAAATTTAGTTAAAAACTTCAATATGATTTAAATATTTTAGTTCGATGTTTTTATCATTGATTGTTAATAAAAAATACTGAAGAATGTTCAGTAAAAGTTTTAAGGGGGAATACAACAGCTTTTTACTCACTCCCAACCGGCATAGTTGGCCGGCCGGTTGGTGGTCACCCTGATGGCTGACAAACAAAACTTAGGCGACAGTCCGTAATATGCATCTTTAAATATACTTATTATGGATTAGAATAAAAATAACTAAAATATAACAGATACAGCTCATATTTGAATATATTTTCCGTAGGTGACTGTACAAAATTCACCGCCAATCAGTTCTTTTTGACGAGAGAATGTGCGCGCTCATTTCAGCCGATACTCGTCTCGCTAACGAGCTTAGTTCGAAATTTAAAATCGTAAGTCTGTTATATCTATATACTCGTAGTAAAGGAATTAATATGAACAGATAGAACAGGGTTGGTAAAGACGGATATTTTTTTTACTTTATTTAAGATCTATTTCTGGGCTAGAAGCTAACCTTTTTCTTTAAACAAAAATATTTCCGTTAACAGTTCTCTTAACGTTTTTAATAAAAAACAGAGCAGTCAACATGTAAGATTCATGCCTATAAAAAAAGGTACCTAGAGAAGTAGAGAAGATTGTGCGGTTGGGGGACCCCCGTCAGGAACGAAGTTCCTTACGTTATTTTTTCAACTCTAAATGTGATTTAATATGTAGATTTATATTGATTATATTAGTGTATTTTTGTTCTCCTCTTTTATTAAACTCTCTCTCTCTCTCTCTAATTTGTATATATTATTTACTTTTTATCATTTTTTCACAGCAAAAATGTAGAGTAAGGATTTAAATCAATAAATGTCATTTAATATTTTAGGAAAAATATGATTTTTTTAATAATTAATTATAAACGTGTTTCAAATTGAAGTAACGAGCGCACAATGCTTGCGGCTCAAATCTCGATACTCGCACGCACACACACACACACATACAACCGTATATAATGGAAAGAGACGGAGAGAAAGAGAAAGAGATGGAAAGGTCACCTGGTGGGCGCATAACGCTTTTTCCTTACGTGACGATTTCTGCCAGTTTACTCTACTGAAATCCGCGTAAAAGAATTTCGTTCCAAAAGTTTCATTGTGTAATGCTGAAAATGTTCTCCTTGAACATACATACATATTCCTTTCCCGACAAAGACACCCACTTATAATGGATTTTACGAATACTTCTTCTTGTTGTGGCGGCCTAGGAAAAATTACCTCCCCATTTTTTTTTTTTTTTTAAAAAAAACGATGCACCACAGTAGGATTTCTCCTGTGTCGTGGGTACGTTTTACAGACATAAATTCCACATGCACAAACCACCCAGACCCGGAACAACTATCTGTAGGCCATACAAATATTTGTCCCGTGCGGGAATCGAACCCGCGACCCGCTGCGCAGAAGCCAAGGGCTTAGCCACTGCGCCAACCGCGCCGACGATCTTATCCCGTGGGTGTCGTAAAAGTTGAAAGAGAAAAAATGAAAACCAGTAAGTAGATGGGCAACATCCTAGAACATTTGAATAAATAAACTGCGGTTGCCAAACCGTCTGACAAACGTGGCGACTATTCCAAACATGGCAACTATAGCAAAATCCCCCGAAAATGTCTACAAACTTTTGAGGCAATCTATGGGGAGCCCTATGTTCAGCAGTGGACTAGTGATGGGCAGAAATAATGATGATGATACTCCTAATTGGGTAACCCAGCTGGTGCAGTGTATCTATATACAAACTTTAACATAACAATGACTTACGTGCGAAGGCGAGGCGAGGCGAGCGATTTCTACCTAGTAGAAATGTAGTGTAGTGGGTGCTTTACAAAAAACGGTATTACAATCACAGTCAGACACAAACATAATACAAGAAATAAAATATTTAACTGGCACTGCACAAAGATACAACACACTCACACAGGACTCAAACACATACTAATAAAAAGAACAAAAGCATAAAAATATAATGAATCATAATACAATAATCACTTAAAATAATAATCAAATAACATAAAAAATAGCCTGAAAAATCTTTATAGGCTGACGCTGATTTTCATCTGGTACCTAAACAACGTATGTATGTAAGTTCTATCTAAGGCCATGTGGATTTTTTATTGAAGGTTGTGACTAGAGGCGCATAAAGTTCACCTGGTGGTAAGTGCAACGTCTGCCCATAACAAATTTTGTGCCACCCAGAACATTTCTGTGTGGTACCGCAATGTGTTCGTCACTCTTAGACACCTTCTCAAGTATCATATGCCAAGTATTAACACTAGTTATTACACTTATTTTTATTATACCATTCACACGTTGTTTTCTACAACTGGCAACATTGGTATCGGCCATGAGGAAATTACTAAATTGAAAATTGGGTCTTCGTCCCGGCTCGCATATTACAATAGTCATTTTTAAATATAACATGGCACTGTACGATTCGATGATCTGAATCAGAAAGGTTAAAGGCGTGTCCAATATTCGTTCGATTAAGAGATTGTGAATGCGTTCTTAATATGAATCGTGTTCGAAAATTGAAACAGCGGGTAGCTATGCACCTTGGACCAATGGCGGCTACTTCGGGCGCCATCTTCGACCACATCTCGTTCGACCTACATTTCAATTGAATTGGATAGGTGTCGCTATAAATGCAATTATCAATCTATATATATTTTGCATGTTAGGCCGATAGGTGAATGTCTTACTCTCTTTTTAGATTTCTTTTATGGAAGAAAGTGTCGAGACGAACACATTGTTCACATGATGTTAAGTGCAACGTCTACTCATAGCAAATGCTGTGTCACCAAGAACACTTCTGTTCGGTACCACACTGGATCATCTAGAGACATAAGTTCTAAAGCCTCATATGCCCAGTAATTAAACTTGCTCTCCCCTTCAGACAGAACCACAGTAATGTTTGCAAACTACCGCTTGACGGCAGAATAACCTTCACTGAGGGGGTACCTACCTAGATGGATAGGAATCCTCCAGTAAAATCTCTTTTTAGATACTAAGGTTAAAAATTTAGTAAGTCGTTGGTCATGGGATTGCATAGCAGAATAAATTAACATTTACCGTTTTTTCATCTTCTTAAGATCTGTAAAAATGTTTTTTATACATACAAACATTTCCAACAATAGCATATGTCTGGATGGAAATACCAACAACAATGAGGTACTCAAGCTCAACGGAAAGGATTTCTTTTGGGTTCTTTAAATTGTAATGATGTATCATCATCATCATCATTTCATCCTATCATTAGTCAACTGCTGAACATAGGCCTCTCCCAAAGATTGCCACAAACAATGAGGTATTAATTTTTGGGGGGATTTTGCCATAGTTGTCACGCTTGACAGGCGGGCAACTGCAGTTTATTCAAATGTTCTAGGAAGGTGCTGCAGTCCACCTCCTGGTTTTTTATTTTCCCCCTATCGATTTTTACGACACCCATACGGGATGAGATGGGGTGGTAGATTCTCTTAAACCGCTACCACACGAAAAAATGCTGTCATTAAAGTAATTTTTAGAATCAGTATTTTATGATAATGCTAAAACAATCTAGAGAATCAACTTAACTATAGCGTTTATAACACAAATCAATAATTATTTGTGTTTTATACACAATAGTTTTGTCATGACGCCGTAATCAAAACCCTAATTCTATGTTAAATTCTAAGGTGTACCTTAGTCTCAAAATGTTTAAGTACATTTATTTTAATAAACATAAAAAGACCATTTGTTTTTCTCCCCTTTCCCTCACTTTTTTATTTAACAAGAAAATAGTTACAATATTAATAAAACATTAAAATAAATCATACAGTGCATTTCTGAGGACTAGTTATAGAGTTAACCACACGTCGACTGAAAGGGTTCCAATCATTATATTCAGGAGAAATTGAAACGGGACTTCACACATCGGCGGGACGGCTTCATTAATTGTGCTCTTCCAATTAACTCTTCCGGAGTTAATCTCAGTAAGGACATAACATCGGATACTTTATACTTTTCTAACATAAACAGTGGAACAATTTCTTCACATAATGAGATTCAACAATACAGCCTTGTTTATGTTATTTCATGCAGCTATATAATGAAAGAGATTATTTTAACGCAACCACTTCATGTATAAAAATTAATAAATAATAATTTAATGTTAGAAATTAGTGTGCACCATATAAAACAATAGAATAGAAATTTCCTGCGTTTCTTTATGAATAAAAAATAGCTGGTTGGATCGACTTTAAGAACAGACAGTTATAAGCTCTTCCTTTACAATTTACACAATAATAAAATTTGAATATCATTTCCTACGCAGATATCCGTCTAGGTAGGTACCACCCCAGGGCCAGTTATTCTGCCGTGAAGCAGTAGTGTGCAAACATTACTGTGTTTCCGTTTTAAGGGAACTGAGAGCTGGAGTAATCACTGGGCGTATGAGTTTTAAGAACTGATGTCTCAGGCTGACGGGCACAGTGTAGTGAAACACAGAAATGTACTGGGTGACACAGCATTTGTTATGGGTAAACACTGCACTTTTAATTAAAATTAAAATTAATAAATAATAATTAATAAATTATTAAAAATTTTACCCGCCACTATTTCCAATAAAAAAATATAGCTCATAGGAGGCCAGCCAAAGTGTAACATTACAAAATAATTGAAACAATGAATATGTAAGATATACACAATTGATTTACCCAACTGAAATAATATTAATTACCAATGAATATTCTCTATATCAGTTTCTTAAAATTAAAAAAAAATATTAAAAACCATGTCCATATATCGACTAAATCCAAATTACAACTATAATCCGTTGAATGTCTCTAGCTCTCGCATGAACGTGTCAACCCTCATTAGTAATGTGGGTCTCACACTTCGCCACTCACGTAGCATCATTATCGGATTTTTTGCAACACTTATTAGATGATTCGAATGGAACCTCATTACTGCTTTAGTAATTAAACATTATTGAGTAGTCATTAAAATTAAAAATATACTGAAACGATAACAGCTTCCGAGTATTGAATCTATTTATTTTTGTTAAGTAATAAGTTAGCGATACACGGGGAGCCACCCCGTCAATTTTTATTGACTTGGAGTTTGCAGCATGCTTTATATAATCACACATTTTCAATAGATTATATATTTTTAAATTGTTATTTTTAAGACCAATGTTTGGTAAATTTAATGGGATAAACGACTAAATATAACATAAAATTGGGAAAAGCATATCTTAGTTATTTTAAGCTATAAGCCGCGGATGTTGGCGGTAGAATATTTTCCACAGTATAAGATTTTTTTTAGCTTGTGTCTCGTGTGGGTCAAATCTAGTAATCGAAATTTTACCCCCTTCCACCTCCCGCACCTTATGGTAAGTGCAACTGCCCAGCAATTACACTATCTGGTGGTAGGATCCCTATGCCGTAATCCGTCTAGGTAGGTACCACCGCAGGCCAGTTATTCTGCCGTGAAGCAGTAGTCCTATCTTGAACATAGGCCTACCCCATACATTGCCACAAAAGTTTGTAGCTCTCATTTGCCATAGTTGCCACGCTCGGCGAGCGGGTTGGCAACCGCAGTCTATTTATTCAGATGTTCCTTGAAGATGCTGCTGCCCGTCTCTTGATTTTCATTTGCCACTGTCGACTTTTACGACACCCGTAAGAGATGGGGTGGTAGGTTCTCTTAAGCCGCCACCACAGGGCGGCAAAAAATCTATCAGTGCTCTTTAGACACGT
Source organism: Luehdorfia chinensis (assembly GCA_019845155.1). Classification (NCBI taxonomy): domain Eukaryota; kingdom Metazoa; phylum Arthropoda; class Insecta; order Lepidoptera; family Papilionidae; genus Luehdorfia; species Luehdorfia chinensis. Next base: position 5,475,704 of record JAHVAK010000003.1, on the reverse strand, counting down.
TAATATTTGCACACTACTGCTTGATGGCGGAATATCTGGCACTGCGGAGGTACCTACCTAGACGGTTTCCTGCAAAACAATCTACTACCAAGAGTGAAAATAGTGTGGGTGTCGCAAAAATCGACTTGGGAATATACTAGGAAAATCTCATGGCTTTCCACTAATAGTGAAATAACCAACTCAAATATGTAAGACAAATTAGCCAGACTGGTGATGGACTAATCTAAGGATATTTAATCCGGCTGCCAGTCGTTACGATTAAGGTAAGTTTTCTCAAATTGAGATTGGTCAATGTCCACCTGTGGACTTTACAGAAGCTGATGACGATTAAGCTAAAGGAAATAAAGAATATATTTAATGAACGAAAAAAAAATATCAAGAACAACAAATGGAACGGTATATGTGTTTATTTATTATTTTAGCAAATATTCGTGTACTTATCACATTTTTAATTGTATATTATATCCAATACGAGTACAATATAGCAACGGAATAAGAAAGGATAGAAGAGAAATACTTATCAGATGAATACTTAAAATATTGAATAACATTATATTCAAATCAGGGTAGTAATATCGCTTAAAAACGATGCCTCACAGTAAAATTTCTTTCGTGTTATGGGTACACAATACCGACACAAATTGCACAGTACTAACGCCCAAATCTGGAACAACTATCTGTAGGTCATAAAAGCATTTTTTTTCGAAAGAGAATCGTACACGCGACCTGCCGCGCAGAAGCCAATCTAAACAGCACCAAACGAGACGGTTTTTTTTTATTTCATAAAAGTGACGGAACGAGCAAAACGTTCACCTGATGGTAAGTGTAACGTCTGCCTATAACAAATGTTGTGTCACTCAGAAAATTACTGTGTGACACCACACTGTGCCCCTCACCCTGAGACATCAGTTCTTAAGTCTCATATGCCCAGTGATTACGCTAGCTCTCAGTGCCCTTCAAACCGAAACACAGTAATGCTTGCACACTACTGCTTCGCGGCAGAATAACTGGCCCTGGGGTGGTACCTACCTAGACGGATTCCTGCACAGGACTCCTACCAACACGAAAAACAAAATATACAAAGGTTATAAAAAGAAAGAATCGAAAGTTGGTTTTAGACTTTCTGGAGAAAGAGAACATTAGTATTTGCTTTCGCATATTAATTTATTTTATATAAATGAGAAACTCGTTTTTGAAAATTAATTTCAAGGGTAATAAAATCTCATGAAAACTAGTTTTAAAACCTTTTGATAAAAAAAAATCATCGTTTAATACTTTAACGCTCTTTAATTTTATAGAATATTAAATGAGACGAGCAGGTCCTTAACCTGTTGTTTTTTTTTAAATAGAAGACGGGGCAAACCAGCAAGCGGCTCACCTAATTGCAAGTCATCACCGCCGCCCATGAAAACCTGATGGTAAGTGCAACCTTATGTATAACGAAGGTGTATAATCTCTCCATTGAAGCATTCACCCGCGGTACCCAAGCCCAGGGGGAGTAGTTGCCCCCCCGCGATGAATTCTCGGGCAAGGAGGTTATCCTCAAGGCCCGTACCTGCGCGGCACCTTTCACGGAGCCGCTGCAGATAACCAGGTAGTAGTAGGAAGTGCAAAGTTTATCCATAGGAAATACTGTGTCACTTAGAACATATTGCGTTTCTGGCACCTCACTGCGCTCGCTGAGACATCAGTTCTTAAGTCTCATATGCCCAGTAATTACACTAACTACCGACCGAAACATAGAAATATTTGCACTACTACTGATTCTGATACTGTGTTGGTCTGTCTACCAAGCCGGATTCCTGCGTGGGAATCATCATCATCATCATTTCAGCCTATCATCACTAGTCCATTGCTGAACATAGGCCTGCCCATAGATTGCGACAAAAGTTGTAGCTCTCATTTTGGGAGGGATTTTGCCATAGTTTCCACGCTTGGCAGGCGGGTAGGCAACCGCAATTTATTTATTCAGATGTTCAATGAAGATGCTGCTGCCCATCTCCTGGTTTTCATTTTCCCTCTGTCGACTTTTATGACACCCACGGCAGGAAATGGGGTGGTAGATTTTCTTAAGGCCACCACCACACGGCACACGTGGGAATCATACCACCTACTAATTCAATGCATTATTATCGCAAATAGTTTTTCAGAGAAAGCATGTCTCTTTCTGCTAGGTATATATCCTAAAAGCACAAGACGAACTTTTAAGCGTTCAGTTTAGTATCATAACACGATATAACTTCTATCACTTAACGACGTGATATGAAAACTTTACCCCTCATCGATTTACAACCATTAGATGAAGTTGCTCGTACGCCACACGAATTTGACTTTATGTGTATGTGCATAGACTAACAGTTACTTGTTGTGAAAGAGATAATACTGAGTTTGTAACTATTGAAATTATTTTATTATTTTTACCTCATCGTATTTTTTTTGATGAAGTGACGAGACGAGCAAAACGTTCAACGGGTGGTAAGTGCAACAACTGCGCATAAGAATTGTCGTGTCGCTTATAACGTTTCTGTAAGGCACCACATTGCGACCGTTATGCTGAGACATCAGTTCTTAAATCACATATGCCCAGTAATTACAATAGCTTCTTCCATCAGACTGGAACACAATAATATCTGCACACTACTGCTTTATGGCAGAACAATTGGCCCTGGGGTGATACCTACCTGGACAGATTACTGCATTGGAATACTACCAGTAAAGTATTAGTGTTATACGAGTATACTCTAAATTTTTTGCTAATCCGCTATTCGCTTTTATACCTAGAAATGGGGTCGCTAAAGAGGCTAGGCGTGACAATAACAATGAGGTGTATGTGTTCGTCCGTATAGCTATAGTTTTTTTTATTCGAAAAAGTGATGAAACGAGTGTCACCCGGAACATTCCTTTTTGACACTACACTGCGCCAACCACCCTGAGACATCAGTTCTTAAGTCTCATATGCCCAGCTCACTAGCTCACAGTGTTCTTCAAACCGAAACGCAGTAATGTTTGCACACTACTGCTTCACGGCAGAATAACTGGTCCTGGGGTCCTACCTAGACGTATTCCTGCATAGGAATCCTACCACCAGTGATAGGTTCATTGCCACACTATAAATTCTGGATCTGATCTGATCTGGATGGATTTAGGCTCTTGCCTGCGTGGCCCGGGCCTAGGGCGGCAAAATTTAAAGGGTGTATCAAGATCAATTTTGATTGGTTTCGGCCGATGTTACGAGTATGTTTACTTGCTGTTGGTTGCTCAGCAGTGGAACATTTAAAGGCTGTTACTTTACTTTACTTTTTTTTTTAATATAGTATAAAGAAATAGCCAATGAACCTATCACTGGTGGTAGGATTCCTATGCAGGAATACGTCTAGGTAGGACCCCAGGGTTAGTTATTCTGCCGTGAAGCAGTAGTGTGCAAACATTACTGTGTTTCGGTTTGAAGGGCACTGAGAGCTAGCGTAATCACTGGGCATATGAGAGTTAGGAACTCATGTCTCAGGGTGACGGGCGCAGTGTGGTGTCATATAGAAATGTTCTGGGTGACACAGCATTTGTTATGGGCAGGCGTTGCACTTACCACCAGGTGAACGTTTTTCTCGTTTCGTCACTTACATATAATAAAAAAAACTTGCCATCTTTTAATTTTAAGATGACTTACATTTGTGAAAAGTCCGTTATGTTGCTGCTGTCGGACCCTTGGCGTGGAATTCAGGTTCTCTGACATCTAAGACATGCGATAATTGAACAAATACACATGTTCGAAATATGAAACGAATGTTTTAAAACAAAACTACGAAATAAAATTAAAAAATACTTGCATGGTTTCTAAAGATCTTATTAAAAAAGTAATAATTAACCATAAACAAATCAAAAAGGTATAGGAGTGTCTTTCGTAGATTTCCTTTTGATATTGTTCCACATTTCTCACCCTAACTCATATAGCTACGTCAACAAAGTATAGCTCCCTCTCAATCACATTTACAAGTTTCCTGACCGCATCCGGTGCTTTTCACGTAACATGTTGGGCGTTGTTTTGTACCGAGTAGATTTCCCCCTCATGGTTCTTTTTTTTATTTCAAAAAATGTAAGTTTATTATAAACAGGAAGGAAAGATATGTTAAAACGTAACATACACATAATTAGGCTAAGTAAAGGATTCATCGCAGAAATACGTGGAATAAATTATTGAGACTATTCTTTGTAAATTTATATGTGTTTATATGTTTTATGATTAAGTTAAAATTAAAGAAATTACAAAAAATTAGGATACCTGCAGAGTTTCGTTTGCCTGTTTCTTCTACGTCTTATGATAATCCATATTACGAAACGGTGGTAGATTGTAAATGAATAACGTTTGAAACGCGAAATTTATATTTTCCCCGATTTCTACCAAGAATGATTCGAAACCGATTCCTACCAAGGATGATTCGCGTGGCTATTGAAATTAAAAAACATCCTAATTTTAATTCAGAAGATGATAGGGTAAAAATTAGTTTTTTTAATGTGTAGCATTCAGGTAAATAAAAGAAATCATTATCTGTGAATTTGTATATATTTCGCTGTAAACATCTGTCAAAAAAAAAAATCTCTTTGTAACAAGGCTATAAACCTTCTCTATTTTTTATGAAAAAGACCGTTAGTATATTGGTACAGAAGTATGGATATAAATCAGTTGCGTATTATAGTTCCGCGACAATACTTATGATCTTTTTTAATAGAGGAGGGGGAAAAGGAGAATGCGGCTCACCTGATGGTAAGTGATGACCGCCGCCCATGAACATTCGCAATACTAAAAGAATTGTTACCTTTGACCAAGGAATAGGCTCTTTTATTGAAGAAGTATCGGTCTTGATGAAAGCCTCAGCAGGTTTAACAGATTGGTGGTGTGACAAAAAATTATGCAAGGCACAATACAAACAGAAATATATTTTGACATACAAACTTAAAAAATATCTACGGAATAATTTAATGTTTGCATTTTTAAAGATTTATATATTCATGATTTTTAAAATGAATATTACAATGCAATAATTTCACTGTTACTTGAAACAAGCGTAGTTCATGAAACGTCTCAAGGAGCTCCGCTGTAAAATTATACTCTCCAACATGAAAAATCGAGGAAACGAAATAAAAGAGAAAAGCCATAACCCCGTGAATAGAAAACAAAAACAATTCACTGAGTGCACCCATACACGACCTCATTGTAACACACGTCACTCGGGTCATGCGATTCAGTCGCGTAAACCGCACAAAACCTCCATTGTGTTATGAATGGGGCGCTTTATACATTGTGAGGGAACGAATTTTTTTAAGAACGCGTTTCTTTCTCTATTTTTTTAAAAAAAAATATAGAATGTGTTCTGGGTAACGTCGTGTGAATTTATAAAGTGTATTGCTGGTGTGTGGAGCGTCTTTTTTAATTTATACAAATGCACTTTTTTCCCGTATAGTCTATGCTTTATACAAATATGTATTGTTTGGTTTTGTGCCTGGTTTTATTTTATAGGGTAGGACGTATATCTACACTGCAGATACTATCTGTAGCGTATAGGCAACTAACGTCAGGTTGGCCTATTAGTCAGATAGATTAGAGTAGGTACCTGTCTTAACGCCGCTAGTTCGAATTCCAGCCGGCCAGCAAGATTTAAACATCAACGATTTTCGCATTTGCACAAATCTTGGCCTTTACAACGATTTT